>VZSR01000245.1:6750132-6942190 GCA_013398615.1 Brachypodius melanocephalos
AAAAAAGAAAGAAGGAGAGAGGCAGAAAAAAAAGAGGAAAGAGTAAGTGTGTGAGTGCAGGAGCGCGGGGAGCGGAGCGAGCGCGGAGAGAGAGCGGAGCGCTGGGCTGGGTGCGCTGAGCCGGCAGCGCTGCGGCTCGAAGAGCTACAGCTCCCTCTTCATGCGGCAGCCGAAAGGCGAGGAAAGCTTCATGGAAGGGTTTAACAGAGCCCCCACCCCCGCCCCTGCTCCCCCCAGCTTGTGATGGTCCATTTGATCAGATTTCTATAAACACTTAATGACTCAGCCTGACGCGCACCCAGGGTTTGGGACTGCAAGGCTCAAATGATTATAAATCTGGTAAAGCCTGCCAGACGATTTTAAACACAGAAATATTTTGAACACAGTAACTCGTACAAGTGGAGATGGGTTATTTCCAAGTGTGCCATGACAGATTTATTATTTGTGAGTGTACAGGTGCCTTTAAAATAGTTAAGGGATGGCAGCATCCAAAGCGTGCTGTGCGGGAAGATCCCGAACAGGATGATGGCGTGTGTTCCAGCCGGTGGTTTCAATGTTATCTAAAAATCTGTCAAGACAAAAGAGAGACAAAAAAATTTGCATTCAACCACTTCAGATTTTCTCCCTTATTACCATAAATACCACAAACATTACCTGTTGCACACTCCTGATTTGATTTAAATGCAGTACTTAAGCTGATTAGAGAAACATGAGAGTATGTTCAACCCTCTTGAACCTGCATCCAATCCAAGAGGGTCCTGAAATAAACTTTGTTTCTTTTGTTCAAAATATTTAAAATAAGTTCTTTGTACACAATGGTGTAGAATGTTGTGAACCCCTACGTGGATTCGTTCTGCTCAGAAATTCGATCAAAACTCATGAAAATGTAGTAGAATGGCTGGTCATGTGGTCTTCCATGAGCATCTGAAAGGGGGAATGGATGCAATTGCATTCTTTGAGAATTATTAATTGGTGAGATTTGGTGGGACAAAATGGCCTGTATTAGCAGTCAAAAGACTCAAATATTGCCTTGTAAGATGCGTGTCTTACTGTAAAATACTGCTTGTTCAGAGATAAATAGAATGAAACTGTGTACAAAGACAACCACGACTAAAGTCTGCTTCTAGCTCATTTGCAAATCAGACTGAGTCCAACATGAGTCTGTTGGGTTTCACATTGCTGGGAATGCCAACATTTATTTGTATCACAGAATCCAGAATGGTGCCTTTATCTGAACAGAATATAGGGTAAGTACTGTACTTAATTGAATGAGAAACTGCTTCTTTGAATAAAATTTGCTACAGATAAATGATCCCATAGACATTGGAAAAAGTAATGGAAAAATATAAAAAATATATATTTGGGTTTTCTAAGACATGCTATATGACACAGTTATTGTATCATTTAAAGTCCTTCTTCTCTGAAATGCTCTTGGTTGGTCTGGAGTTTGGTTATTTTATTTTGAGAGGGAAAGGATCCTTCAGTTACACTCTGTCTCTTTGAATACTTACCCAGATAGTATTTAACTTGACTGAAATATCATCCTTCCCTGTGCACTGTCCAGAACTTCTCAACTATGTTCTCTGGTAGTTGCTTACTTGTAAGTTGGGCCCCAAATTTTATTTCTTATTTTCTCAATTGTGGCAACTCCACTTCCAGCAACCACTCACCAGGTAATAACAGATGAATTTGACTCCAGCAGGGCACTCAGAAGTCTAGTCTCAATATCAAACCTGTATATGATAGCTGTGTAAAGCAGCCTCCTGGTTGATGGATGGCTTTGAAAAAGATGGACTGTGAACCAAATTTGCTCTTATTACTCTGTACCCTGCAATACACTCCTCAGTGCTGCAGTATCCAAGCTGATAATGGCAGAGCTGTTCAGTCCCACCAACCTGTGTGTCACCAGCAACAGGGAATCCTAGAAAAAGAAAGAAATAATCCAGCAGTGAGAGGGATTTTTGCCTTAAGGGTACATGTAAGAGGAAATGCCTTTGTAAGGAGTCGAGACAGCCACAGAAGGTACAAGAAAAAATCGCGGGACAATGTGCACCGGATTCAGAAACTGTAGGGTATATTGTATTCTCTGGAAAGATATATATGCCTGCAATGTCATCTGCTAAAATTAATCAAGAGAAGACCTTACTAGAGATGTGCCTGGAGGTAATGTTGAATGAAGATGTGGATTTGAGGGAATGGTGTAAGAAAGAGCAAACTGAATGGGCAACTGGAGAATTATGGGCACTTGTTGAGCGAGAGGTCGTGTAAGAGATACCTCAGGGGAGGCTGGTGAGTCAGGGAAGTCTGTAAAAATATAACAAGTGGAACAATCTGGGAAACACAGGAAAGCAAAATAATGTGCTTGTCGTCTGGGAGACTCAAAAACTACAACAGAAAAAGCCAAAACAGAAGGGAGAAAGGAAGTGGGAAAGTTAACTCCGGAAAAAAACCTGTATAATCCAAAAAGGAGTGATAATGGTAGAGAAGTTAGTGAGAAAGGAAGAATGAAAGTAAAGATCATCTGTTAATAGAAGGCAAAATGGACAAAGAAAAAATAGTGTCTGCTTGAACAGAGAGCCTGTGTTAATCAGAAACAAATAAACTGTCACTAAATCAATTCCACAGAGCAGGATGTGAGGTAATTTCTCAATACGGAAGATGTGGGTGGAAAAGGAAAAATGTATTCTACTGGGAATAGGGAAGGATCTTTTTTATTAATTTAATTTTCTTCAGTGGGAAATGATGCTAAGAAATTCCCACTGGAATAAATCAAAGATGATTAGACTAAATGATTTCATTTTAGGTAGGGGAAAAATGCCTGAAAAGGGAAGACTCATGGGAATGGTAGCTGGCTGAATATCCATGGAAAAAAAATTGGAACTGAGATCCACATAATTTAAAATAAAAAAGAACCTTTAGAAATACATGTAAACCTTGGTAGAGCTTCATGTCTTCTTGCTCCACACAACAAGCAAATCTGCTGAATGAAAATTGAGCTGTGGTTGAGGAAATACTGGTGGATTATCAGGAAGGAGAAGGTAAATTTACATAGTGAGACCAAGGTATGGAAGTGTTCAAATTGCTCAGGAAAGAACTGAAGGAAGATAAGTAAATTTATGTAACTGCCTTCTGATAATCTGATAGATTAGGAAGGAAAAAGAAGTATGGCATTGTATCAGACACAAACACGTTTGGGCCAAATTAAAGCAAATATTTACCAAGCAGATACCAGTCAGTAAGAGATGAGACTACCACTCTCTTTCTTCTGATAAGCAGTACAGATATTATCAGAAAACTGGTCCAAAACCAGATCATGAGTGAAGCTCATTTAAATGAAAATGGAACAATCAATAAAAATAAGGCGTTATGGCTCAAAGGGCAAATTTGGTTAGCCTAAAAGATCTTATTAGTAAAATTAGACCAGATTATTCAAAATCTTGAATATGGAGGACCCTTGGAATACCTTTAGATTAAAGAAGCTAAAGATATGTGGAATGTGTAAAAGATGGAGATGAGACAATGCATGAAAAAAAGATCAAGCTATTCCATGAAATGGAAGAACTCTTTCCTTTTACAAGAGATGTGCAATTACAGGATGAAAGAAAAAAGATGGATCAACAGACAGATGTGTATTAGGGGTCAAAATACAAAGTAAAGAGAAAATTGTCAGCAGCCAAACTGATTTACAGTTTAGAAGGGCTATTTAAACAAAGAGGAAAACAATCTTCATGCAGATGAGACAACAAAAAAGAAAAAAAAAAGAGGAAAAAAAAAGGAGACTTCAATATGAGGTAATAGAAATAAAGAAAATGTATCTCCAATTAAATACTACTTTTGTATGATTTCAGAGGATACCGGATAAATCATGGGAAAGAAGCTGTGATGACAGAAAATTACCAAATTGAAAGCAAAACTAAAAGCACAGTATACTCAGGACAGGGAGAGTTATCAAATAAAGTCCATTCCACAATCTGACAAGAAAGGGAACATGAAATCCCAAAGCTGGTAGGAAGCAGCTCAGACATGATACTGGCTGACTGGAGAAGAGCAAATGTATTATCCATTTATAAAAGGGAGACCTATGCAGCTACAAACCCATTAGTTTGACCTCAGTTGCTTTAGAAGAAATTTTGAAGGAAAAAAAAAATAATTGAAGACAGGGAGACAAATGGAAAATGGGATAACATACAAAAAGGATTTACTAAAGATAGAATGTACAGTGAATTTGTTACTGCTCTTAAATAAGATAACTGATTTTCTAAACAAAAGATTTGTGATGCATCTTATCTATATCTGTGCTGCATATGATACAGCATTACATAGGAAACAGGGGATTAGGAGAAGAGTTGTGAAGTGGATAAGAGATTGTCTAATGGATAGATGGCAACAGGTGGCATTGAAAGAAATGGCATCAAACTGCTGGAAATTTACTAGCAGGAATTCTCAAAAATCAGTATTGTGATCAATCCTTCTTTAACATTTAGGCGTGAAGAAAAGAGGTATGAGATCTATAGTTTCCATGAAGCTAGGACACAAAGTCCTTCCAAAAGAGGATGAGTGGGGTTTTTTAATTACATAAAATACAATTACACACAAATGAAATATGGTATTATTTTTTTTTATAATTTAAAAAACCCATAATATTCCTGCCATGTAAAGACTTGAGAGAGTGTCCTTATCTGAAATTCTGTACATGATCTTTGTCACCTGGAATCAAGAAAACATGGAAAAACTGGGATAATTGCAAGAAGGTGCAAGGCAGACTGGAGAGCCACCATTCATGGAAGAGAGTAAAATACTTACCTGCTTTTGTCTGACTGAGCAAAAAACTGCAAGAGGATATGACTGGTGTCTGTAAATGTACTTATTAGACAGCAGACTGGAACACAGTTGAATAAAGCTACAGAACAAGGCTGACAAATGGAAAAACAGCTCATGCTTAGATAAGAAATGCAGTGAGGACTTCAACCATAAGGAAAGCGAATTTTCCAGGCTCCCAATGGCTGTAGTAGGGGTAGAAAAAAATTAAATATGTGTTAAAGGAGAATGATTCTTCTATTAATGATGTCCTTTCACCTGGTTGCCTATGCAATTAGAAGACTAGACTTGAGACAGTCCTCATCTTTTGTTCCCAATTTCTGTAATATATTCCACTGAACTCAGTGCCCTGCCATGTGTCTTCTCCCTCCCCCTTTTTTAGTGCCAATCAGTGTCTCTGGTGCTGCTGAAGACTGGAGCAGACTCAATGGTGATTCTGTCATGCTTCAGAATATGCTGTCTGTAGATGCACTGTGCATTCTTCTCCCTTCTACCCTTCATTTTGAAACCTGTCTGATAAGGAAAGATTATGTCATAGATATAACAATTATTTTAGCATCCGGTACAGAATCTGTTAGGTACTCCATCCAAGATAACTAAGGAAAAGAAAAGAAACATAGAAAGGAGCAAGACAATGTAACAGGAAAAGACAAGAGTGCAGTTTACCAGGAAAGTATTGCTGGAGTAAAAGGAATGAGAAAAGCATATTAACTTTTAGCCATGTCTGAAATCACAGAGCAAGTCAGGCAGAGAGAGTGAAGGATGTAGAAAAGATTAGAGAAAATGGACAAAGAAATTCAAGAAAACATTTTTTTTAACTTTACAAGAGGCTTGATTTTGATTCACTTATAAAATAGGTCCCTTTGATTTATTTAAATCTCCCTGAACATCCTTGCTCTGCAATTGTACACCCTGTTAACAATTCTCTGTTGATTAGACAATGGAAAAGCAGAAAAGAACCAATCATGGTTATAACAGCAGAAAAGCCAAATACATTCTAACAACTGGCTATCACATTATCTACTGCACCCCAGAAAGGAAGGTCCAGGGGATATATCTCAGTACCTATAAAGTCATATTAATATGCAAAAACTCCAGTGTGATTGCTCTTGGTGCTATTTTTGTTTATTCCTATTCCCAATATAGGCAGATGTGAACATCAGTGGCAAGCAAATGCATTCAGATATAATAGGAGATCCTGGATTTCTCATAATTTATTATAAATGCGTATGCAAGCTGTAACTAAATCCCAAATATTCAAAATAATCAATATCAAAAGGTTCTACCTGAAGTACTTCCAGCAGAGCTGATTAATTCCAGAAAGAAGGAGAAAAGTAGAGGAAATCAGATCCTTGGTGACCCTCTAAATGAAGCCTTTGAAGGAGGCCAAGCCAGTCAGAGATTTTCTGGCTGAAGAAATTTCATTGAGAAAAGCTGCTTTGTTAAACTGGAGAACTTTTGATAAAGTGTTGTAGATGCCAAGGGAGGCTCTAAGGAAACCTTAGATCCCTTGCAGGTCTCTTTGCAGAGGTGATGAAATGTGGGGCAGCAGCGATGCTGCTGGCTGCCAGTTTGGGACCCTGCTTTCCCTGTCTCAGGTGTGTGACTATGGGCAAGATATTCACTGTTGTGCTGAGATAAACTCACTGATAATAGCAAAGGTGGGGACAGGAATACAATTTTCATTCAGAAGTTGTAGAGTCTAGAAACGATAAAGAAAAATAAAAGGTCCTTTTATTAATTTTAACAGATAGAGAACCAAATCTTTCTTAATCCCATGAGGCACATGCTAACTTTTCCAACTATCTGTTGTAAATCCAAAGGGACTGTTCTGTAGAGAATCTCAAATTCTGTAGGTCTGAGAGAGAAAATAATTCAATTGGAAATGAATTCTCTCTGAAGAAAAATGAAATTTCCAAAAGCTTTTCTTCTTTTACCCCACCTTGCACCAAAATTTCCATAAAAGACAATGAATCACCTCAGAAGCAACCTGTCTGAACAGCAGCCAATCTTCAGATTTTAGCTTGGAGGAGGCTCAAATTTAACCCTCCAGGGAGATATTAGGTTATGCATGTGGAATTCATCCCCAGAATAATTACTCAGAAACTGAGAATTCACAACCCAACAAATATTGAATTGAAAAAAAATATATTCCATGGATTTTTCACACAGTGTGCAATCTATAAAAGAAGCAAGTTGGTGCCTAGTGAGAAACTCTTTCACTGGTGAATTCTTGCATGACTTTAGTTTTTCTGTATGCTTGCAGACATGTATGTTTTTTCCTAATTTAAAGATAATCTCTGAAGTAGTTTCATACTATATTTTTAAAAAAATGTGAAAATGGATGTTCTGGATAGTTTGAGGTTTACCTGTGATGTCTGTGGGTGATCAAATTGCTAGTCCAGCTTTCCAAACCCCACATCAAGAAATGGTGGAAAATACATTTAAAACATACTTAGTAACAGAATAAAAAGGAATAAAATAAAACATTTCAGAGAGCATTGAAACAATTACTGGTGTTTTACTTGTAATGACAGCTTTCCCACACTTTATACAAAGAACAGAGTGCCTGTTAGGCCATAATGTGGTGGATAATCTTTATGGAAGAAGGGTGAAATTTAAATCCAGACTCTAAGACTGGATAGTGTAATGAGCAATAGACAGGCTATGCATTTAATTCCATTAAGTGAAATGTATTTCATTAACAAAAGTGTTAGCAGAATTAAAACCTCACACTAAAGGAATGTGAAAATCATCAGTGGCAGCCAAAAAGCTGCTACAATATGGCACATATTGCAGAAGAACTGAGGCTGATGTGGGATTAAATACATATGAAATGAATAAAAAAACCTGACAAAAAAAAAATTGTAGCGAAATTTGAATGCTAATTTATGGCACCTAGTGAAAGAAGCAGGACAGCAGATCATCTGCATATAAATGGCCTCAACACATTTCTTGGTGCCAGTCTGTTACCCTGCTCAGAAGGAAACAAAGCACATTTCTTAACTAGACTGAGACAAGAAATTGCCAAACAGGAGATTCATTAAATTTCATTAGTTAAACAGGAATAATAGAAGCAACAGTTTTTTTAAATAAAGTCTAGTAAAACTAAGAAATGGTTGAAAATGAGGGATGGAATAGAGAAAGCAAGAAAAGATAGAAAAGAAGGAATAAAAATAACACAGGATTCTTCCATATTAAAGGTAGAATGCTTTCACATAGACACCATATTATGCATAATTATTCTAACTGACCCTGAGAAACAGTTTTATATCTTGTGAGGCTCTGAGTATTGGAAAGAACTCTGAGGAGCATCTCATAGGGAAAGAAAAACTACCGTAAATGTCAGGTGACAAAATAAGATATAATACCACAGACTTCCAAATAAGAGTATGCAACAAGTCCACCCATAAACATCATCATTACAGAAGCAAAAAAGGCACTATGGAAAAGTTTATTCTATCTATAATTATATTCTTATCCACTTTCCAATATTTTTAAAAAACAAATTGAAAACAAATATTACAAAAATCTATGGAAACTAAATGTACGTATTTTTTAATTGCTTAAAATAAAAATGATTTTAGATTTGTATTTTCATAAATCTCTTCTGTCTTTATTATCCATCTCAAAGGACCAGCTAGACCTTGCAACAACTATTATATTAAATTTCTAAAGTGTCTGAAGTTTTTCTGTTTTAGATATATGTATTGTATGTATTGAGATGAATTCAGCAAGAAAAAAATTAAGAATCAGCATGATGAATGATAAACAAAAAATCCAAGACATTTGATTTGTTTTATGTGGGACTCTGTTTTACCAAGATTAGCAAAATTTTCAGAAGCTCTCTATGTCAGAAGTGTTATCTACTGGTGTTCAAGAGTTGTTATCAGAATTCACAGTGAGTTCTGTAATACTGTATTCATCATATCTGATTACATTGATTGATATCACAGCATAGCATTTGATACAGCTGTGCCACATCTCTTTTTTGAATGACCAACTGCAACAAATCACATCTGCTAAACTGTGTGAAAGAAAGGGATCAGTGAGTTTTTGTCTAAGTGGAGCTTTGTTTTCAGAGTTACTTGAGGATTTTTCCACTTGTTTCTTCTGAATACAATGTCATCAAAGACGACAAAAGAGTGAGTCTGTTGTCATTATAAAAGATCCAATGTTTCTTCTCTCTGTAAGTGTATTAGTGGTGTTGCCTGTAATTGCTGGAATGGTTCAAGGGGTGAGCTGGACATCTGATCATCCCCTCACAATTTTTCAGTGGCAGTGAATTCTGAATCATCCTCCCTGAGTCCTTGCCTGCTTTCCTGCAGCAAGGCTCCCTGCAAGCTCTTTTAGCTCTTCACCCAGCTCCAAGTTTTGCATCCCCAATCGTCTCCCTGGAGCACCAAGTCCCCTCCTCCAGGCATCCCAGGGCCTTTTCTGCAGCCCAGGACTGCCCAATGACTTCATCACTTTGTTACCTTTGTCTTTGTAAAAAGCTGGATCTGTTAACATTACAGATAGATGTTTCCAGCGATTGACTCACTTGGAGACTTTTGGTATTTTCCTGGCATCAGTTCATGTTGTTTCTTTTCCTGTTTCATCCCCCTTCAACAGAATCTGTTAGTTTTGGTCTCTGCAGAAGAACAGATTAGTCAAGTGAACACAACAGTATTTGTACCAACAACATCCAGCAATCTCCTCTCTTTTCCCCAGTTACCAGTGTAGAATTTTAGGACATGAAATGTTCATTTTTCAGGCACCATTTTGACATTTGTTATTTAATTTCAGGAACAGTATGATGATCAATTATATTAAATAACACTGAGCTGAGAATGTTCTTTCTTCATACCTTGATTCTTGAAAGGTTTAGGGCTGTTCTTTAGTTTACTATTTTCTGTTTCCTGTAATTTCAGTGTAATTGTATACAGTACATAAAATTAATCATTAAACAGCAGCTCCACATGCATTCAAATTAAACAGTTCTAGGGTCCCCTGTTTAAGGACATGAACCTGTTAGGATGAGTTCAGAGGGAGCCACAAAGGTGGATCAGGGGCTGGAGTGGCTCTCTGATGCAGAGAGAGAGAGCTGGGGCTCTTCAGCCTGGGGAAGAGAAAGCTCCTGGGAAAAGCTGCCCAGAAAATCTGTGGATGCTCCATCCCTGGAAGTGTTCACATTGGATGGAGCTTTGAGCAATCTGGTCTAATGAGAGGTGTTCCTGTCCATGGCAGGGGGCTGGAGCTAAATGACTTTGAAGATCCTTTCCAATCTAAACCCTTCTATCATTCTGTGATTCTAACATTTATTGAATGGGGCTAAGGCCAAAGATGTAAACAAAAATATATTTTGAAAGATTAAGAATTTTAATTTCTTGCTAATCCTGTAGCATATTAATAAAACCTGATATTAAAATTTTAATTTAAATACAGCACTAGGAGCCTCAGCTTTCTAACTATCTGTAGTCAAAAAGGAGAGAGAGAAAGAGTCATTCCTTCAAAGAGCAATGCAGGTCACCTGGGGCAGGCTGGGCCCCCAACCTTCCATTTTACCTTTGAACTGAGGTTTCACCTGTGAAGATGCAATAGCAAGTTTCCAGAGAGGATGGATTAATTAAATGGATGTGTGGTCCTTTATTCCAGCTGAGTATCAGGAGTGCTGTGTTTGCAGTGTCAGAGATGAACACATTTATTTTGGGATCTTTTAAACAAGCAGTTAATGGATGTTGATACCATTTACCATTACAGTTAGTGTCAATTTGATGTCTATGCTGACATTGTTTTGAGAATCTCATCCCAAGGGATTTGAATAGAAAATCTAACAACCTTTTTATTTTTAACCAAGGACTCTTGTTTCCTGAAGTATTTTTGTTACTTCCTCTCACTACTTGTTCTAGCAACCCAACTCCTCCCTTTCAGAAGTGAATTAAAACAGTTGGGGCAACATCTGAATGAATTAAATCTTTCAGTTCTCTGGCTGCCTTTAGGAAGCTCTTTTCATTAAAAGTGATTTGCATACTACCAAACTATTCCTTATAAGTGTCAAAGCTGATTTGGAACAGAGGGCTGATGGGCAAAAATCAACAAAATTGTGAAGGAAGAGTTAATAAGGTCAAACAAATTAGTTGATCAGTCTTTAAAGAAATCTTTTTGGACTAGTTTTCTGTTTGCTCAGGAATTCAGGCAAGCCTATTCTTCATGCAAGTCTTACTTTTTAATTCATCACATTTATTTTTGCAGAGAAGCAATATTGAAGACTGAATTTAAGCAATCACTTTAGCCTTTTCCACTGGGTTAGGTAATGCAAAGAAATTACTCCATGAAGAGTGCAAAGCTTTCCTTGCTGTGTCACTCTGTCATGACACCTTGTTGTATGCTTTGTCCTGTTATTAATATTCATGGTTTTATTACAGTACCAGCACTTTATTCAGATCTGTTTTATGCAGACAGGTCATCTCTCTGGAAAATCTAGGAAGAGGTGGAGAGGTTTACGTCCATTTGTTCACATCCAGAAGCCTTAAAAATATTTATCCCAGCACATATAATTTGGATTCCTGTGGGTCAGAGGTACTGTAGTTTGTGATGGCACTGAGCAGCTGGAAGAAGCTGAGGGCAGGTCCAGTCACGGCATGTGTGGGTGCTGGTTCAAGCCAAGAACTGCACAGCAGAGCTCTCTCCTCTGCCACTCCTGGCTCAGGTTGAAATAACCCAGCTCTGCTTCTCTCTCTTATCTACAGTTCCTCTGGATGTACCCAGCAAGTTTTTAAAAATTTGATCTCAAAGGAATTGCAGCCATTGAAAGTGTGGGACAGCTGAGAAAGCAGAGGAACATTTCAATTCCTGGAGCAGGTGACACGAGTTTATTGCTGGCATTTTCCTTTAGGATGACAGGGATTTCTGCAAGCTGATGGCAGTTAGAGGCAGCCAGGTTCCACTTGTGCAAAGGGAAAGCAGTCTGGGGATTGTAGATATCACCTGCCCCAAAAACCCTGGGGGACACAGGCACGTGTGTGGATTCAGACTTTGTGTGCAGCATAAGTCTGCATCTTAAGCAATAAGTCTACATCTTACCCTCCAAAAGACTTCTAAACCCCATTTTGGGTTTACAGGGCAAAATTGCATGAAAAATTGTTGTTACATGTACGTGGCAGAGAAGGGAGTGGAGAGAAAAAGGTGTCAAAAACCCAAAAGATGAATCAAAAGCAACTTGCCACAGATCTATCCAAGACCACTAAGGCAGGCTCTGGCAGTTGGCTAAACTCAATATTTGTACTATTCTAGGTATTTCCTAGGGTAATTATGGAGAAATACAAGGAAATGCTGTATTTTGAGCCAGATATGCTGGGTAATGAGTGCTTCCTTTGAAGCTGGTTTGAGTTTCAGGCACTCAGGACCTGGCAGGATCTGGTCTGTGTGGAGAGCTCATTTGTCCTGAATCACGCTGACATGACAATATGTGACACACACAAAGATGCAAGGAAAAATCCATGAAGTACAGAGGCAGCTCTGTTGACATCAATGGCATGTCACACATCTGAATCAGGCTGTATTTGTTCTTGAGGCTAGAGACTGTATTTACAGGAAACAGATTGCAGAAAATCAAAAAGTCTTTGTTATAATTAAGAAGTAAAATTATTTTTTGCCAAAAATCGAAATTCAGCAATATTTTTTCAGTTGTTTCTACCAAAGCAAAGTGAAAAAAAAGTAGTTTTTATTTTAGTTGTTTATGATTTTTTTCATCCAGCATTTAGTGAGAGTGAAGACTGAAATGCCTTAGGATTTTATTTATAGTGAATTCTATCTTCTTTGACACAAAAGTTTGGATTGGTACAAATGTATCCATCTGTGTTCAATACCCCTGAAAAAGGTTTTAAACCGAGGCAAACTCCCTCTCCTGTTTCAGTGGTAGTGTATGCAGAAGAATTATGTAATTTACAATATAATCAAGTGCTATCAGCCTTCTTCCATGCACACTGCAAATTGTTCTCTGAGAAATGTGCTACATCTTAACATTTTTGCAAACTCAGTTACACTTTTCTGGCCAGAACCTCGTACATCTTATTTGATGAGAAAGACATTCATTCTCATTAATATCGTGTAAAATTCATTAACATCTCTATGAAATTGCTGTCAGTGGTGTTAGAAACTGACAATAAGTGAATAACATTAATTGGAAACCTTTTGGGCATCTTTCATCAGGATTTTGGTGTTGATATTAAAAAGTATATGAATAATATATTTAATAAATAAAATTGGAAATCATATCAGAAAGTTTTTAATTATATTATGCATGTTTAAATAAATAAATAAATAAATTGGAACTGTTATGTGTATATACCTTTCATATAGCACTTTTCTTTAGAATTCCCCAAACTTTAGACTTTCCCAAAAAATAGATTTGGCATCATGATTCCCACTCTAAAGGTGGGGAAATTTGATATTTAGAAAAGGCCTCAATGGATATTCTCTGCAAATCTCAAGTTACTTTACTGCATGAAGGATTCTGGAAAGGATTTAACATCATGACTAAATTAAATAAATTTAAAACAACAACAATAACAACAAAATGGTATCTATTCCCATAATCTTATTAAGAAAGTGAATTGCAGAGAAAATTCAAGAGCAGGGTTGGGTACCTTTTATCTACATAATCCTCTTTCTATCCTGAAGCCCCTCACATTCTTGCAACTCTCAAAAGAAACGTTTAATTGGTATCACTGGTAAAATACTTTATTTTACAAAGATTTTGTTTTTCATTTCTCTGGCTAAGTAATTGATCTGAGAGGGCTGCAAAATGTTTCAATTAAAAAAAAAAAAATTGAAACATTAAAATATCTTGAGAGTTCTTGATTTTAATTCACACTCTTTCAGACGAGGAAATGTATCACTGAGTGTACATTCTGCTGTGTCTAAATTGGAATGTCAAAATGTATACATACTTAACGTGGGATTCTCTAGGAGCAGAAGTTAAGACTTTACAAGCCAGCATTAGCTGTGAGAGGGCACTGGGAAGAGCTGACTCCCCACTTGTGAGGCCCCAAGCATCTGTTCTCCTGACCTGTTCCTGAGCTCTCAGCAGTGCTGGCGTTCAGAGCCTCGCAGGGTGGAGAGGTGCAGATGGCAGCTCAGTGGTGGCCATATCCCAGCTTTTCCACTTGAATATCCAGTCCCCAGCTCCTGGGACAAGTTCTTGCTGCGCTGAAGGAAGGGTTAAATAAGCAGAGCACAGGAGTTAGAGACACTGGAGTGCTTGCTGTCACTTTTTCTGTTGGCATTCTGAGTGTGACCTGTGCCCTGCGGGGTTCTTCTCTCCTGGCTCTGCACAGCCCTATCCCATGCCAGCAGAGGTGGGCAGTGCACTCTGGACTCAGTGCTGAACAACAGATCCTTTGATACACCCCAGACTGACAATTCCCTCTCAAAATACCTCCTTCCTATATGGAAAAAGACCATATATTGGGAACCTTCAAGTTAGAGTATTTCAACTCAATCAGCTAAATCCACCCCTCATCCCTTTCTAAATTCAGTAATTCTATGACTTCCTATTCCATCTTTTCATTGGTTTTTGTTTGGTTCTCTTCCCCATACCCTTTCATCACTGATTAACAAAACTTTATATGATTTGCTCTCAATCTTTATTAGTGAATAAGGACTGCTTCTGCAAGTTTCTGCAGACAGTTGTGTAAACTTTTCAGAGTTTATTCCTCCCTGCATGTGCAGTGAATTACTCCACAACCCGAGGGTGCTCCTGGATATGCGGGGTGCTCGGGGCTGTACAAGACACAGAAGTGCTTGAGAACCAAAGATCCAGTGACCTGACAGCATCTGAGTGAAATACTCCCTGTCCCTCATGAGCATTTTTCCAGTGCACACAAACCTGTTTGGACTGATCTGAAGAGTCCTGGCACTGGATTTCACTTTAGATACTCTTCCTGTATCCCTGTGTTGCACTCTGGTTCCTAGGGTGGAAACTAAAAATGCCATAATCGTTATAGTTAATTTAATTTGTTGTTTAGTTAATTTTCCCCCCTTTTCCAGTTCCTTTTCCCAAAGAAAACACTTTGGAATTAAAGGTAATCTACTAACACAGGTGTTGCTCTTTCTACCAGTAAATATGAGGTTCAAATGTATTTTGTGAGTCCACCCTGACATATAAAGCAACAGCAATCACTTGGTATGACCTTCTTTCCTTTAAAAACAGAAGAAAAAGTATTAAGCTTTTGTATTTCTATAAATATATGGATGATGCATTAATGTGGTCAAAAACTCTGACACAGATCTCAACTCTGCTGTGAAAGGGATAACCGTACTGTATTATGCTCCTTAGGACAGGCTCATCCTAAAGTGTGTTTGACATTGCAAGCTGGTCAAATCTCCATCTCTACAAAGATAGAGTACTAGATGTGGCTGTAAGATTTTGGTGTTGGCTTCACCCATGTAAGTACCAAAGGGAGCTCTCACCTTATCCAGTGGAAACCATTACTTTGCAGCAAGGTAGGAATCAGACCCAGCTGATATAAGCAAGAAGGTTAGTGATGCTGCAGAAAAAATAAATAATTTTGGGGGAATAATATCTGTTAAATGCTAGTTTAAATGCATGCCTTTGCTTTGGCACCTGATGAAACCTTCTTGTTTAAAAATATCCAGGATTACAGTACTGTGACTAAAATTATAAGGAAAACACTACCTTCCTGCAGCCTGTATGAGCAAGTCGAGTGATGTTCAAAATACAATTTATACAGTGGAATGTGCGAAAGTACTTGTGAAATAAATACATGATGTGAGACCCTTTTAGACATGAATACGGATTGAACTTAGGAAACAGAAGTAGAGGGTTGTGGTCTGTGTTCAATGCAGGTTATAAAAGGTTTTCATTGATGGATGTCACATAGTTCATCCTAATAAACCAATTTATTGTTTACTCCTGATGTATTCAACCAAGATTGGAAGTGAGTTGAAGTATTTCCACTCTTTTATGCCCTCTCCTGAAAGACAGTTTAAGAAGAATTTATTAAAGTACCAAAACAGAAAAAAAAAAAGAGAAAAAAATAGATGTAATGTCTTTCTAACAGCAATGGAGTAGAAAGCCTAACTCATTGTTACTATATCCAAAGCATTTTAAAAGTACAAGCAAGGAATGCATCTCTATCATCTGAGTTTAATACAAAATCATGTTCCTCTCCTGTCACACACAGGATTTGTTATAGATTTTATCTGCAATAAAAGCTATGTCAGTAGTGCCACATAATACATTTGTAAAGGTTAGAGATATTTTAACCCACATCTGTGACCAGAATTTTAATGACAAGCATATCCTCTGAAGCAGTACTAGGAGAGGGAAAACTCTTCTGTAGATATTAATGTAAATCAGTGTAGAACAATGCCTATGCAACATTACAATAGGGTCATTGTGAATCATGTCCTTGAAATTACAAATATGTGACATAAGTAAAAATATATTATTACAAATTCTGCCAATCTCTTGTCCTTGTCAGGGGTTTTGGTTTTTGCAATCCAGAGAGATTAAATCATTTTATTGCTTAAACTGTCATGAAGACCTGCAAAACAGAACAGCAGAATTACTTTAATGACTTTCTTTTTGAAATATGCATTCTTACAACCATGCATAATGAACAGCAAATTCACAGATGTATTGTTTCTGTCCATTTCTATTTTACTTTCAAAAAATTAATTTATTTCCACCTTCAACTTTGCTAATTAGGGGAAAATGAAGGAAGAAAACACCTCATCAATGTGGTTTTGTTCACATTCAAGGGCTTCAAATATTATCTTTGAAACTGGAAGGAGGTTAACATGGGATATAAAAGTTCTGATATTGAAAGGTGATGCTTCCTCTTTAATCATCCTCTCTCTTGATAAAACTTTTCCATGGGATTACATCTGATTTAATTGTTCTTGGTTCTTTAAATTTCTTTGAGATGATGCAGTTTCTGCAAGATGCAGTTCATTAATTCCTTCTCACTATAGCTGAAGTGAACAAAAAGTTTATCATATGGGTTCCACTAAGACAATGCAATTGATCATTTGAACTTTTTTCACATAGGTAGAGCAAGAGATGCAAGTAGGACTATGCTTGAACAAAAAGTAACATATCCAAAATAAACTCTTGGGTTATAGGTCTGTGACCATAACTACTTGTGCTACTTAAGGCTTATTTTGGCATCTGATCATCTTTATTGGAACTGCAAGACTCGTTT
This sequence comes from Brachypodius melanocephalos, assembly GCA_013398615.1. Lineage (NCBI taxonomy): Eukaryota > Metazoa > Chordata > Aves > Passeriformes > Pycnonotidae > Brachypodius > Brachypodius melanocephalos. The sequence goes on from VZSR01000245.1 coordinate 6,767,163, forward strand.
GAGGTAGATGATAATTTAATTAGTGGGCTCCATACAAAGTTTCAACTTTTACCTTTTCCACTTAAAACAACAAGTTTCTAGAAAGCATAGGCAAAAGTCTTGTTTTGATTAACCTTTTATCTTCAAGCCTTAGATCAGTATCAGGACATTTTTTTCTCTTTTCCTTCATAATCAATTTTGGAAAATAAAGTTGCTATTTGCAGCATTACTGAGCCTCCGCATCACATTGTGCAATTATCCACAAGATTTGTGGAGCATAAAGCAAAACTGTTTGCTTTTAGAGGACATCTGCTATAAATAAAATGATACCATAAATTTTCCAAGGCAGCCATCACCTACCCAGTTGTTACAGAGGCAAAAAGCCTTGGCTTCCCAGAGCAGGTTCCTTTTCAGCCTCTTGTCAGGGAGGTCAACAGCATTTACTTTTGTGCTTTTTCTGAGTACCTTCCCCCACTGTAATGAAATTAGAATGTAATGCTTTCGACGCCTGCACAGATCAGCTTTCATTCTTTGGGGAAACATGTGAACATCATTAAACACAGTTTCTTCTCTCTGTTTTCAAAAATGTTTCCTTAACAAACTTTATGAAATTCAAACTCGGGGGGTTCATTCCGATGCTGTCTTTAATAAAGGGGCATCTGCTGGTGAATGTGAGCATCTGGTATCGTTTCTGGTAGGAACCCCAACTTCATGGACAGGGAGATCTCAACACGGGCACAGCATTCACTGGGAAGGTGCCACCCCTGGAGCCCGACTGACTATTTGCTTTATCCTCAGGACCATTGGTCAAATCTGTTCATCCTTGGCTTTGCAAAGTGAAGGAAATGAAAGGAATTTTTAATCATATTGCTGCTGCCACTTACTGTTAATAATAAATGCTACATGGCGCCATGCATTGCTCTTGTCTCCTGAGAAGATTCACAGCACAGCTGGGGAGTGGGGTTGCTGTTGGGCTCTCCCTAAAGCACACATTTCTCTGTGGTGCTTTGCTCTATAAGCTTGTTAAGAGCAGAATGAATTAGGAGTGAGCTGATGACTTGCTCACCTCAGAGACGCAAGAATTATGTTCTTGCATTCTTTGAAAAGTTCATGGGCAGCATCTACTCAGGTTCTCTGTGTGCCTTTTCTTCATGAGGCTCTCAAATATCTGAACTGTGGTAGGCCTTGGCATTTTTATAGTGTATTTACCTTCCGGTATGTAAAGAGCAAAGGTGCTTTTTAAGTCAAGCAGGATATGAAGGCTCCTTCCCTGGCAAGATAACCTCAAATGGTTTTGCAGCTGCCTGAGACTGAAGTAAGTGCTTTTGATGAATGAGTCAAAATGACATGTTTGGGGATGAAATAAGGTGCTAGTCACAGGTTTTTGAAACAGCAACCATGGTAAGTGCTTGAAATACAGCTTTTTTTTCCCAGTAAATTCCTGTTGTGTGAGCTGGTTACACTTCTGAGCTGTTGCTTGTTCTCTCGAAATCCCTTATTGCTATTAGATAATGACATTAAACTAGGTTAGGAACTGTACCAGCAACACGAGCTGTGAGGAGTCGTGAATCAATTCACACCCCAAAATGAGTGCAAGAGCATTTCTGTTTTCGAGTGAAATTTGGGACTCTCATACAGGCACATGACCACTCGAGTGGGAAGATAAGGAAAACCCGAATGTGCTGAGACCTGTGGTGCCTCACTGAGAGATGATAAGGCAGAAATAATAGCATTCCATGTGGGACTCCCTTGCTTTTGTCATTGGAGAAATATCTCATGCTAGCAATGAACGGGCAACATATTTTTATTCTGCTTTAACATTTTATTCTATAGTACCTCATTTGTACTTTGCTACAAAAGGAGTTGTAAAATTGCATTTTAAAGGTTTTTTCTATGACATACAAGAAGATGCATGCTTAATAGCACCTCCCTAATGAGAATTTAAACATCTCTGATATCTGTTTTGTAAGGGACAGCTGTCTAGGAAGAAATAGATAAGATAACATGAATATGGTTTAATTAGGCTGCAACTTTATTTACTATCTCATTTTAGAACTGCTGATAAAGGAGTGCAAATATTAACACTTTATTTAATTATTTTCATTAGTTAAAGGCTGTTACGTGTCCTCTGTTTTTCTACAACTGTTTCCTGAATTGGAGGAATTGAGAGGCATGAAGATATAGAGAGAATTCTAGAGAATTTTGGCATTCCCAAGTGCTACAACAACACTAGAAGGTGCTGCATGATGCAGGGGGTGAAGAAACTTGTTATAGATTTATTACCTTCTTTTCTATTAATAATGATTTCCAATGGAAGATCCTAATTTAATGTCTTTTTGTTCAAATATGGGATTTTTAAGCATATTCTTTTCAGTCTGAAACAGAAAATATTGAAAACCAGCATTTGTATTAGTCTATAGGGCTACACCAGGTTATAGACCCTGGCAAATTCTTAATTGTGCAGATTCATGACTTGATTTTGGAAGGACTGGTTGCTTATACACACAATGTTCAAATTATTCCCATGTTTGTATGTGTTTTCCTGGAACACAGCCTTTATAACTTTCACAGGTCTTCGTGATGCAGTCTCTAAACAGTCTACAATAAAAGATAAGGGCTACAAAAAGGGTTTTTAATGAATTTCTTTTAAAAAATTGTTTAGGCCTAATCACTGTTGTCTAATATACCCACGGTTTGTGAGCCATTTATTAGGGAAAATAAAACAAGAAAGGAGAATATAAAGCAATGGAGAAGCAATTCCCAACAAGATGCTGCAAGTAATTTGTTTCTCAAACAATCCAAATCTTGCTAATTTTGAATCCTTATCAGCATTCAGACCAGCAGAGCTTTTAACAGTAGTTACTAAAACAATGATGTAAATATTTAAAGGCACAACTGGGAATTACACATAACATTGCTAGTTGCTGAAAATGGCTCTCCAGCAGAGAGTAGCCCACTTATACTTTTGCATTACCTTTATTTTTTAAATTTGCATTTCTCTTGCTTTGTTTGTTTGGGATTTTTTTATTTTTTTCTGGTAACTTATTGATATCTCTGTTGTTTTCTATACATACAATGGTAGGATATATTTTACTAAAAATGTACTGTCCACTCAGGACTTCTTCTCTTCAGATTTTGTTTCTTAGTGGCACAGGTTCTTTAGGATCAGTAAAAACAAATCTTGTTCTCAGGTGCTTGCCTTGCTTTGTTGTATTAATCTGACAACCCATTCAATGAATGAACCCCAATAAAGCATTTCTTTCATCTACTTTATATATTTCACAGACCCTTCTGTTTAAAAACATTATTCTTTTATGGGTTATATCGTGATCTTATGACAATAAAATATGTTGTTTTCTTTAACGAATTTTCCATTATAATACCTCTCAGCTTTTAGCACATTGGAGCTATATGACATCTATAGGAGAAAATGAGCCAATTCCATAGCTAGCTCCTTAAATTTCAAGGAGAACTGAGCACTGATTATAATCATCAGCCTTATAACGTGTTATTCTAGCTTTATGCATCTCTCTTTGTCTTTTCTAGCAGCAATTCTAAAAAGAAGAGACCCCCAGAGTGCCCTGGGGAGTTCCCCTGTGCTGGGGGGTTACACTTGGTCACTGCATGGCCAGGGCAGGTGGCAGCTGTGGTGCAGATGGTGAGGGCAGCTCCCAGCTCAGCTCAGAGATACAAGGAGGCAGAGATGATGAAACCTCACATAATTACTTGCTGAATCCAGCTGATTGACTGGTTATTTGTGTGTTCTATGTTCACTGACCCTTGCTCACCCACTGTCAGACTCAGAGTGCAAGTTTTGAATGGTTCAGCTTAAGGTGAATTATATAGTCTGGCCAATGGTAACATAATTAAAACTTTTATAGCAATTACTTTCATGTAACCTGTGCTCTAAATATTTGAAAAGTGTTTTGAGCAGAGTTTTTTTTTTTATTATTTTTAATGTATTGGTACTTAACCTTTTTATCACCCTCATCTGTAATACAGCTCTAATTATAGTAGTTAAAGGTGAAGAAACAATTAGAAATGCAGAAAAATGCATCCAACTTAATCTTATATAAATATAATTCAGAAACTTAGGCCGTAATAGAATTAGTTTTTTTCCACTAGAGGACAAAAAAATTATTTTTGGTTGCAGAATATTTACTCTAGTCTGGCTCAATGGTGTATGGATATTCAACCTTAAAACTGTAGCTGCTCAACAACTCCAAAAGCATTTGGAATACATAATTTTGCTTGCAATTTGAATTGCTTTCTTAGAATGGTTCCAAGAGAGGTGCCTGACTGATACAGGAAACAGAAAATGCAATGTATGAAATATAACAAACATTGTAACTAAACTCAACGTCCTAGTAGGCAACTCTATACATAAATAATAATTTTGAAAATTTTGTTTTTAATAAGACAGGGTGTTTTGTTGATCCCTGCATTTGGAACATTGTAATAATTCATGCTCTAGCTGCCTAGGGAAAGACTGCCAGGCTCCAGGACAAATAGTCATGAGGAAAGTCCCACAGCAAGGAAGACGGAGGGGTAGTTCATTAATCAAAAACTTTGGGAAATCTGGGAGATCAAAAGCACATTTTGTAGAAAGAGGTCCAAGAAGTTGGAGGCACGCACAGAAATCCTCCCTGCATCCAGCTACAGCCTTGCAGCTGCAGCTCAGGTAATGGGACAGAGCTTGTTACTGCTGCTTTACTTTCAGGCAAAATCTGGTGAGCTTTTAGCTAAGGTCTCAGCAGCTGAAGCTTTGGTGATTTTGGATGTAATGGAGTGCTTATGTAATGCTTGGTTTAGGGAAAGCAGAGTGAGCTTCCAGCTGGCTGAAGACAGAGCACTTTGATGTTCCAACCAGTTGCAAAGTGAGTGTTTGTATATGCCTTCCTCACTGAAAACTAGACTTCGTTAAGGTTTAGGGTACAATAATCCTTTAATTCCCCTATGAGTGCTGTTATATGTTAAAATATGATAAAAAAGCATTTCTTTTTCTTTTTTCCCCCTACCTGGCACATCTTTAAGTGCATATAGAGGTGCATTGTTCACATTCTTTGGAGAGCCCTGGCAAGTGGGAAATCTCTCTAAGCACCATCAAAAACCAAAAACTAGACAAGGAAGCACTTAAGTTCCTGGGAACTATTCATTTCCACACATCAGGAGGTTTACAAGCCATAATCACCACAATGAGTGAGTCATCAGACTTTCTGGTATTAATATACACCTTCTTTCTTGATACCATTGTATGATAAATAATAAGAACAGCAAATAAAGCAAGAGTAGCTTCATCAGCAGGAAGAATAAAAGATAGTACACAGCTCTCAATTTTAGCAGGGCATTCAGCTGTGAAAAGGAGTAAGTGTTTTTAGAATGTACTCCCAGCATTTATTTCAGAATTTTTTTGTCAATAATTGTTTAATACGCATTCAACAAGTCCTCCAACATCTCTTTAAAGACAAAAAATCATGCACAGTTCATTCAAGGGATACAAACAAATGCTTATGCCTAGAAATTGTTTCCCTCTTACCTGGAGTTTGAAGGGTTGGCTTCCAGATTGCTTTACTTTGTATTTCCTAAGGTATTCCTCATCCATATGCTGGAGACCTGATGAATGTGTCCTCTGGCATTTCTTCTGGTGAACTGTGAGAACCTTCTGATCTGAAACAACACTGTGTGACTGTGCTTGTTTTGTGCCACGCCTGAGCCAATTAGGCAGTTATTTTACAGTTATTCACAGAGTTTTTGCTAAAAAAACCCCCAAAATAATAAAATGGGCTTTTTGACTCGATGTCTGGGGAAGCCCAAGTTTTTTCAACATGTAATGTAATATTACTCCTGTTGGCTTAGCTCAAAATAGTGCTCTTAGATTTGTTACCTAATTCTCCTGAATATTGCAGTGAAAAGCTGAACACTTAAATCTTGTCTTGAGATCTTATTCTACACACTAGACACAGCGCTGTTAAAATTCAAAGTCTCTAGACCTCACAGAGGCAACCAAGCTTAAAAGAATATGACCTTTTTTCTACTGGAGTCCAAGTTTGCCCTCTACAAAATATTCCTTTTTCCTATCTTATTGAGGTGGGTAATAAAGTCCTCCCTTAATGAAGGAAATCTTGGCTCTGTTAGAATCAATGTCAAAATGCACCTTGAGTCCAGCATGGCCAGATTTTATCTGGTATTTAGGATGCCCTCATTACTGCCCTGTGTGAACTGCGACAAACCCCGAGTGTTCTGCCTGTGCTGTAAAATATAACCCTCCAGTGACTCTCTCTGTGTGTCACTAACTTCTGCCCCTTTCCTCCCCACATGCAGACATTTAATATGTCTATAATTTGCTTGATGATCTTCATGCCTTCTTTTAATATTGCAACCATATTTGCTGGCTTTTTGCCTGGTCTCCTGGACTTGTGTGACAGTGTGTTCTTTCATTCGTTATTCAGCTAGTTTACTATCCTCTATGATTTTGTTTCATATCCCTTCCTACATTCTTTAGAATGTTGCCCTTCTCTCTTTCTTTGGCAGAACTAAACCCCCAAAACTTCTTGGATTAATGTGGTTTGCATTTCCAGCTGTAATGTGTCTCATTTGAAAGTTTTTCTTAGCATTTACAATATCTTTATCTGCTCTGAAGCATAATAGAGTTTCAATTTATATACTGCTTTTAACATCAAGCAGGCAGTTCAAAGTCCTTTATAAAATGGGGAAAGAGGAAGCTAAACCTGAATAGTTGATGCAGATAGAAAAGTTTTCAGGCTAGACTTAAATTGAGATAGCATAAGGGCATTCTACATATTATCATCTTTCTTGCTTTACTCCCAATGCTCCCTGCTTGCTTATTTTCTATTAAATGTAATATTAAGTGATATTTCAATTCTTTTGCATTTTTTATGTCTTTTACTAATTGCTGTACATAGTTGAGGGAAGTTGGGCTTTTTTTTCATTCGGCTTTCACACGTACATTTTTGAGCCTTTTGTTATGGCTTCACTGTTATTTTTACACATGGGCCAAAATGAATCCTCATCAGATGGTTGCCTGGATGATCCAGTTTAGCATCACATGTAAGTCTCTAGAGCAGCTTCATTCTCTGGCAGAAATTCAGCTCCTATCCACTCTCAGGAATGTTAATTTACCACAAATTGTAGCTCATTTCTTGAAAGTGATTTGCCTATAATAGACAGCCCTATGAGAATTAAAAAAGACCTTTTTTTTTTTTTTTTTTTTAGATTACTAAGGTTATCTTCTGATACTAGGATTTGCAATTCTGGCTTGAAGCTACTACAATAATGCAAACTCAGTCTGATTTTTTTAATGTCATGATGAGACACCTTATTATAGCCCGACACGGACAGGGCGTTGCAGAAAACATTTTGATTTTATAACCCAGAGACTTTCGTAGGCATGCTGTGACACTGTAAGACTTTTCCTCTTGTGATTATCTCCCTTTAATGTAACATTATTGTACTGGAACTCTTAGCGTCTAATTTCCCAGAGTATTACATCACTCTATTATAAGGAATCCTCCTTACTGTCGTTCCAAATCAGGATTATGCAGAAAGGCTAATGAGTACTCAAGGATTAATCATTACCACAACCATGGATTGAGCTTTGGGAGAGGAAGAAGTAAGAAAACATCCACCATTTATCGTTCCAGAGGGATTGGTGAGGCAATTCTACACCCAGAATAAAGTGCAAGCTAAGAAAAAATTAACAAATGATAATAACATGGGGTTATTATTATTTTTTTAAATTTTTTTTAAAAAAACTAACTTCTCAGTTCCCAACTTCTGGTTTGCATTGATAAGATACTCCAGTGGACTTCTGGCCACAATGACCAATCCACATACCTTGAGGATGTCACTGACAGCTCTGGGCAGTGCTTCATGCTGGCTTTGTGAACTGCTTGTTGGCTTCTAACCTGAAGATCATCACAGGAAGAGTGAAAGCAAAATAAAATATGTTTAAACTAAAGCATAAAGTCCGTTGTTACATGGATCATTATTCTCCTACAGGAAGCAGGATTCATCTCCCCAACACCTATTCAGAGAAATCTGCTTGTTGCCGATTTGCTATTCATCATTTAAAGGAAAGAGTTAACTCTTGCTTCCATGCAAACTTCTGAGGTATAAAATGGAAAATATTTGCTTTAACATACATGAAAAAAATACTTTAAACTTTTACTGCTTGGTTCCATTTGTCTGTGGCTGAACAGCTACAGCAATCCCCTCGCTTCACTTTTGCATCATACTTTGCAATGAATGGAAAGAATTACTTACTAGACTACATTTCTCTCAAAATCAGTCCTCAGAAACTCTGTGATTACCCATCTCTTCTCAATGTGCCGTTGGAAGACAGAGGAGAGGGCAGACAAATGGGTGGAAAGCAAATACCAACAAGTGAGGGACACTTGTTGAATCACTCATCTTGCTGCCACTAGCATCGATCAACACACATTTCCACAAGATCTCTAAGCTGTGCCCTCATCCACTTTTTCTTTAGCAGTCTGCCTGCATGTCAAGCTATTTTACATGGAGTACTTCATGGGTTTTGATTCTGTTTCCAACTTAAAGCCGCTTCTTCTGGCATAATACTTACAGTTCTTTCCAATCAAGTAATATCGATTTCAGGCTTTTCAAGTGCTGTTGCTCTACAATTCTCTCCTCTGCTGAGTGTGGTCTGATTCTCTCTTTAAAACAGGCTGGCTCATTCCACTCCTCATCAAAGGAACAGTTCTTCTCAGCTCTTCTTTTCCTCCTGACAGTCTTGGCTCATGCTCCTTTTCCCACTGCCAAAACTCTTGGAATACTTTGTTATGCTCCAATGGAGCCATCCTGCCCTACTTGGCTGCAGTTGGCCTGTTCCACTCTGCTCAGATTAAGCTCTCTAACTCTGCTCTTTTTTACGGTCATTCCCTTGTAATCCTCTGTGCTTTTCTATAACCAGTCTGCTCATCATTTGTAGAGAGCTGTCTGGATAATCAGATTTCACCCGTATGGAATTTAATCCAGGTATTTGCTAATGACCACTAAGACTGGTAGCTGCCTTTTTGTGGTGTATTTTTGACAGGAGGCTACACTGTCTACCTGTCATATATTCTGTAAAAAAATGTACACTTCCACATTAATGTAAAATGATCTGTGTAAAGCATATTAGTACAAAGCTGTGAACAGTCCTTGCACATGTCTTGGGAGCCAGACAGAAATGGTCCCATGTAAATTCCAGTTAAAGGCTTATTATTACAGAAGCACATATTACAGAGGCATAAAGGAATCCCATTTGTGTTATTAAAACCCACCTGACTAAATCCTTCACAGTGTACCAACATCAGTGAACACACCTTGGGAGCTGTGCAGAAAACTTCCCAAAATGTACATAAACTTAGCTTAAGAGCATTTCTAATCCTGCAGTGTTTGCAAGTTGCTAATTATGTGGTCCCTGATTTGTATTAAATATGGAAGAATTTTAAGTCTCCTTTTGTGGGTTACTATTGACATGTTCTAGCCATTTTTGACAAACAATTTTTTTACCTTTCTGCTTGTTTGATGTAGTCATGGCTCAAAATGTGGCAGAAGTTGGGTTTTTCCCCCAATAATCCAGAAAAAATTCCCAGGTATTAAACAAATGAGAAGGTATAATTAATTAATGAAAGTCCTTCTTGAAAATGTTAGCCCATATTAATCTGCCTTTTTCTATGCATTCAAGTCCCCCTATTTCTTAATTCACCTCTACTGCATTATTAAAAAGTATAAATTCATTACTGTGAACATTTATTTTGTCTGAGGCATCACCAGTTTTAACCAGCGTGCTTGTATGAATCAGAGCATGATAAAAAACATTTGACTTCATAAATCTTTTACTTCTGAATGACTGATGAAAAAAGAGTCTATAAAGCCATGAATACCTTCTCAGTAAATGATGCAAAAATTTATATGAAAAGTAATTGATAATTTTGAGATCAGTGAAAAAAATTATAAATCTTTCTCCTTTGTGAAGTCTTTTGTGTGAAATATGGGATGGTTTAGGCTATAAAATTTATACTTGCCAGCAGGATACTCAATCAACAGCTTAAAAAAAAGATATTTAGAGCTGACAACAGAAGCCAGTGTTATAGACAAGTAATCCAGAAAACGTATTTATTTATACTTTTATTCTCTTGCTCAGTTTCACTTAAAAAAACCTATTACAACATTATACACAGTTAATTACTTCTGCTGGAAACCGAAATATTTAGTTCCAGCACCTTTTCTCAATGGACTTGCAAGACACAATTTAGAATTTGAGTATATGGTGTGCTGCACATATTAAAACCATAAAGACCATGTCAGGGGCTCTAAGGAATAATAAAATATTAATTTGATGGCAAAAATTAAGTGGCTTAAAGCAAGAAGCTGTTGTTTATCCCATGAGTGGCTTTTAAGACATTGATGTCTGGTTTGATTGTGTCTATTCTTAGCCAAATTAACCACACGTAATGAGACCTAAGTAACTGTCTGACTTCAATCAAGCGCCTCACTTGTGGAAAACCACCAATTTTCCCTCTGTCAAGTCCTGTGAGTATGAGAAAGGACATTTCCTCTCTCTGAGCTCATCTGATTTTGATAACACTATAAAAAGGCCTGTTTCATTCCTGTCACTTGCAAAAAATGCATGCCCTTACAGAAAAAAACCCCACTCTTTACACATAAAGAAATACATGGAAAGAAGGCCACAGAAAGTGTATATCTTATGTGTGATATCCTAATTTACTGAGAAAACAGAAATACCTAACTGACCATGAATAGGGAAATGAATAAATTAATTATATGCTTGTTAAAATAAATGAATGGTTCTAATGCTCTGCTGCTTGAAGGGAGTTAATTCAATTTGCAGCACCTGAGAATCCAGCCTATATGTTGGTAGTTGTATATATATTGTCATCAGATGTAAATAAGATATCTGCAGATGTAGTTTCCTTTCAGTGACTGCCAGAACCAGGGATAACAGTACAGTGAAAACACCAATTTACACAAGAAATACTGCACCATAAACTGGCATGCAGTTAACAAAAGACTATTGACTATGCATTGCATTAACATTTAAAAGCAATATAAAACATGATAATAACTAATTCCTTTTATGGGAAAAAAAAACTTGAAAAAAGATACTTCCAGATCTGTTTTTGTAGTACTTACAGGACATAATGGCAACTTATCAATTTTCTTTTTTTTAATTAATATAATTCAGAGTACAGCATAGAATATATGAACCCTGAAAAGGAAATTTTTCAAAAGCATCTTTTGAGTATCTAAGGTTCCTGACCATCCCCTATCTTCTTCTTCCCTTTGTTGCATTTTCTTCAAAGCAGAGCAAAATGCTGAATACAACCTAAGGAAGCACCAGAAAGTCTAAAGATCATAGGCAACATAATGTGAAAGCATTGGTGAAGGGGTAGAAGCTGGGAGAAGCAGAGCAGGGAGACACTGGCAGCCCAGAGGTGAGCAGAAAAGGATGAGTTTCACAACTGAGAGAGGTACAAAGACTAGGAGTCACTGAACTTAACTCAAAACCGTAATCCCTTTGAGATGTTCTGGTGAAATCATTCTTCTTATCCTTGAAGTTAATGATCAGAAGGACAAAATGAAAGTGTGACCCATGGTTCTTGAGGAAAAATAAAAAAAAAAAAAAAGAAAAAGAAGAGGGAGCTCTGCATTGTATAAGCCCCAGGACTCTGACAAGAGCAGGACAGCTGGATGTATTTTTTGCTGACTCATGTCATTGGTATGTGTGTCTTAGACTTGATCATTCTCACAATTAGTATCAGAGTTATTTTGAGAGACACAATTGCCCTGTGAATGCAGATGTGCCGAGTGTGCTTGGTTATGCGTACGTGTCAACTGTTTCCGCAGAAATGAGGAGAAAAGTAGACAGACTTGGATGTTTTGTTTGGCTTTTATGTTTTAGATGCTTTGCTTTGGTGCCATGCGTCTGGTATTCGCTTTGTCACATAATTATACTAGTTCTCATTCGGCTTGCAAAATCAGGTTTATTTTCTTTTTCTGAAGAGAGATGACAAGTGCTATTTTAATCTTTCCAAGCAATTTCGGTATTAAGCATTCCTATCGCGTATCAGTTCGGGGAGGGAGGTTACAGCTTTAAGTTACTGCATCTGGAGTTTTGTCCACTCTCAGGTGGACGTGACTGCCAACAGCTAAAGAGAGAGAGGGGTTTGGAATCAGATTGCAATTAAGGTTATACAGCCTCAGTGGTGTCAGACTCCAGGGAGGTATTCAGCAGTCTCTATCTGCTCTGCAAACCACCAAACACCTCCATCTGACAGCTTTTCAAAATAGCTACGCTTGGCACCACTTCTTTGGGCACAATATGTCCTGGATAATTTATTTAGTTTATATATTCAGCTGTGTACTAATTAACTCTTTGTCTTTTGGAGTTCTGATATCCTGTTTAATACATTTTAAATTGTGTTTTTGCAGTCCAAGGGGGCAAATTCTTCTGGAACTTACCTGGAAGGAATTTGGAGAAATTCAAATGGTTTCAGTGGACTTATACTGCCTTTAGAGAGCAGAATTTGATCCTCTCAGTGGAATTAGCAAACAGCTGTAATTACTTCCGTTTTAAAAAAAAAGGACAAACAGATTTTACCTTACTTCCTCACCATTTGCTTTTTGTGTGCCAAAGAACACTTAGCAGAGCACAGAACAAAGCTTTTCAAGGAGGCTCACTCAAGTCAGTGGTCAACATGAAACAGAACCTGCATTTTGAATTGGATCTCCATTAAAACTGCTCAAATGGCCATGATTTTCAAGATTTTAATTTTGTAATTTCAATCTGGAGCGCTGAGATTCACAGCAGTTGGTTCTGAGAAGGGTCAATGTGCAGGAAGTAAGAGCTGGGGCTTGTGCTGTTTTGCAAGCCCCCCATTTATTGAATTAACAACCAATGTTTCCACATTTTTTTGTCTTTAAAGATAGATGCCATTTAAACTTCATTGCATATAATGCAAGATTTAGCATTTATAGAGTGTGAATGTTTGCTTGTGCTTATATTTACATTTTTGCACTGGAAAATTGCATTTAAAAAATCGCACTGCAAAACAGGTTGAAAAATGCTGAGAGTTTTGAGATATTTTCAGATCTTTAAATGGGTTTGGTGGCTACCTGGGTTTTGCAGCAAAAGGCACTTGGTTTGGTGTTCACTGAGACTAAATTAATTAGCTTAATTTGTATTCTTTTTATGATCTACAATATACTGTATAGCACATTAAAAAAAAACTAACTGCAAATACATTCTGTCAAGTGCATTATTTCCAGAATATTTCTACCTTTATATTTGATCAAATAGGAGATATTAGACACGTGATCGACATCTGTGGCAGCCTGTACAACAAGACACGTCACTGAGATGCGTATTAGAGTCCTCCCTGCTTGGGGTCATACTGGAGTTTCCTGGATCAAATGGGAACATTTTGTCTTATAAAAACATTTTCAGTTTAGAAAGAGACAAAAATTTCCCCTGAGTGTTCTGAAAATAACTTACAAGTAAAAGTTACTTTTATTTTAAAATATTATTATAGTAAACATTATCGTTAATCATATAAATCATGAATTTATAATCACAACCATAAAAAAGTTTGAAATAAAAACTGTTAACATTTGATTACCATTACATTGACAGAAGTGCATTCCAGGCTTTTTTGGAAAGTTAATTTTGACAAAATTGGAACTGACCTTGTACTGTGATAACAGACCTGAATGTTCCAGGGGAATATGATTCCAGCTAAATTTCTCTGACCAGGGCTACTAATAATTCATGAAAGTTTTTGAAGTTCCCATCACAGAAGCATACGAGCTGCTGGGAAATTAGAAGCCAGAAAAAGAAATATAGACATTTCATCATTCAACATGCAGAACGAGGAATTTGATGCTGTTTGTTGGCTGACAAACTCAGCTCTCAGATATTTAGAAAACCTGAACTTTGTAGCAGGATTAAGCTGATATGCCTGACTGCAGAGTGATGAGCTTTGACTGACACAGCACAACTTTGAATGGTTAAAAATTCCCTTGTCTTGGAGAATGGAGAGGAAAGAGAGGGCAGCGAAGGAGAAGAAAACACATCGACATAGCATATGTTACACATTGTAAAGAAAAATTTCTTACTGAAGAGCATGAAAGACCCACTAGGGTTGTTTTTTAAGTGCAGAGTTCACTGGTGTGGGGTGCAGCCATACCGTGGCAGCCGAAGCGCTAGAGTGGAGCCTTGGTTGTCACTGCTGCTGAAGGCTGGGTGGCTCCAACTGCATCAGAGACTGCTGAGGAAACCAAAAGCAGAAGTTTCACACCAAACCCATCAGTCTGGCTCATAAGCAAAAACGTTCCCCAGAAATTTACAGTCTGGCACTTCCTACTTGTGTGCACCAGCCTGCTCAATACCCAGCTCCCCGCGAGCTGCTTTTCACTTTGGATTCACAGTAAGCATATTGAAAGCAATGGGAAAATTCTCATTGATCTTAGGGGCATTCCAGACAGACCTTCTGTGAGTGTGAATGCTCCAGACACCAAGTTAGAGATGCTAATGTGAGTTTGTCATACACTGAGGTTTTTACAGAATTGTGTGCAAACAGTGTTTTAAAGTGTGGAGCCATAACCATTTAGAGAGTGAGATGAAATGGGGACCTTTAAGTCACAGCAACATATTTCAGTAATTTGTTTATGCAAAGCAAACAAATTGGTACGAGTTTTAGCAATTACCATCAATTTAGGAGCAATTATTAGCAATATTTTTTTCTATATTGGTTTGAGGGATCCACTCTATTCTGTTCTCTGCTCTTTGTTTCTATTTTATACCTCTGGAAAAATGGGTAGAGACAGAGAGGCAGAAGATCAAAATGGCCATTGTGGAGCAGTTAGGAGTCTTGTAGTGACCCACAAGGAGAGGCAGGGGATGACCTGCATGATCTGGGGCCTCTTGGTATCCTATAAAGAGAAATCCAAGTGACTGTGAAGTCCATGTTACCAATAATCTACCTTTTTTTTTTTAAAAAAATTTTTTTTTTTTTAATGACACTTTACCAAATCTAGCTATCAAAGGGAAAAAAAAAATCCCAAATAGTAAACCTGCAGTTATCAAGGGTTTCCAGCATCCCTGGAGGTGTGTGCATAGCACACAGCCTGCCCCATGTAACAGACACCTCGAGCGCTCTTGTGTTCTGCCACCCTAAAGCAAACACGAGCCTACACCAGAGCCATGTGTATACACAAAAGTCTAAACAGATTAACTTACTCAGAGACAGTGAACCGAACAACAAACAAACAAAAATTAGGATAAAAGAGATCAATGCACAGCAACACAAGGGGAAAAGTTAGCATCTAGACCTCGGATTGCTGACAACGAGCAGATTCAGGGCTCTTTCAGAGGAGAAATAGCTGGTTCAGCACCTGCAATGAGAGCGTAGGCAGGAATGGCATTTACACTTTTGTGGCTCACACAGCCATCCTGTGAGAATGGATTATTGCATTCTGATGAAAACAAACACAAGGCAAGCCACGGGATTACGTTGTGCTGCTAACTGCTTTTCAAAGAAAATGTAGACTATGAAGATTGCAAATACAACGGGTCCCACATCGCAGTGACAAACACAGTGTACAAACAGGGAACCTGGTGCTGTGCTCAGATAGTCCTGATCAACAACACCAGACTCTTGCGATCATATTTTCAAAGGGAATTTTCTGAAGGATAATGGAAATGTGTGTACGTGAGAGACAATCAAATCTACCAACATCTTTTAAGTAACAAACATTGCCTTATGCATTCCTCTTGAGCCTTAAAAAGAAGTTTAAAAAAAAATTACCAGGTTCCATATTGCAGCTGTTTTCCTCAATGGTTCTAGTGGCATTAACTTTTAAAGCTTTAATCTCCCAGCCAAATACCAAACATACCTGAGATCCCTTATTACAGACTTGATTACCCATATCTGATTGACATGGTAACCATGGCATCTTTGCTGTGAAGAGGAATTCAACTTAAAAAAATAAAAAACCTGAAAGTCATTCTATTTTATAACTACACAGATTCACACAATGCGATAATAAAGAGGGTATATGGTGAAACCTGACAGCACACTGAGCTTACTGCACAAGTTGGACAGCAGAAAATACAGGAAATAATACAGTTGTCACTGGACTATTCTACCTTAACATCATATAAACAGAAGCATTGTTGTTAGTTGGTCCACTTCCTCAACTACATAATCCCAGAGTATTAATGCTAAATGTGGAAACTGTAAACCTCTAGTTTTGCTGAGCACAAAAAATATATGACTGTACAGCAGTCTGCCTTGGTCAAGAAATTATTTCAATGTTTGAAATCAGGACAGACACATGTGTAATGAATACTTACATAATGCTTTACTTTTTTGATGCTCTTTATTGTATGCAATACTCAATTTCTACTAAAAACAGCAATGAATTTTACTGGTACACAAAAGGTACAGAATAGACGGTGAAAGTATATGAGAAGTGGCTTAGCAGTAAGTGCTCTTCTTGGCTTTTCCACAGACATTCTATTATAGAAGAAATATTAAATCTGAAACAGCTCTTAAAAAAGAAAAACCTAAACACTTCTCTAGGTAGGTGGTCTTAAAGAGTAACTTATCTTTGAAGAATTGCATTTTGACTCTGGAAATGCTTGCTTCAATCTCACCATTTATAGGCATAATTTATTTTTCAGTAATATCTAGCCATGAGCTTCTCTGATATCAAGTGTACAGCCTGGCCCAAGAATGATACTGAGATGGTTTTAATATAATGTCAGTGTGCTAGTTACAGCTGTTTATCCTGAGTATTAATCATCTTATATTATTTTTATAGGTACACAAAGGCTTTTTTTACACTTTTTCAAAATAATAACAAAATCCATGTTTGACTTTAGGCTCTGAACTAAAATATAAATGCAACATAGTGCTTAAAAAGCACTTAGGTATCAGTCACTCGGGTATTTTTTCTCCACAATTATCAAGTAAAGAACAATATAAAATGGGTAACAGTATCTTCTGTATAGTTTAGCCCAAAGAAAAAAGATCTTTTTTCCCAATCCTAGTTAGGTCCTTATATTTCTTATTTTTCTACATGCTTCATCGTGACTAATTGGGATAACATAAGCTTGCACTTTTTTGGATATTATTCACCATCAGCTTTCTCTCTTGAATAAACTGATCTCTTGAAAACTGACTTACATAGCACACAGCAGGAGAAGTGGAGGAGAAGCAATCACTGTCCAAAGAGAGGTGGAAAGAGGAGGCTGAATGAAAAATAGGTAGATATGGATCACACATGCCAGATGCTCAAGTAAAGCCTGTTTATCCCTAATAAGTTGGTGAAGTTGAGGAGGAGAGTTTATCCGTGTGAGTATAGGATTCTTGTAGGATTGCCAAGGTCAGTGATAACGGATGGTGATCAGCTCAGTAAATGCTGGTTGTGCACGTTAAAGTTGCCTAGGGACTGCTTTAACCTATGCACCCAATTTTTTTTCCCAAGCCTACGAAACATTTCAGAAATGAAAACACGCGTAAAATGCCTGCACGGGCCATGTGTGCTTTGTTTCCTACCTTCCCAAGTAAGCTCTTGTTTCCCTCTATTTTATATTTTCTTCCTGCCCTGGGTTCTTAAAGATGGATGTGTAATTGTAGTTTGAATGACAGATTGGGGCAGTGCCTTTCATTCACTTCACACAAACCTCCAGGATCCTCGGGGTGTGCGAGCAGGGGCAGAATGGAGTGCTTAGCTTTTAATGGATGGTTAAGAAGTAATGAAAGAGGAATCAGCTTATCTCGGGGTGCCCTGTGGGCTACATTGTTTTCAAATAGCTTTTAGCTGGGACTCCTCTCTCTGAGGTTATATATTGTTAAAGTGATTACCTCGGGAAACAGGACTGTTTCAGATACACCCCTTAGATACCACAGCTGTGGCCACAAGTCTAAATTGCGTTAAAACCAGTTTGCATCGCACTCATAATGTCAAAACATGCTATTGAGCTCTGTTATAGCAAAAAAGCAGCACCATTTTCCATCTTTCAGGAAAGAAGGTGGCTTAGGTTAGTCCAGCAATGCATTTCATGTGTGTGGTTTATGGACAAGCTGGCCAAGATGACAGCAGACGTGCAGATTTACAGCGTGATGCGAGTCCTGCAATTCACCCTGGGGAGGTTATTCACTGCCCTGTTAGGGACATTGACTATCCAACACTTTTAAATTTCTAGACTTGATAGAAGGTGCATAAAATTGTGTCTTTTTTCTCTCAAAAGACCATTTCAGTTATATTTATGCAACATCCACACATAAAATTATTTTTCTGGACAAAGTGAACTATGGTTCTTTGAAATTGTCCAGCTATTAAACTAAATACTAACTTGAACTTAAAAGCATTTCTGCTCTAAAAGTGTGGTGGGCTGCGTTAAAAGGGTGATATTAGGAAAGATCATTCCAGTAAAGGGTAACTTTCGTGGAAGAATCAACATTTCGCAGCAGATCCAAAACATTGCTATAGCTCAATTGAAAGTCTGCAATAAAAATAAGGGAGCTTTTCCCCGTGCTTTTTGGGAAGAAGATTACACTTGCCTTCACTTCTGTTGAATGGACAGGATGGTCACCTTCTGGACATTATAAACCTTGGAGATTTGTAGGAAGTTTCTGAGCTGTTTCTGTAGAATTTTCAAAGAGTGAAGGCAGACAGGATGTCCTATTCCATCTACTCCTCACCTCTTTCACAAAGTCAGAGCCTTGGGGTGCAGAAATATCTGAATTTTAAGGATGGGTTGTGTGTGAATGTGTGTCCTTATGTCCTTAGCAATGTCTCTGCACAAGGAGTCCTTAACTCCCATATGGGACAGTGTGTGCAGTAAATGTTTACCAAGAGTTTGTTTTCTCCTGAGGAAATTCCCCAGAAGAGTAATGGAAACACTTGTCTAAATAAAATAAGAAATACCAAAATGCTTATTCAAGGCAAAACTGAACAACTTTGAAAGTGTTATTTTTATTTTTCATATTCCATTTTTAAACATCGTATCAATTCTCATCTTGCTTATTTTCTTGTCCAGAGGAAATTTTTGCTTCAAAAGTCATTTACTGCCCAGGGAATTCAAAGAAAGTATGTGGTCTACAATTCATACCAAGAGGTAAAGTCTTACTCTAGTCCCTTCTCTTACAATCACCACCCTCCTTAGGACTGAAAAGCTAAAAATAGGGAACTTGAATCTCATCTTCTGAACCAGGGATAGATTTATCCAGGCTGTAATGGTCCAGCTTCTGCTGAAGGCAGCAAAAGGAGTCCTATCAATTTTGGGTCATGTTCCAAACACATTGGACTGAAATATTTGGATATGTACCTGAGCTCAATAAAATTGCTGTGCTTTTTGTGGTTTGCCCATATCAGTGGATATTTTATGGAAAATATTTTGGAAACCAAGGACTTAACCTTCTTCTGTCAGGCAGCACTTTCTTGCCACAAATTTAATAACACCTTTTGCAACTGATTTAATTGATATTAACAAAATCATTACTTTAACTCACTGAAAGTTGTATCCTGCAATTGATTTTTTTGCTGAGTTGCGTTAATCAAATTCATCAAGACAAGGAGATCTTGAAGTTTCAACATGTCTTTCCAGTTTTATTTTTATCCCTGACGTCAGAGTTTAATTCCAGGAAATTAAGCTTTGAGTATCAAAAATATTTACAGTTCGTATGCCAGTGATTGTTTTGCAGTAGAAGTTGTGGAAATCTGGAGGAACAAACAAGCTGAGCACTAAACTTAAACTAGAGAGGTTAGCAGTTTATTATACGTATTCCTCTCCATCTGATCATTCAAACAGCTGATATACATGAAAACTAAACCATTATATAATTATATATATACATATATATATGTATGTGTGTGTATCCATACACAAGTGTATGTGATATTCGTTTAATGTTCCAGTTTTCTGTGTCTGGGAAAGTACTGCAGGTAGTTTACATGAGTGGAAAAGTGTTAATACACACATATGAACACATGTGCACACAGCCTCCACACAGCTTTTCAAAAGCCTCCTCTTCCTTTCCTTCAAGATTTACAAGAAGGTGCGTATTTTTTTAATGACATTTTATTAAAAGTATGCTTCCTTGGAAAGTGGTCAGGAAGAAAACCACATTTCTGCTTGGCAGCAAAAGCAGTACAGCAGGTACTGTGCTGTAGGTAAAGTCCATCAGAATCTGCTTTCCTGCAGCTCTGGGTAGTAGTCACACACACCTCCCTGGATAAATCACTCAGACTTCTTCCTTGACTTTTTTTTCCCATTTTTTCCTCTCTCATTTGAAAATTTTCAGGCTATGTTCCTTTTCCAAGAGGATAAAAGGCAAGCAATGGGAAATTTAATTAAGTTATTAGGAAGACAATCTTTGTCTGAATTTATATTCTTGTTTTTGCCTAGAAACTTGTTTTCCTGGAGTCTGGTACTATAGTTAAATAGAAGGGGGTCACATTAAAAAGAAAGTTTGGGTGACTGTCATTTGTTAGAAATGAGACAGCAGAACAACTGACCTTCAGTGTCTATTTAGGTCACTAGACAAAAGTCACAGCCTTGCTTTTGAAAAGTGATCCATTTTGCTGTTCAAATAAGCTTTACTGGGGCTCCAGTTTTTAGAATACATTTCCCATGATTAAGAGTAACTGAAAGCAGTCAGCAGAGGGTTTTTAAAGATGTATTTTAAACGGTGGAGCAAAAGTACGTTCAGATGTCCCTTATGTTAGCATTTCTGAACAGGTATGAGAATTCTATTTTAATTATTTATTCTTCTCAAAATCTAGCCTCTCTTTTTATTAAATATTAAAATGCATGAAATTTTTGAAAGGCACTGTTTTCATTGATAATGGTGGTTCTCTGAATTACTTTTAACTAACTTTGTAATTGAAAGCTGAGTCTGAGAAAGGTGAGTTAAGCGTCTTCTGGGAATGGGATTGTAACAGTGTTTTTCAAGGTTACTTTCTCTTCATTAAAAACTTTGTAAAATAATAATGAAGAGAAAACCATCTCATTAAGGAAAGAATAAGATCACTCGTCAAATTTACTGCTCTTCTCATCTAACTTTGTATCAGTAGGAGTGTAGCAGCGCCTTGCATTTCTTAAGAATTCTTTGCCCCATATTCACTGTAAACAGAGAGGAGCCATAATTATACTTCATTTGATCCATATCAAAGGTACTGATCCATGTATCAATTTACATAAAGCACATAAAACATTTTTGCTTTTCACCCTTACTTCACCACTTTCTAACAAAAGTTTTCCTTTGCAGACTTCATTTGAATATAAAAATCTCCCGGTGAAATTTGCGATGTTAAACAAACCATACCAGTCATTCAACTTTTTAATTAAGGATTCAGTGTTCCATCCCTTTTCAGACATTAAAATTCAGGTGCAGTCATTAATCTTTCTAAATGAATTCACCTGTGGCTAATACTGATGTATTTTCTATGAGGCTTGTCATGGACTGCATACTGCATGCATAACCACTCTACAGTTAATTACACAAGGGATTATCGTTAGTGTCATAAAGATAAAGCCTTGCTAGAAGCATTACAGACATTTTTTGAGCAATGACTTATTTAATTTTTGTTAAGAGCTACCTAAGTATTTAAGAACAATAAAAGTTTGTTTATATCATGGAAGAGTGAATGGCAAAGTTCAGAGAACTCTCAAGATGAGAAATCGTGTCCAAAGCAGCTGACCACCTCTTGTTTCCTCGTGTCAGTCTCCCACCTAGTCCTCTAAGCAGCAAGAAACAAAATAATGCAAATACTTCACTCCTTTTAAGGTCTGTACGTCAGAGTTCTGTGTCAAGTATTCCTCTCTTAAAAAGATGAATAGCACAGCTTATGAGAACCTGTAATTTATAGCAGTACACACCAGTCTGCCTAACACGACAAAAGTTCAAAGGTTGTTAAGGAACAAAGCAATCTCTGAAGAGCAAGCAGTGTATTTTACAGGACAATTCATCAAAACATTAATGGTGTGGTGTTCCAGCACCAACCTCCCCACTTCCCCCCATAAAAAAAAGAGAATAGCATAAAACCCTTAGCATTTATTGTATTCTAAGGTTTGGATTTATTATAAATCAGAACTGCAACTCTGTCTAAAACTGCTGTGTCGTGTAGCAGACAACAATGTGTTGGTAAAAGATTTGCAGCATTCAGCAAGTCTGGGAAGCTCTTCCTATCAGCTGAGCTCACAGGCACCACTCGTGGTACAGCGTGAGCAGGCTTGTCTCAGCCATCCTGGGAGATCTAATCAACACAGAGCAAACATGGAATAAACAGATGTACTTAAAAACAACAACAACAACTTGGTTTAAAACATAATACAGCAGAGAAGATTTGATTTTCAAGCCCATTGCATCTGGTTTAAATTAACTTTGGTTGATTTACTTCTGGTTTACACTATTAGGAGACAATCCCCAAGACGTTCTGAAATTATTAAAGAATTTGAAATTATATAATCATCAGTGAAAAAGAGAATGCAAAAAAGAATAACATTGTGAAAGTCTCAAAACAGACAAAATGGTGACAAAACCGTCTTTAAAATAGCTAACTAGTGAAATAAAACTTATAATTTAATTTTTATTTCCTGATAAATATTTGGTGGAGAAAAGAAAAGATGGAAGGGGAAACTGTTATTTTTCCAATTCAAATATTAAATGTTCCACTGAAGAATCTGCAATTTTTTGTCTGAGTTGCATTGCAGCACAAAATAAATAAAAAGAACCAATGAGAAGCCTGATGTTAGAATTTACTGTGTGAGATTCAGAGTTTGTTTGGGCCTTTGTTTTTAATTTCGTGTATTTTTGAAAAGCTGAGGGGCAGTGGAACAGAACCACCCACTTCAAACCTCTCTTTTTTTCACACTTTGCTTTCCTGTCTGTTAAATCCCTTTGGGCTTGCTTCTATAAACAATAGCAGATAATTAGATTTATGCATGTAATTTGATTTAAATTGATTCTAGTGGTTATCCAGTGGTGTTACAGAAGCCGCCAAGTTGGTCGGTGGGCACACACATCCACCCACACACACTGGAAACTTCAGAAATATCATGGAACAACCAACCATCTTTTTTAACATGTAGTTTTGTAGATGCAATAAGAACCCAAAATCCTGTGCAAATTAAGGCACTTTATTTATATGTGAAACTTAAATTTCATTACGTCTGGAGTTTTCCTCATGCATCCCTCTCTGATCTATATAGTTCGATTTTTTCATTGTTAGGTTATCAAAATTATATGGATGATGGTCAAATAATGGCAGAAAATCAGTTATGAATTCACCAAATCTTTGGATTTGGGGGTAGGAATCTAAACTGGCACAGTTTTATGGAAAGGGGCTGTGTGGTGTGCTGGGGCAAAGAGGGTGCAGTTCTTGCTAGGGTGGAAAAGCTGCTAGTGAATATTAAAGTTAATTTGGAAAGTAACCTGCATTTTTGCCCAAGTGGTAACCACTAAAACACCCCAAAGTAGTGCTGTTTCTGTGTTGTCAGTGGAATAACCTCCCTGTTATACAAAAAAAAAAAAAATTGTCTTCAGGTAGTCTTTTACCAAAAGTACTGCGCATATGAGATTTTACTTCTGAATGAATGCAATTCATCATTACAGGAAAGCAGAGACTTTTAACAATTATATGTTTTTCAGTTTTTCATGTTTTCTTTTCCCTCCATGCCTTTTCTGCTCACAGTTTCATTTATTATGGCAAGGTTTCTTCTCAATCTTGAAAGTTCTTATAGAAAGCCAAATACCTCATCAATGTTCTCTGCCTCTAGAAATTTGAATTCAGCCCAAGTACAAAGAAAATTTTTTTTAATTGAAAGGTAAGTCCAAAGGGTAGGAGCAGTTCCAATAACATAGGTTGCATTTTTCTCCCATTTTGATTTAATATGATAATAGTTACCACCAAAATATAGTGAAAGTAAAAGATTCTCAGAGCGAGGAAATGCAATCCATGAATTTTACTTTATTTTCTGTCTGCTTTCTTGTTTTGGGGAAAAAACACAGTGTTTTGGTGAAAACTAAAGAAACTTGAGGCATTTTTTAATGTTCTGCCTTTTTGTCTTTTGTTCTTGGGCAAAACTTCCAGGACTACTCTATTCCTTAAGTTGCCCTTGGGAGAAAGAGCACCAAGACGTTATGTTTTATTATTTGGGAATATCTTAGGCATGCTGCAGTAAATAAATAGTGCTGTCAAAGGCTCTTATTTATTTAATTTTGAGAATGAATTTGGTGCTAATGAGGTTGAGGGGCTGCTAGCAAAGTCTAGAGTCAGGCACAGCATGGGCAGGTGCTCTGAAAGCTTCTTCAAACAGCTCTGTCAGCAAGTGCACTTTAATCCTGCTTTGCAATATCCCTGCTTGCCATCAAAGTGCCAGCTCCTGCCAGGTGCGAGTGCCCTCGGCTCTCACCGGTGACAACAGCAGAACACGAGCTCCGTGCTTGGCAGAAACAGGATCAAGGATTCAAGCTCCGGTGCAGGGCTGGAAATTAAACCAAAAACGAACTTTGTCAAATACAGACATTTGTCCTAAGGACAAAGACATCGGCTCTGAAAAATCCTTCATTATTTGTGCAGCCAGTATTGAGATTCAGATTCTCCAGGGGTCAGCTCGCTGCATTTAACAGTTATGGTATTTGCTAGTCTGTGGATATCCAAATGATGTAAAAATTAAATATTAGAAATTGTTAACCATATGATAACTGACCATACTATGTTGGTTGATAAAGCAGAGAAACCACAAGTTTTGTCTGACTATACTAACAGTGTTAGAGTGTTAAAATTGAGCATTTATATATGTGCATTCTTTATACAGACCAAAAATGACAGAGCTCCTGGACTCTGAGTTACCCTTGCATAGATTTGCACTTCTGTCTCAGAAATAGTTTTTGCAAGAAATCATTCACATCTCAGGCTTTAAGAGCAAAAAATTTTCTTCACGCTTTTGGATTTGGCCTGGGGTACTCATCTTCTTTTAAATATCTTTTTAGCTGTGGTTGTGGTCTTTTATCCCCCAATCTTAAATAGCACACAGCTTTCCAAGCTCCTACACATTCAGCTTCTGCTTTGTCATAATTTTATACTTCTGGTACTGAAGACCCCCAAACCCTCAAAGAATCTGTCCAGCCACTAAAGAAAGGTGTGCTCTGGGACCTGCAGATAGGGCAGCCTGGATTTCTAAAGATTGCTTAATTTGGGAGGTCCAAGACAACATGAACTCAGACAAAATCATCTCCCAGGTCTAACATCTCTAAAACTTTTATTTTTACAGATTTCCTGATGCCTGATACAGACTACATGAAATCTTTCCTTCTACCTGGTCTCTTACCATCACAAAAGCTGAATTAACTTTTCCCAACCCTTGTGAAAACATGTGTCAACTTCAATCAAATCTGCCAGGAAGGTTTCAAAAAGAGATGTAATATAACTGCACTACACTCATTTCTCTCAGAAACAAGGCCAAAGAGTGAGCTGTTTATTTAGGATTCTGCATTACAAGATGTACCAAGGCCTTGTGGAACAACAATAACTTCAACAGAAAGGAGCAAAACTCGAGTGGAATATAGAAAACCATCGACTGCCTAATTGGTTTTGGATCAAATAATGGACAGTGATGGTGTTTGGAGAAAAAAGTAAAACATTTAATACAGTCAGGTTTGGCATGCTAGGTAGAAGGTAAATTACAAACTTCGAAAGACTGTATATCATATAAAAGATGATATGATACATGTAGAAGAACAGATTCTTTAAAAAAAAAAAAAAAAATAAAGAGCACAGAGCAATATTCCCAGAGAGGCACAGTTCCATCCTCACTCTAGTGATAATGAGTAAAAATAATGCTGCCTATCTGTGCTCCTATAATGCATGATAGAGGATTCCTTATACTAACCAGGACTTTATTTCTGGTTTTGTGTAAGCATACAGGTACAGAGTCTAGTCATGCTACTTGTACATACATGTGTGCATCAACAAAACCCCAGTGAAATGGACTACACAAAGAAGATATATGTTTATGTCTTACTCTGAACCTGAGTATTATTTTAGCCAGGTCTCAAATGTACTGACAAGAGAAAGCCTAACTCCATTATGATACACTAAATTACTAGCAAGGTTAATATAACTTCTGTGATGCAGATCTTTGACCACTTTTAATAGCTAGATTATTATTCCATTACTCTTCCTAAACTCTAGTTAAATTTGGTTCCCTTAATTTGTTCATATTAAATATCATTTACATAATTAATCTCAGTATAAATATGCAGATTTCTGAAATACACTTTTTGTGGTTCAATAGTACAACTCTTGTGAAATTGAGAGTGTTATGCTCAGACTAAACTGGCAGCACTTTGCAGAGCTTTCCCCTTCATTTCTGGATATATACTCCATTTCAGCTCATGAGCAAGCTGGTAGCTGGCCTGATACAACAGCCATGAAAGGCTTCATTTCTCTCATTTATTGGCTCAGCAACATGCCTTGTAGAGTATATTTGCAAGATGTCATATTCTAACAAGCATATAAACAGGGCATGGAGTTAGAAGCAAATTTCACAAAAGGGCTCCAGAGCTAAAAGCCCAGCAGGATCCATCCAGTTTACAAAAGCTCTTCCTCCTTGCATGCAGGGTGTGCTTAGATGTACCCACATCATCCTTACCAAATGTCTTTTTCTGGCTGCTCAGGTCATATTTGTCACTAGCATACAGAAATGTAGAGTCTAAAGAAAGCGTGAGCTGCTTTGCATCGCTAATCTTGTTACTGTAATGGCTATGAAAGCATTCAACAAAAAAGGAGCATATAAGCCAGTCCACGTGTACATACCATGCACAGCATGTGCCCCAGTGAGCCAGGGATGTTCTCTGGCTCCCTGAAACAACGACAAAACCCAGTCATTTTAATGCAGCTCCTCACATCCAGCCACAAGTGACAAATACCTCTCCATGACTAGACGAAAGGGCTGCTGACAGTTCTTTCTACCTTAAAGACAGATGAAGCGCTGTGATGGGAATAAAAAGTTCACCAACCTCTCAAATCCAATTAAATATTTTTTATCTTTAGAGTCTTTGGAAAGAAGAGAAGAGGCATTCCTTTCTCTCTCTCCCCCTTTCAAGCTTCCATCTTGTCATTTACCCCCTCTTTAATGTGGCATGTAAACCCCCCAAGACTTCAACCCCAAATCTCTTGAGACCAAGATTACATCACGACTGTTATGGCATGTTATACACTAATCATAACCATTACCATTTACAAGTTCACAGCTTCATTCAATTAAGTGCCTGACATGGATTTTTCAGTTAATTCCTAGTGAAGGTCACCAGTGGTCAGAATGGCAGGTGCATTCTGCCACCTCTTTGAATGCTAATTACCAGTCTTAAGCAAGTACTGGAGAATGCAGAGTCAACAAGTTAATCAAAAGGCTTAGAACTTAAGACACGTTTTTATAGGCGTGTCTAATGGTCTGTAAAATAATATGGCATAATTAGCATATTCAAATGACAGCCACATCATTTAAAACTCTAATTTACAATGAAAGGCAGTTAAAGATTCTTTCGCATTACTTATTCAATAGAAAAAGAAAAAATTAATTCGTACAACAGTGTTAGGAGCCACGTGTGTAGCACCATGCCTAGACTTATCACAAGTCCTTATGTATTGTAATTAAATATTCAAAGGTACAAGTACTTCTTGATCTACTGTTAAAAATAGGCCTGTCTGCTTTATTGCTGAGAGATAGACATTATCCAAAAATCACGTATATGTGCTGGTATAAAACTACAATCTGGTTTCAACTTGCAGAACAAATTCCTAGAATGGTTGTACTAGAACACATGCAAGGAAGCAATCGTATAAATAAAGAATTATTTGGGAATATAGAAACATTAAAGGCATGGGGCTTCTCAGGTGAAGCTATCCAGCTGCAGATGGCTGAACAGTTTGTGTGAGAACCTGGATCAGCCACACCTGGATGTGTCAGGATGAACCCACACATCCAGTGGGGAGAAATCAGTCACAGACTTACAAACCTCTTCCTGGACTATCTGTGAGAAGAGTGGAATCATCTTTTTCTGAAGAATACCCCAAGGTCTACTGCGTTGGCAGTTCATTTGCTTTAGAATTCGTGCCTGTATGTGAGAATAGTGGACAAACACCTCCATGTTTATTAAACCCCATTTTCACAGTCTAAGCAGAAGTGTAAAACAAGCTTTCTCTAACTCAATGAGTCTAATCTTCTCTGCAAGGCCCCAGTCTAACTATATTGATGCATGATAATATTATGTATACAAAAATATATTCTATATCACAGCTTTGCACACACACAAGGCAGCAGAGTAGAATTAGATTAGGAAGTCCCAGTATAGAAATTTAGATACCCTATTTAAAGAAGTTATTAGAGGTCTGAATTGCTGAAGAAATTCACCTAGCTGAAGGGGGGAAATCCCCACAGCCTTATATTACAGTTCTAGTAAAATTTACTACCAATGTTAGCGAGCTGTAAGCTTTCCTAGTGCTAATATATAAAATTAATTTCATGCTTGTCTACTCTTGTAAAATCACTGACAGAATACTTCACTTTTTAAGGCAAAATTGGGGATTCATATAAACTCAACATTATTTTAAGCAAACTAATATTTGGATTATATGGCTGCCCAATTAATTGAAATAATAAAGCATAAACCAAGTGAAGGTTCCTGCTAGGAAAGCAAAAAATTTATCAACAGACAACAGTGCTTTTTTTGTCTCTATTCCCTTGCTGACCAACACTTGATGTGATGTTTCATGCAGATAGAAAATGACAGTGAGAAATATGTGTGTTCTCTCTACACGTTATGCAGAGTGATAAATACCAAAGAACTGAGAAAGATGCCTTAGGTATAACATTAGGAGGATGGAAATCCCACCAATAATTAAAGTAGGACATTTGCATGAGTAACTCTTCAGATATGTCATTTAAAAATCATAAGCCCCAGGAGAGTTTCCTCAGCAGTGTGAGGATGCTGGATCCACTGCTTCCCTGTGCCAAACAATACAGAGGAAAGGTGTTTGTTTGCATTTTGTGTTCCTAACAAAATTTGAGTAACAGAACAAGCCACATCCAGGGAAGAAAGGGAGATTGAATTATTTTTTGTGCTTAAGAATGAGTAATATTTCTTAATATTTCAACTATGACTAACACCAGACCAACCTTCCCTAGATCAGAGGATTGTTAAGCAGAACTAATGAACAGGAAGGTGTACAAAGGAGAGGAAGATACAAGAAAACAATAACTTTGTAAAATTAAATAAGGTTAAATCCTCTACCTGCCCTGGGCTATTCCAGCAGGACAGAGAGGCTGGTGTGGCCGATGTCTCCCTCCTCTGATTAAATTTGCATGTAGCTTATTTGGTCTAAAATTCATATGTCTGTCAAGGACATGTAAGTGTTGATCAGGATCTACCTGGAGCTGCTGCAGTGCTCAGAGCTCAGTAGGGCTGCTGGGGCCCCTCCAGCACTGCTTCTCTCCATTGCTGCAGTCAGCCCAAGGGATCTTGCTTTCAATCTCACTTTGCTTTCTTCACTGCTGTGAGCTTCACTAAACCCTTTCCTCCTCCTTTTCCTTTAGCAATCCATACATCAAGTCTACAGCTATCTCTCAGTTCTCTCTATAACACAAAACACCTGAAAGAAAATTCTTCCACCCCCCCTCATCTCACTATTTCTTTTTTTGCAAACACTGAAGACTTTGATGGAGATTTCGGTGACCCCTCTCTCCCAGAAACATTGTATGAACAATTCCAAACATGAATACAAACACCATGCTCACTCCAGGGTTACCTAGAGTGATGTTTTAACAAAAATGTCACAAATACTTCATATCCATCATACAAATGAGGTCTGGCATATCCAGGCAGCTCTCTGTGCTCTCCAGCACTTTTCTTTAGAGGACTTCCCCCCCTCAGGGCTTCCTGCTCATCTGACCTGCTCTTCTCTCCACGTACCATCAAGTCCAACAGCAATCTCGCTATTCTTTTGTTGGCATCTCTCTGTGACACTTGCCTTTGATTCTCTCAGTAGATCAGCTAGAGGTGGTGCCCATACAGGTACCCCAGGCAGGCTGGGTTTGCAGCCAGTGCCAGCTCCAGGCAGCCCTGCTGGCAGGAGGAGCATGGGCTGAGCACTGCCACAGGGAAAGGAGCCCAGCTCCTCAGGGACTGATCATTCAAGGAAGAATCATTACTCCTAGCTGAAGCTCCTCTTGTGCACCTCAGCTCCAGACAGAGCCTGAGCACCTCTGAAAGAATGACTCTCTGAGCTGGGGCTCTCCAGCTCATAATAACTGCAATAAGAGTGAGCATCCAGGGACTGGTTTGTGAGCAAGGGTCACCTTCAGAGGAATCTCTGTAGAATAAAGCAAATGCTTCTTTGTGCAGCTTCAGCCAGAGGATGGACTACAGCTTACTGTAATTGAAGAAACAGTTTTCCCTTTATAATCCAGCTAAACAGCCCCTGTAGTAAAGGCTGATATACCTTAGCCTCATTTTTCTTTAAATAGCAATTGTCCTGTTGCATCATGTCACATAGACTATGTTGAAGTGCAACAGCAGCCAGTGCTGTACCCCACACCACACTGAGAGAGGGACATTATCTGTGAACTGATAGCAATAATATGAAAGAGAAACTTCTTTTTCCCTGGATCAATTACGTGCTATTCAGACAACAAACGCCTATTATACAATTTATGGAAATAGTTGTGGCATAAATGTGTTATACTTTGCCCCATGTTTATTTGCACTTTAATTTCTATTTGTGCTAAGGAATAATTTGAGACCTTTCTATATTCAAAAGCAAGTTTGGCAGGGGAAAACTAAAGATTTTGCTGAATGGTTCCCAGTCCATAGCATCTTCTTCCATGACAAAAAAAAACCCCAAAAACCCCAACCCAAACCAAACAACCAACCAACCAACCAACAAACAAACAAACAAAAAAACCCCAAAAAATAAAATAAAAAAAAAAAAGAGAGGGAGAGAGAAAGGGAAATATTTTTGTCACAGAATTGCATTTACTTTTCTTACCAGGTAATTGAAATATCTCAGTGTCACCTACACATATTCAGCTACCTTGCCTACTGTCAGAAACACTTGCTCTGATCCTTGCAGCATCATCTCTCAGAAGAGACAGTTACACCTCATCCCAGGGAAAAAAAGCCTTTCATCTTTGCAATTCTTCAGAGACTAACTTCTCATGGTGTGCTGTGCCACTGTTCAACTATTGGAGATGAACAAATGCAGAGGAACTCAGTGCCTGGACCACATGCCTATCACAGATCTGTGTGGAACTGCCTGTCGTTTTTCCTTAAAATATGCACATAAAACACCTAGATGTCTTCCAGGCTATAAAACAAAAGGCCAATAAGAAGCAGCAACAAAACTGTAAGACAGTAAACACTTCAGATAAAGAAATCTTAGACACGCCACAAGGGAAAGACTAAATAATAAAGACAGCAAACCAATCTTTTCCCTGTCTGTCTGCCCCCATGGGAGCAATCCTTCGCTCTTTCAGTGGCTGTAAATGTTACCCAAACTCTCCACAGTATTCACTGTGTTCCTAGAAAGGTGTCCTTTGCTATTACCTCGTAGACCTGGCCATTCACCCTCTCCCTGACTCTCACAGAGCAGCTTCTCTGCCCTCTCAAGGGGTGCCCGCCCTGCCCAGGCACTGCTGTGTGCAGCAGAGGAAGGAAAGGAGCCCTTCCCTTCTCCTCCTGCCACTTGCAGGGCCTTTCTTCCCTAGCTCCAAGCACACTTCACTTCACCAACCATAATATGCAATAGTCACACACTGACCTGGCCTATCCTCAGTTGGCTTAGTGTAATCACTGACCCCAGTCACTCTAATTTCCTTTTGTCAGCCGGTTTAATTTCCGTAGCAGGTATGTGACATATGGTCCCAACTAGTGGCTAATTACTAATTGTCAGCTAGAACAAAAGACATTAATGTTTGGTTAATTGTTAATTGCTTTTGACCAATTCCTTCAAAATAGTTGGTTTTATTCCCGTTGTAATTCAAAATTCTGTTCTGTCACTAGATATATCAAAATAGCAACACTTATTGCAGTTGTTTCTGGTAACAAGAGATGGGGTTTCTTCCTACTTTAGGGTTAATTTCCCTAACTGAGGCAAATTTCTTCTGTCTTAGGAAAAAATAAGGAATCTTTTGTGAAAATTAAATTCCACGAGCATTCATAAGCACACATGGCTGCAAAAGAATCAGTTAGGCCTTACTTTACTTGGATGTGTTGCTTGGTTTGGTTTGGTTCTTTTTTCAGCCACTCTTTAGAGGTTGCAACAAAAAGATATTTATAGGGATGCTCACATTCTTCATAAGGATTTGCAAGTTATGCAGTTATGGATACAATACGATCCAAAACCTACAAAAAAAGCCCAAAAACAATTGTTTGGTTTTAAGAAGCTTTGCTCATCTCTTTTGATCTGGTGTCAGTTTATGGGATTGTGTGTATGGCTGGTAAATAACACATTTTGTTACATCTTTTGCTCCCTTTCCCAAGTTTGCCTGCCACAGCCACGCCAGGGCCAGCCCTTTCCTCTGCCTCAGGGTTCTTGTTAAAACTGCAGGGAAGTCATTTACTCTCTCTGCTCCAGTTCCCCATCTATAAATTGCAAAGAATACTATTTCCAGGACTATGATAAAGGAAATACTTTCCATTACAGCCTGGGAAGTGCTTAGGTGTAAAGGTGATGATATAAGTACCTTAGATAGGTAAGTATCTGGGGTACAATACAGGCAGATAACAAATAGCTTAATCCAGCTCCTTATCAAGCTAGTCAGCAGCTTCTGCAGAAGCAGGTTGTTGGACACAGGAGAAACCACTTGAGACTCAGAGTGGAATCTATTAGAGAGGTCTGAACTCTGCATTAAGAACTGCTCAAAATTGTGAAGTGCTATTAGTCCCAATTTATAGATGAGGCATCTGTGGCAAGAATTTTCAGGAGTGCTCCTTCCGCTGCCTCTGCCTTTCCAAAAGGACAGGGTGCATGGCTTTGCAGTCCCTGCTGACAGGGGAACGAAAGCAGCACGGTCATCAGCCCTGTGTGGCTCCTGTGATTCCTGTGCTGCCCTGCAGTGCATTCAGAGCTGGCATAAATTAAATGCTGATAAATTCAGACAAGCGACAGAGTGCAGTTTTGCACAAATCCAGCATTATGTTTGAATGGAAGCTCCGAGCGAGCAAAAAACGAGGATCAGGCATCTAGAATAAACTGTACAACGGTTATGAAATTTCAGCATCATGTTTTTTTCATGCATTCAAATGGGATCTGTCTCCCTTCGCCTACTCTACATCATCTGACTGGACTGCCTGCTGGGAAGCAACAGTACCATGGCAGCTCTCACTGAGAGATCACTCAGTCACACCATTTACAGCTAGGGAGACTAAATCTTTTAGGGAGACTGTAAAAGGGTGGCCGTAAAAAAGATATGCTGATTGTTTGTTAGATTTGTTTTTAAAGTACAGTGTTCGTTGCTAGTTAGCAAACATCTCACTACAGCATCCAGGGGATTATAACCAACCCCTCTTCAGAAAACAAAGTGCTTCTCTTGGAAAGAGACATTTTTCAGGGGTTTGGCTCTGCCATTCTTTTTTCTCCAAATTTATGAATTGAACCATAGCTCTCTTTAGTTTTTAAGACCACACTGTTGTTACTAACCTGATTGTGTCTTTCTGTAGTAAAGCAATTTTTACAAGTATGTTTTGCAGCTTTTCTTTTTCGTTGTTTGAAGTCTGTAGTATTTTGCTGACCCTACTGCATTTTGCAGACTGTATTGCATTTTAATGCCTTCACTGTATATGTAATTAGGTCAGTTGTTTACTCCAAAAAGTTATTTCAAGGTCCAAACCAGACTAAACTGAGAAGCTGTATTAGTCTTTTTCAGTTTTCTGTCTGAAGTACACCAGAACTAAAAGATAAAAAAGTAAATGAAAAATGTGTTAACTAACAAGAGATCAGACAGCTGCAAAAACAATGTTTTATAATCCCCCATTTAACATGCACAAATCTTTTCCATTTCACAGGGAAAATTTCCTAGATTCACTTAAATAGGAGCTAAGAATTGTGCAGAAATTACTTAAAATGAGTGAAAATCATATACCACTGTTTAAGCTGCCACTAGCCAAATAGCATTCTGCTAATGACTTTTACTTTCAGACTACAAAGCAGACTTGTTTGAGCAGCTAAATTGCTCCTGCTCTTATCCATCATGAGCAGATAACAAAGTATCCTGGAAGATAGTGCTTTAGGTGGGAAGGAGGAGGAAAACTAAGTAATTTCTTCAGTGCCTGAAGAAACACTTGAATTTTTTTTCCATTTATTGCAGATGAAATTATTTTGAGGTTTAGGGAACTTGACCAGTCTCAGAAGGTTTTATGTAATAGCATGAGTGGAACACATTTCATGGATTCACGTTTCACTCTAGGGCCGCTTTCAGATCTCCAGCTTTAAGACTTGGTGTGCAAAAACAGATTTTAAAAAAGCCATTGTATAAACACAAATAGTATTAATTATTAATATTATTAAACATTTATACAACCACTCCAAACTCCAACAGTTAAAAAAAAAAAAACCAAGACAGGCAAAAAGTTCTTTGGTTATTGATAGAGTGAAACCTGAATTTAAAACCTACACTGAATTACTATTATTTCTGATCAATTCATTGATTGTTTTGTCTGATGTCAGTAAACCAGAAGTTTTCTATGTCCTATCTAAGCCAACTTGCCTTTGTTTAAACTCTAAATTTTTTGGTTATGAACTTACTGACTTTTGTATTTCAAAAATTTGCTTTGAAGGTTCTTCTGCATGTTTAAGATGCAGAAGATCTTTTAGCATTCATTAAATGCTAAGTACAGCTTTGCCAATTCTCTTTTGGGAACAACAGGAATAATTTTTTTCTTTCCTATAGGTAAAAGTGTTATGATAATAACTCTTATTTATGTGTTTCTACAAGGAATCACAAAAAAATAACATTAACTTTTTTGAGCTGAAACAACTTTTCCTTTATTTTGAGCAAATTATTAAATGCATTTTTCCTTAGATAGCAATCTGTTACTAATATATACATTTCAGTAAGGTTTTAGCTCATGTTTCTATCAAATAATTAACACTTCTTACTTATTTTCATAAGGAGCTATTTAATTTACAAGAGGCCTATTAAGAGTGATGTTTTTCCTCATTAGATATAATTGAGGGATATGACATTTTGTTCAAGAGAAACTTTTTAGCTTTAATTAGTCAAACAATGCAATGTTTCAAGCTTCCGCTGAAGTTAGTGTGACATTAATTCATATAAACTAAAAATAGATAAAGAAAAAAAATAAGAAGAGAATTTGGAAAATTATGACGTAATAAAACAATTACATGTTCTGAAATCAGAAGTTTCATAGCCCAAAACTGAGGCTGTGGCCTTGCAAACATTTCTGTATATGCTTAATTTTGAAGCTGAATTGTTAAACTGTTTATAGGATTGGGACTCAATGTAAAACATATTTAATCAAACTGATGACAAGAGAATTGTGTCAAATATAATTGAGATCAGAACTGATGTTCCAGATTTGTGATTTATATGGGCTGGCGAATGTAAAACATGAGACCTGAAGTGTCCTGAAAGAATGATTAATGTTTTTGAAATGTTCCCATGAAGCTGTACTCCAAGAGCGTGCAAAATGTGCAGTTTCTCTCACTTTTGACACCAAGCCAGAAAAAACCTCATTGGTTTTGATGGTGTTTCACTTTGCAATTTTAAGTTCGCTTGAATTCAAAACCTCATAGTCAAATTTGAGGGTGGAAGTGGGTGTGAGCCCACACAGGTTGAAACTTTGCTTTCTGCTTGCACGGAGCCAGGCAGCTGTGCAAGGTCCAAATGCAAACTTAAAGTGGGTCTGCATGAATATGTATGCATGTGCAGCTAGGGCAGAGCTGAAAACCATAAAGGCCTTTGTCAGTTCATGTTGGATTTTGGTGCAGTCCCTGATTTCAAGACATGCAACAAACCTGTGCCAGCTCCAGTTCCCAGAGCCTTTTCCCTTTCCTCTCCCATGTTGTGTTAGAGAGGCAATTTGAGCTGTTGTGGAGGCTGAACAGCACACTTTGCATACTCAGCTAGTCAGGAAGGTCTCAAAGGTTGTATCATTGTAAAAGTCAAGTAATTAAACACCCATTACTTACTGTAAAAAAAAAAAAAAAAAAAAAAGGGTGAAGAAAAAAGAGGAAAAAAGAAATAAAAAAAAAAAAGACCAGGAGTGTCTTCTGGGAAAAGGATGGATTCAGAAGGTCTAATTTAACACAGCAGATTTCAGTGGAAATAGAGCCTTTAACTACATTCTGCTTGACTTCATCCAAAAGAAAGGGATGAGAGAAAAGATTAGAAAAGCTATTCAGTACTTGCTTTCAGCAGCAGAGCTTTGGGAGGTGACAACAGCTACTGGTAATTCTTTCCATAATCTTTTCCCCAAAACAGTATTTAGAATCCTCTTCAAAATTTGGCTCTGGATCTATGGCTTCATTATTCTTACAAAATACAAAGCCACCTCCCTTCTGTGCTCTTGGCTACAGATTAAATGTTTCAGTTCCCCAGAAACATCTCATTTAAAAAAAAAAAAAAAGCTGTTGCAAACCCAGGGAACTCTGTTCCACCTGATTCTACTGCCTCCTCGAACACTAGAAAAATCCTGCCTTTGCCCTGAACCCCTCTCAGGCTTCTCTCAGTGCCATCCAAAGCTCAACCACATTTTTGTGGCTGGCTTGCCTCTGCAGTGTCTCAAGAGACAGAAAAGGCCACTGTGTTCTTTTCTATCAGCCACCTCTTCCCCTCCTCTGTTCCTGCTGCCACCTGTGGCACAATGGCTCTTTTCATAGCGCAGGCATGATTAAGAATTAACCATTAAAATCTGCTACGTGCCATCACAACATCAGAGACTTGGTCCTGTAAAACATTTTGTTGGGTTTCTTTTATTACAAAACCGCCGAGAAATGAAATATTTTGCTCTGTAGAAATTTATCTGCTCCGAGCTTCCCGAACACACGTTAATATTGTTTATTGGAAACAGCAGAATGAAGGGCTCATTTTCAACACACATCAAGTTGATTACTTACATCAATTGTTGTGATGGGAAAAAAAAAAAAAAAAAGAAGTGCTTCATTTTCTTGGCACTGAATATTGGCTGAGTTTATTCACACCTACTGAAATATAAACAGGCTTATGTTTACATTAGGTACTTTGGGGAAAACATCCTGCAGCCAGAACTCTGGAGCGCTTCAGGAATTTTAAATACAGCTATGATATTACAACCTAACTAAATCGGCCTTTCTATTCACTCTTCTCTTTGCAATTGCATTTCACATGTGTGTTGTACTCTCCAAAGGTTAAAATCCAGACAGAAATGAAGTATTTAACAAATTGATGCTCATTTACCCAACACCCTTCCTATCATTGCATTTCATCCCTGCCCAGGGGTCACTGTTGGTGTAATTATAAGGCACTCAGGAGGTGAATGTTGGTTGGGGAACACAAGAATTCATCTTTGGAATTGTCTTATATTTTGACAACTTAAATTAAACTGTTTTCATTCACATTAAAGGAAATTCTGACTCCTTCTGTAGAAGAACCACCAGAAGAGCACCACTGTAGCAGTAAAGGGGTGGAAATAACCAGCAATATGTGGGAGATAGAGAAGGAGAATCATATTGCAAAGACTAGGCTGGGATTTGGGGAGCACACTGCCTGCCTTTGGCATGGAGTTTCCCTGCAGCAGGCAGCTGCAGCTACTCACCACTGCCTCATGTCCCTGTTGTCCCCGTCTGTTCTGCTTTGTCCCATCCTGATTTTCTGTGCCATGGCAGGACCTTCAGCTTAGACAAAAGTTCTAAGGTCTAAGTGAGGATGCTCACTTTATTTTTTAGATTTTAGATGGTATTTTCCTTTCAAGCAGTTAATAGATTATATAATCATATAATATACTCATGAGTAGACTCCTAGGTGGGCTGATTACCATATGTGGAGGACTTTTTGTAAAACCTAACAGAACTATCAACATATGGAGACCTGCCTGATATGTGCTGAACTCAAGTGCTCAGTATACTACTGAGGAGAGAAATTCTTTTTCAAACAGGTAAAAATCAGTGAGAAAATAACCACATTTGATCAAGCAGGTTGAAAGGAGGAGTGATGCAGAGTGACATGCTTAACTGCACATAAAGAACAATTATCTGGGGCAGCAGAGGAATTGCTGAGTGAAATGCGCTCGGTAAATGAGAATGCTGAAGACTGGTACATATTTTAATGTCTGCTCTGAGTATTTTAAAATATAAAGATATAGCTTTAATCAGTGTGGTATTTTTATATTTTTAATCTGTTTTAAATTACTTCCCAAAATAATCAGTCTTTTGAGTGGATAAAGGGGATATAGACCAGGGAAGAGGATAGATACCTCTACTCAGGCTTTACTTCAATTAAGTCCATTCCTACAGAGAAAACACACTAAAGCACTTTCTTAATTCCTCTGCTCTAAAGGTTCTCATTAGCTCCTCAGACTTAATCCAGGCTTTGACTTAAAATTTCAGCCTCAGTTTCCAAAGTGTTTTGGAGATTAATAAATACCAGTTAGAAATCACTTTACTTCAACCATATGATATAAGAAACCTTACTAAGGGTCTATTCCACTAACACACATCACTGAAGTATGATGAAAGCATTAGAATGATGCCAATTTGAGAAAAGATTATACCTATACATGTATATATATGAAAAGATTCACAGAGACATGACTTGAGAAGCATCCAAGCAAGATTTGTCCTTCTTTTATAAAATATATCTTTTTATATTCACAAGAAAAGCTTTCTGTTTCCCTGTCTCATAATAAAGCTTTTTTCTGTTTTCCCTTGGAAGGCCCATTTCAAAGGCAAAACCTCTGTTGAGGTGCACAGCTGTAATATGTACACAGGTGTAACACACTTAGCAAGAAACTGGCAGGGAAGTGAAGGCTGTGAGAGACACCTGCTTTTTTCAAAAGTTTTTACTAATCAACACAATAATGTACACTTTTCCAGCAAGTTCTCTAAGGAAGGGCAAATCCTCCTGGCCTCTTCACAGCCAGGTGCATGGTCCCAGGTAAACAACTCTCCTGCATGTGGAAGTCTCTGTGTCTGTGCTTGTTCCTGCACATTTTTGTCTCCCAGAGAAACATTTATTGATTCCATTTAATCCCTGAGTTGCAAAGCTGCTACCTTTGAAAAGAGCCAGTGGACAGCTTCACTTGCAGACTAGGGGTTCTGGGAGCTGGGTGCATTATAGCAACTGCATACATTTATATCTGTTTAGATTTTTTAAAAAAGAGATTTTTCACGGAATAGTCAAGGAGGCTACTTTTGTCTTCACTGGTGGCATTACATTTTCCTGCAGTGAGGAAGAAAACCAACATTCTCTTAAAATTTAAGTCTTCCCCTCTCGTGTTGCTTAGAATTGTGATATTATGAACAAAACCCTTGTTCAGTCACCCTGGGCCATACTGTAGGCCAATTTCTGTGTTCCAAACGTTCTCAAACTAGCAATTCCACTGAAATAAAAAGGATTAATTGAATGAATAATGCCTCTCTAAGGACTTTAGGTCTCTTCCCAGGAAACAACAAATATTTCACTTAGAATTGATCAGATTTTTTAATGTCAGCATGACCTATATGGAAACAGAGCCTGTTATTTAAACTGTGTCCAGTCACAATGGTGTGGAGTTCAGGAATTACTTAAGTGAGCAAGAGGGAATGTTAGAAAAGGGGAGTATATATGACCAAACAATCCCAGGATTTTTATAGCCACCATTGCTGATGCAGTGGTTGGTTTCACTGTAAAACAAATGATGAACACGGTGACAAGAATGCAGAAGAATGTTTGGAGCTTCCTATGAAACATTTGCAATAGACCTCTGATCTTTCTTGAAGTTGGTAGGAAAACTGTTTCTTGAAAAACTCCATTTGTTTTAACTGAGACCTTGAAAATCTCTGGATTTG
The DNA here is from genome assembly GCA_013398615.1 of Brachypodius melanocephalos. Taxonomy (NCBI): domain Eukaryota; kingdom Metazoa; phylum Chordata; class Aves; order Passeriformes; family Pycnonotidae; genus Brachypodius; species Brachypodius melanocephalos. Next base: position 6,807,243 of record VZSR01000245.1, read on the forward strand.
GCAAAGGTGGGAGCGTTACTGTTAAAGAGATGTCTGGGAGGTATTAAACTGAGCAGTTAGGCTGTAAATTATTAAAAAGAAAAACAGTGGCCTGTGTATACCAGTTTTTCAAATACAGTGGAGATGTAGTAATAACAAAAATAGTGAGAACTATAAACAGGTGTTCCACATTGATTAGGTTTCTCTGATTCTATAATTTTCATAAATTGATTAATTTTTAAATAAGTAGGGTAGGAAAAGAGTGTGGAATAGCATACAGCTAAGTAGCTGTTGCAGATAACAAGCAGGACTTTTAGAAGCAGCCTGCAGAACATAAGGGAAAACAAACTGAAAATCCCATTCCTGTCTGAAAGATGTTTTATTTTACTGGGACATGACAGAAATAGCACTGAGTGTGCAAATGTGTGTGCCTGTGTTGTGTATGTACATGCTCAAAAGCAAATGGGCATCTTCTCTCCTTGTCCATTATCTTAGCAGAAATGAATACCTTGATTTTTGCTTCTATTTACAAGGAATTTCATTCTCATTTCTTCCACCTGCGATCCATGTCAGGGTATGTCTAGACTTACATCCATCCATCATCATCCAGCACTGATATCAGAGCCAGGAAACATCCAGGTAAATCTTTGGCTGTTTTTCAAATCCAGTCAACCTTGTTCAATCGTGCACAGACTCATGGGCAAACACTCAGATTTGGGTTGTCTATAATCATTCTAGAAGGAGCAACTGTCCTTATTTGTCTGTAGCTCGTGCCAGTGGGCTTGGAAACCCTGGGATATTTCTTGTGCACCCCACACCATCCCTGCAGTCTGCCCTGCTGCTGGGTGGGAGTTATCCTTTCCCATTAGCCAGCTCTTTTCTCAAGATCAAAGCCCTTTGTAAGGAGCTACACTTTACTCTCTGTTGTTCAAGTTTTTCCTGTACTTGCATTTTGCCCCTTTGGCATGTAAATGTCATCCAGGTGTAATGATGTTTGAGGGGGGCACGTGGAGCCAATATTCCAGCATTAACATCAGCAAGGATGTCCTGCAGCAGGGAGGGAGCCTGTGCTGCCCTGGTGGCCCCAGTGCCTGGTGTGGTGGCACGGTGGCACATGGCATGGTGGCCAGGGCTTCCCCAGGGAGGGAGCAGGCAGCCAGCCATGGCAGCAGATGGGGAGAAGAGGAGGCAGCCAAGAGACGAGACGTGTGTGAATGCAGCTACTGGGATGAACCTCCCAGCTGAATTTTAAACTGTTGACCTGTCTCTTTTAATCTTATAGTCCAGCATTGCTGAGCAGCAGAGACAGTTTGTGTCTGGAGAAATTAATATTCTATTTTTCTGTCAATGAATGATAAACCTGTGATTTGTCTGATATTTACAAATTCTAGAAAGAACTACAGGCAGTTGATTTTATCTAATAAACATATACAAACATGGCAGATATAAGAAAATGTACAGTTTTAAAAAAGAAACTTAAAAAGACTTAGCCTCCCACCCTCCTTTTATTTGTATTTCAGGGATTTATGCCCTTATAACATTAATTAAACCCCATGTAACCTAAGGAATGCCATTTATAAATGATGGAAAACATACTGGCAAATATTTCCAGTCATTATATGATTCATTGATAAGCTTTATGGTGAGAAACTTTTACCACGTCTGTTGAAAAAACCTGAAGTAAAGAAGAAATAGGAAAGAGTTGGCAATGATTTCTGCAGATAACTAAAGGCATGCAAAAATATCTGTGAACAGAGTAAAAAGAATAGGACTGTTTATTTTAGAGAAAAGATAAATGCAAGAAGGCAAGATAAAACTTTATAAAATAATATATAATAATATATATAATCATATATAATAATATATGACATAGTGAGCAGAGTGTGGAATATTCTGCTCCAGGTTTCTCATATTACACAGACAAAGGGATATTCAGTTAAAAAAAAATGAAATTCAAAGCTGAGGACAAAAATATTTGTCTTTGCAACAAGGAAGAATTATATCACGGAACTCTTTGCCAAAAGGCAGCACTGGCTTTAGCAGAATTAAAAATAAATTAAAAAACATCATTTAGATGATGAGAGTATCCAAAGTGATAGTGTTGAGGTCTAAATCATATATAAGCCTAATTTCAAATACATTGCGTTGTAGGAGAACAAGCAGAATAAAAGTATCTGGTTTGGGTAAGGCATCCTGAAAATGCCTCCTTCACCAAATCTCCCTCTGAAATGACAGACCTGTTGGAGTGAATGACATATCAGTTGTGTTCAACTTATTAATTCTATAGTAATAAGCTATAGGAATAATAAAGGTTTAAATCACTTTCTCTATTATTTTTCAGTGTTTTTACTTTGAAGTAATAAAGAACTATTTATAGAGAATATCAAGTGTTGTTTAACTTGGTTGAAGTCATAGACTGTCATTGGGAGATGTGACACAATAAGAGTGGAAGGAAATTCAAGATGAATGTCACAGTTTCACACCTGGACATAGGCACTGCTGCATGAAATGGGCTGGTTGCCAAAAAATTTAAGTGTTAGTGATGGTGGAGGAGCTAGAAGGGGGCTGGTGGTGGCTGGGAGCAATGTCTGAGCTGTAAGCAAGCCCCACACTTACTGTAATTAATGGTACGAATCAAAGACCCACTCCATCATCAAACTCCTATGGAGAAATACCATTGCTACAGCTGCTTGGGTATTAGAGACAAAAGTGTCCAAACCAGACAGCTGAGGTGGACATTAACCAGTTTTATTTACTGAAATTTGAATAACAAATTAAAAAAAAAAAAAAAAAAAAAAAAAGGAGTAGAATATGGATTAAGATTCCATGTTACTTTTTGGAAGAGTTTCTTAAAAAATTAAGATACTGCAACAAAAGCACACACAGCTGCCTGTCCCCCCCAGTGAGAGCTGTTGCATGTCTGTCTATACCAGGCTGCACATCTGCCTTTCATCTCAGCAGCCTCTGACTTTCCATGACATTGTGATGCAGAGGTGAGCACAGATGTTTATCCCCGTGCCCATTCCGGGTTGTCTCCCTGTGGCACAGCTCCTCACGGGATGACAGGGGTGCTGAGGCAGGAGGAAGGCTCTCAGGGTGTTTTGTGGGCTCAGGAGGGAGCTGGCCCTGCTGCAGCCAGGGTGAGCTGCTGGAGCAAAGCACAGCCCCGGCCCCTCTCCATCCCCCTGTGTCCCTGTCAGCACAGGGTGCAGCTCATCCATCCCCTGGCTCCGCTTATCTGGGGTTCATCAGACCCCTCTGCTGCCTGCACAGGGTGGTCAGGTTTGCTATGAGGGCTGTGTGTAGCTGAGAGCCATGATCACACACTAATGTGCTAATAGGATTAGCATTGCACCTCTTGGGGAAGAAAATCATATCTTTAGATAAGATGTTTCTTCCACTTTGAAGATTTTGAGCTCTGTACCCCAGCACTGCTGTAGCAATCCACTTTCTTTCTCCCCATCTTTCTTTCTGTGTGCTGTCCAGTGGTGGAAGAAGGTTTTCCTTCCATTTTTTTTCACAGCTTTGCCCATGGTTGTTATGATATTATCCTTACACCAAAGAAGGGCAAGCTAAGGGAGCAGGCTGGTAGTTTACTATAATTAATACTAGGATTACTATCCCTAAGTGTATCCCTTGTGGTCACAGGCTGCATGGCTGACAAGGTAATTTGAGGAAACTGTGAGTAGGTGGGAGGGTGTCTATGGCCCTGCCCATGCAGGGGGGACATTTGTTACTCAGAATTGTTCTGTATTTTGCTGTACATGTCACCATGCCACAGAACTGCTTTCATTTGACTAAGCTGGTGACACAGGAGCTACCAAGGTATAAATCGTTTTCAAGGCTATCTTGTGGTGGCATTTCACCTTAATTTCTTTCAGTAGAAACCAATGCTGTCCTCAGATTTCCCAGTGTCCCTGAATTCGAGAAATTGTGACCATGGAATCCAAAGGACTTCCCCATCCTTTCATCTCTTCAACAGTGCTTAGTGGAGAAAATTGCCAAGTTAATTCTGCTGGATGCTCCTTTACTCTCAACCGGGAAAAAAAGTCCAAAAAATGTGTTGATTTCCAACTCAGGTCAAAAACTTTGTTGGTCACTGAGGTTTAAAGCAAGACATGCATGCAATGGTGGATACAGTGCAGTGTTAATTTTTTTCAGAGTCAATCATTTAAAATATGTCATCATGACAGAAAAAAATTCAAATTCACCCCTATAAATGTTTGTTGCATAAAAAGCTAGAAAAAGAGATGGGGAGCTTTCTAAAATTGCTCATTATCTTTAGGTAATAAAGCAGAAGGAAATGAGCAAGTTTGGACAAAATTATTTTCTTAAGTGATGTTTCTTGCAGGAGAAAGAAGTGTGGGAAAGGAAAAATCAAAATATTTTAGTTATAAATGAATCCAGCTGAAAACAGTGAGATATCATACCCATCACTGGTTTTTTAGGCAAAAAAAAATGCTTTCAGGGTTATATAGGCACCGTTTGTAACTAGGAAACTGTCACCTGGCTTGGTCCTATGCTGCTTCCCCATCAGCCTGTCATGGCCTTGCCGCAGCCTCACTTACTGCACCCACATTGTCTTGAAACATTTACTGGTTCAGAGGGGAGTTCACAGGTACAAGAAAAAATGTTCCAACAGCAGAAATACTCTTTAGAGGGATGACAGTGTGCTATTTATTGTCTGGCAAGCCATACTGGAAGGAGCAAACAAATACCAGAAGAGGCAATTGTAAACAGAACACTTTAAAGCAGCCTATCAATATTTTATATTAAATCACCTGTTAAAATTTCCACCCAGACAAGATGACTCTCTGCTTTGGAGGACTGCATGAAATGATATGTTAGAAGACATGAGGGAGTTTGTGATCTCTCCGAGTTTCATGACTCAGAAAATAATTCTGAAATAATCCTGTGCAGAAAACAAAATGCCACTAGTCATCTGCACATATACACATGACTTTTAGAGAAAAGGAAAACTTAGTAAAATGGTCTGACCTATCTGCTATTAACCTGTTATTTTTCAACAAATTTCCAAGATAGCCAATATAGTGTTCCTAATATTTAATATGATTCCATCTTTATTTATGGCTCCTTGGTAGAATTGCACTCTACTTTAAATGAGTTCTTCCTAAGAGACAGACTCAAAAGGATTATATTTATGCACACAAGGCTTGAAATAAGACATAGCCTAACCTTTAATTATGAATTACTCTCATGGTTTCAGAAAAGCAGCTGAAATCCTAGTGATGTTTTAAGAAGGTGAAATCCTGAGGTTTATTTAAGAGGGTTCTGTTACTTTAAATGTCATATTCTGAAAGCCCTTGTTAATAAAGACTGGCACAGGTCACACTGTCAAGGATAAACAATCATTCCTAAATCCTTTGTTTCAGGCTACAGTGAAACCTAATCCCCATGGTGTTCCTGACTGGCCATGCATGCATGTAGATATGCAACACTTTTATAGTACTAGTGCTTTCTTTCAAGCACGTTGCTCCTGACTGCAAGGCATTTGATTTCTGGTAATTAATCAGCTCATCATACATGCTGTGTTTCTCCCTCAGGCCCAACTCAAGTTAGTGATCCAAAACTGGCCCCAGGAAAAAAAGAAACCATTTGTGTTCTTAGTGCAGAGAATAAACCCTTGATAAACAGTGCTTGGCTAAACATTGAATTCAGATGGCTTTTTTTTTTTTTTTTTTCAGGATACAGGTCTGGGTTTGGAGGTTGGGATTTTAAAATTTTTTTTTGCAAGCTAAGGCTATTTTTTCTCTGTAACTTGTAAGTCTGTTTACCCTGTCTGCCCCTGTAGAATGTTAAAAAAGCCTGGAACTGCCAAATGTGCCCCTAAATGAGACATCAAGATCTCTACATTATTTTTGAGGTTTTGTGCTTCAGCATCTCAAGTCACTGTCTGAAATATTAGTGTTCATTTAAAAAAAAAACCCACCCTGTCACATGTTTATCTGTCATCCTTCATCTTTGTGTTCTTTCATGTTTGGCTTGTCTGTATAATAGCCTGGATACTGTTAATTTATCAGATCCAGGAAACAACTTCAGCTTGTGTTGGTAATTCTTCATGCCTGGAGATGTGGCAACTCTCTTTTTTTTTTCAGTTAGGTACCAGTTGGCCTTAACTGCTGTTTGAAGAGTCACACATTGTTACTAAGGATGTTCCTTATGATTAAAATAATAATGCTTACCAAGGCACCATGCTCAGCTAGTGAACTCTACTGGCTCCCACCCCTCTGTAGGCTCATGGATTGTGGTACCACTCCTCGTTCTGCTAATGCACAAGGATTTTGAGTACTTGCTTACTGCAGTGTTGAGATACAACCCCGCCAGCATTCATTCTAGGCTGTATTTTTTTGGCAGGAGCTAAGCTCTTTATGCTGGTTCTTTTCCCTATGGCAAAGGAAAGGAACCGAAAGGAATTATTTCACCTAATAGCTCCTTGCCTCACAGGGCTCTTCTGAGACTTAATTAATTAATGTTTGTAAAGTGTTTTGAGAGCCTGGGATAAAGAGGTGCTATATAAGCACCGATACAAGGGTAAAATATTGTTATTATTAACTCCCAGTCTGATCCAAAGTCACTGAGTGAATCAAAAACGGAACTGTAGCCCCCAGTGCAAAAGTGGGGATAGTTTGTCCAGAATAAGTAAAGGCAACATGGTGTATATTTATTTGCAAAGAATTATGTGTAGATATGTGTTTAAGCCATGGGTCAGTTTGACCAAGAATTCTTGCAAGACAGGAAAAAAAGAAAAGGATTTTGAACACTACTACTGTGCTGCTTTTAATTTCCCTGTCTTTTCTTGTTCTTAGCATACCATCCAGATAAGGAAAATAAACCACACTGGGCTACAGATTAAGTCAAATATCAAAATCATTGCATGCTGACTGTGAAAACTCACTCATGCTGAACATTTGTGGGTTATCAGGATCAAAGAGCACTTCAATATTTATCAAAAAGCATAGCCCACCATGGTTTAGTCTTCATTAACCTGGTGTGTATTTGAAGAACTCAATAGAGCTAATGCAGTCCAAGCTAAAGCTGACATTTTTTGACTTAGGAAAACATTTATCCTCTTGAAGAGATATGTATCAGTTTGTAAACGTTGTGAAAGGGCAGAATAACCTAAGGCTCACATATGCTATTGGGTTGTCTGAAAGCAATAAGCTTTACAGAGCTGAATTATGCTTTGTACATAGAGTCAAGAATGAACTTGTCATTTCTGTAATACCAGTAAAGCTTATTTCACGTATAATGGGACATCCTGCTGTGCATAGATGATACAATTTTTCTACTTGGATTTAAAAATATTAAAATGAAAAAAGGGTTAAATTAGGCTGTGAAAGCTTGGGTATGTGTGATACAAAAGGTGTGCAACCAGCTGTAGGGAGTTTTGGAACCACATGGCTTTACTCCCCCTGCTACTTTGAGCTTCATGTCTGAACAAGACCTCGAGGAGTTTAGCTCAAACAAAAGACTCTCCCTCCTATACAGAAAGGAACATGGATCGTAATGGGTGTTAGTTCTGATTCCCTGGCACTCCCTCTAGCTTTTTCCGTCTGTTCTTACTGTGCAACTAATGCTCATATCCATGATGTTCATCTAGAAAACGATCATTTGAAAACTTGCCTTGCTAAAACAGTGAGTTAGTATTGCCAAATTAAAAGAAAAGAAAGTATTTATGCATACTGATGACATAAGATATATATGTAAGTCAGGGAGAGAAATCAAAATGGGGATTATGGCACAGGACCTAGACTCCTGGCTCAGCTTTTCTATCAGTTTCTTTTGATGACTTAGGCCAGTGGTTTCATTTCTCCAGGTCACAACAAGGTGTTGTTTTATTTTTCTCTGTATGAAACAGCTGGAAGAGAAGCAAATGGGAGAAGGTATATGGGACCGAGATGATCAAGAGTGCCAAACTGGATAAAGAGGAATTGGGAGTTTGATGTTTAAAGAAAAATAAAAGCCAAATTCCAGTCAACAACTTCTCGTTGGTTGGAGCTCAAGCCTGAGAAATGTTTCAGGGCAAGGGAGTTAGGCACTGTTTGCTGCTGATTTACACCATATTCTTTCTGAACATCTGAAAATTTTGTCCTATCATGTAACACCTTAATGGAATAAGAAAACTGGTGAGCCTTGGACACCCATTCCAACAAAAGAGTGTCTTTTGAGTTAAACTGAGTCATCGTTGGACCCAGAACTGGTAAGAGGTTCCTTCATTATCTCCTCTTGAATCTCACAATTATTGCATCCTTGTGCTTCTTCTACTGGGATAATATGGAAATAAAGTACAGTAGTTGGGCAACATGGTGATCACAGGACAGTGAAGCGTTGCTCTTTACCATTTAAGCACACTTTATATTTAATAAGGTTTAACAATGGTTTTTGCTTTTCATTTCCTAGCGGCTGTGTTTCTACTCTCAAATCCTAAAGGGAGATGTTTTAACCAAGCACAGCCAATAACCTGCAGCCTGTGCAGATTGCCACATTTTCGCTGGAGCCAGGTTCTCTGGAGCTGTGTGAACCTCTCATCCCACAAGGCTTGGGTAGCCTCTGTCTGCACTAACAAGTTGGCAACATGTGCAAGTTGCACCAGCCCACACCAGAGCCATCAGTCTGCTGGGGTAACAAGGCAAAGCAACAGCTCCTCATCCACAGCCTTCCTGCTGTAAAGCTTTCTGTCAGTAGGGAGTGGCCTGGGCCACATGGAAGATGGGAAAACTCCGTAATTCCATGTATCATTGAGGAGCATGCCAGAGTGCTGGTTGACACTGATCCAAAAAAACACCCCAAAAAAACCTCTGGGCATTTTGTAACACCTGCAATAGAAGCCTGTCAGGGGAAGAAGAGTGAATATCTGGGTCTGCCTGTGTTTAAATGCAAATTAGAAGGAAAATACCAGCTGCAATGGGAGCAGAACAGTGGCCTCTAAAGGTTCAGTGGTTCAGTTTGAATACCTCTCTTGTGTAACATCAGTGACTTACTTTTCAAAGGACCTGTGCACCTGTAGAACTTATTGTTCTCTACTGTTTGAATTGTTTACTATTCTAAAAATTTTTTTACAGTAGATGTAAATTGGTTCTTTATACTGAGCTAAATAGGAAAAAGAAAAATATAACACAAATGAGGCTGGGAAAAAAGGAAGAGAGTGTTACTGGAAAAGAGTGTCAGACTCCTATTTTTTTCTGGTTTTGACATAGGGTTCATCTGGGTTTTCCTTACAGAATTAGTTCCTCCATTGCCACGGAAAAGACGGGAAATCTAAGCAGCTTCCCAGATTAATCAAGCAGAAGAGAAAGCACAACCAGAATCTTATCTGAGTTTTCCCTCTGGCTTTTCCACCATACTATCCCTTTACTCCATAAACTTCCAGCAAGTTTAAAGGCGCTCCTGCAGCATAAATACGGATGGGTTGCCCAAGATAAGGGACAATGCATGAAATGGAAAACCTGAAAGCAAGCATACATTGAAACAGCCATCTGCTCAGCCTTGGAACAGGGACATTGCAGAGCTCATCTCTGCATTAGTGGTGCCATTTAATGCAGTTCCTAACAAAAAGAGTTAATAAAATTCATGGCTGTAGCTGATTCACATTATAATCTCCTTCTAGAAAAAGCTTGTGCCATTGCTCTGTGAATCTGTGCACAGCATAGTAATATGTACCGTAAGGCAAACTGAGGAGCCTCAGGTTTCTATTGCTGCAGATAGGCAGACCCAGAGTTCACAAGTGAGTTGGAAAACCCTTCTGGATTGGCAGCAAGAAGCAACCTGTGTTCCTGAGGCAATCACAGCTAAAGCTGTCCCCAAGCCTGGGAACCATGTGTTCTTAATACCCAACAACTGAGCCAACAGAGTAAGCACTGAAGAGGAGGCACGGAAACAACTGTTATTTACATCACTGGAAAATTGCTAAGAAATGGGATATGAGGTCAATAGAGTCTTAAAACACCTCATCAGCATTATCTGCTTCCATGCTCAGTTATTTTTGCACATGGTGGTCCACAATGGAACCTTTCAACGTTTACCTTCTGCTTAAGAGTTCACTTGCTGCGTTACTTACCAGGAGAAGTAGGTTGGTGGCACATGGCAATACTGCAGGAAAGGTAATTGCATGCAAATAGATGCTGTGAGGCTGTTAAGAGCAACCATTGTATACAAAGAGTACAATTTAATAGCTTACCCTACAAATCATTGCAGTTATTTTAAATCTGTCATTCTACAGAGAAATATTATTTCTATAGGCTGGCTCTCGTTCTAAAGCCTTTAAGGGGTATATTTGCTAAGAGCTACTTCCACTTCATTTACGTTATTAAATTAGGTTTCTCAAACAAATATTGTCAGTAGTATTAGTAAGCAGTTCTTGTTTCATTTACTGAAGATGGAGCTGTGAATTCTCTGAATGAAAAATTAGAATGTTTTAACATATGCAAAAATTAGGAGGGCAAAATCCATAGCACCAAATACTTTCTCTGCTGCTGTAAAGTGGTGTTTTTCCACAGTTTTATGCTTTACACAAACAGAAAGACAAGAATCCAGAAGTTTTTAAGTACAGAAAGACTGCAAACCAACATATTTCACAGTTTACAAAACACATTTAAGATGCACGATGTTTAAGATACTTAGAAAACAAGGTATTTAACTGCAAGATATATTAAGTAAGTGTTCAAGATATATGAAAGTGAATGGCAAAATGCAGGAATCTTTCAGATTTGGGGGCTGATAGGCTTTGTGCATGTCTGTGTGTGCATGCATGCCTGTGCTCGTGACATCTTTTATCCAGCTGCCAATGTAATTAACACACTACCGTGGGAGAGGAGGGTGGGTCTTATTTTCCAAATCACAAACTCCTTGTTGTTGAGCCCAGGACTGTCTCAACTGGGTGTTTCTAAACATCTCGTGCTGAATTATTTAATTTGGCACAGATAAGTAAATAATGTGTAAAGAAGGGGGTCTGGCCCCACACTTCCCTCTTAGCTGAGCTCCAGATGTCAAGGCTATTGGGCTTGGACAGCAAGGATGTGTTGCATTGCCATACCCAAATCTTTTTTTATTTGTTTTCTCCTAAGTGGCTCAGGGACCATTAACTGTGAATCAAAGTGTCCTCAGTGCTTAAACTGTGTTTGAAAATGAAACTTAGGCTCCTAAGCTACTTGGAACCTTTGGAAAATTTGATTCTTGCAAGGATTTATGCCTGTTCACTATACCCCACACATGGAGTCCCAGCACTGCAACTTTGAGTCAGAGAAATGGGGGTTTACCCAGACATTTAATTGCTGGATCTCAGGTTACATGAAATAGGGTTGAAATCACAGTCCAAATGACACCTGTGACAAAACTCTCAACAATTTTTGCATTTCATTGAAGCATGTGGGATGAAATTACAGGGGAAAATACCAAGCTTTACAGAGAAATACACAGACTGGAGATAAATGCTTTCTTAGTGTAACACAAATAAATGAATTTGGCTCAAATAAAATGAATGTTGACAAGTGCTTGTAACACTGGCAGTAGAGGGAGTTTTTTGAGTAATAGTATATTAGTATTTTCTACAAAAACAGAGGAAGTAGGAGATCCAGGTTCCTTTTCTTCCTGTCTCAGGCAAATTGAATCTATATCTGTCATCGATCACTAGATGCTGGACTGGATAACAACTCTTGTTGGCTTCTATTTAAAAGTGCAGGACAAAACACTGTGAAAATTCAATAAATGGGATCCACTTTTGAAATTAACATTAATTGAGACATAGCAGATAGCAAAGCCCAGTGGAGACTTTTACTTACTTGAAATAAATTCTCTGCTTCAGAAATTGTTCATTTTCTTGATTTTTTATCCTTCTAAAATGGAAATATCAATGGAAATCTGAAATACATTCATGGAACAAAACATGCATTATCTTGTATTTCTTGAGTACAGTTTAGATGTGACAGGGTTAAAGAAATTGCTGCAAATCATTATAACACAGAATATAAACAGGCAAATATTTTAAACAGCTGTGACTACTAATTACTGAGTTAAACTGAAAAAGAGAGACCTGAAGGTTATTCCCACTTGAAAACAGTCTCCAACATAACTAGCAAATGAAGAACATTTAATCTTTTCTCTCTTCACTGAGTGTGGTGGTGCTGACTAATCTGCCTTTGGTGTGCCATGCTTGGCTCTCTGTCTGCTACAAAGTTTTGCCACAGTCTTCTCGCTTAAAAGCCATACAGAAGTTTAAATATCAGTGCAAACAATGTTTAAATGTGCCCAGCTAATCACTGAAGGCATTGTCACAGAACAGAGGAGCGATGCAGACATATCAGATGCTCTGGCAACAGTAGCATAATCCAATCATTCATTAACATAAATTAAAGCCACAATGCTGCAGGCCTAAGAAATGAAGAGCAAATTGGAAATGTGGAAGTTAAAAGAACCTGGTTTGGGGGGGAACTTTCAAAGCATTGTCCTACACAAACCCTGTCTGCCTTAGCCAATGGACAGGGAATTTCATTTATTGAGAAATGGAGCCTTTGAAGATGCTGATTAACACAGAGTTCAGCCTGGTGTTACAGGCTAGCAAAATGACTAGACCAAGCCTTTGTTTTGAGACTTAAATAATGATGTAATTGCACCTTTTTACTTTTTTTTTTTTTTTTAGAAAGAAATTGTCTTAGAAGTAACTAAGGCACTTCTCAGGCTTTTGAAGCCTATACATAATACTCAGGATACAGTTTTTCCTTCCATTTCCTTCTAGTTGTTGTGAGCTTTCTGAAAGGCTGAGAAGCAGTTCAGAGTGACTGAAAGGCAAATTTGTGCTTAAAGAGCAGAAGTGCCTTTTCTCACAGCACCACACATGTTGGAGGTTTTCTGTCTGTCTAGATTGCACTGTATTTTTATCCCTGCAAGAGCTGTCTATGGCAGAACATTTTTGTAGCATGTGAAGTGTATTGTGCACAGGGATTCCACTGTCCCATGCAGAGTGAAATTTTCTCTACATCCTCGTGTCATAGGAACTTTCCATTGCATCTGAAATTAGGAAATTATCTTGCAAGCATTAACCTATCTGAAGCAAGAAATTCTAATTTAGACCAAGTGACAGATGAAACATTTGTGTTTTGAAGAATAATTTGACTGTATGGATTTCATAATCTCATTACATATTTTATTTAGAAGATGCTTAATCAATTCATTGTGCTAAGTTCTACCTTTATTTTCCAGAAGAATCCAAGATTCCATTGTATTTTTATACATAGCATCTAAACATATCAAAATGCCTACATTTAGTCTCTTTGATATCAAGATGTATTTGATTGGCCAGAATTGCTGGCACTTCTCTGTTTGCTGATGTAGCAATATCTGTGTTTGCATCTATTTCTGATTTCAGTCTCCTTTTATTTGCAGCTCTTGCCACTCCAGTGAACCTATTACCTTCAAAAATGCTGTATTTGGAATTATACAGAAAAATCATGTATGTATGTAGTTTATATAAACTTGATTAATATAAACCAGATGAGTAAAATTATTCATGGACTTTTTAGAGAAGTTGCAACACTTCTCAATGTAACTGTATGAATACATTAACCCCAGTGTCTGCATCTTAATACAATTTAAGCATTTACTGAGTTTTGTAAAACTTTCATTTTTCATTAATATACCTGCTTTTATGTTGTAATTGCTTTTGAATTTAGCTGAGTGTTTCTCAGCTAAGTCTCTCTCTAACTGTATACTGTCTCTTTGCCTTCTCATCGCTCATCTAGTTGGACCTTATGAATATTTGTACAGTATCCCTCAGGTTGCATTCAATCAAATGTTTATCATGCTATTAATTTAATACTTTTCAATCTAGAGCATATGCTTGAAGAGATTTCTCCAGCTGTTTTCGCAATCTGAAAAAAATTTATTAAAATTAAAAGAATCTATCTGGAAAAGCAACTTGAGTCTAGTTGTGAATCACAGCTTCATTCTGTGCTTCACCTAGAGGGAGTACTCCATAGCACAGAAAGATGGATTTGCCCTCCCTGGTGGTGCACAAGAGCTTTCTCCCCTCTTGTTACAGGATGTGCTAGATAACATTTGCCTGCAGTAACTGGGTTAAAAGACTTGGCATTTTCCTACTCTTAAAGAGGAGGCTTAGGTTGACTCCAAAGCAAAACAAGCCTGGTGGGTCTGACTTCACATGTGTCTTATAAAGAAGGCAGGGGTTTCAAGAAGAAAGCACAGCATCCTCTGACAATGTGTTTGGGCAGAATTTCAGGTTTGGTGGCAGGAAAAAGAATTACTGATAAAAAAATTATTTCTAAAGGACTGTCTGCATAATATTCTTTATACGTTTGTCATCTAAATACTGATCTAACCTGACTTGGCACAGGATATAATTTCAAAATTGCACCAGATGCAAAATCATACAGATATATTTAGGAATAAATACAGTGATATAAATAGTGATAAAATGCAATGTGCTTAAGAGTCTAGTGTAAGATAAAATCTGCATAGAAACACTTAGCCATGGGATTTATTAATGATTATTCCAAGCATGTGTTAACTACAGAAACAACACCACGAGCTACTCACTACAAAATGAAGAAGCAATCTAAAAGAAAATGTAATTATATGAATTATTAATAATGATAATAGCTTTCACACAGATATCTCCTTTTCCCTGGCTCTTTGCCTTACAAAGGAATAGTTTCATAGCTTGCAACAGCTTGAGGCTGACCAGCTGCAAGGACGTAACTTTTGTGCAGTTAAAATTTCAATTGCCCTGTCATTTCTTCTTGATTCTCAGCTGCCTAGGATTCCTATTTTCTGACATTAGCCCATAATGTTGATCTTGAATATCTAATAGTGATGCATTCAGCAGACTTTTTCCCTAAAGATGTGGGATACGTTTTTTTTTCCTAGGCTTATAATTTTCCTGGAGCAAGATATCACTATTTCAACAGGAAGGCAATAAAACATTTCTGAACGCTAGAAACAGCAGTCTCCCCTGTAATAGATTCTTATTTATTTTTAACAGAATCAATAGTTGTTTGCAGGAACTTGCACACTGCAGTCTGTAAGTAAGGTAAGATTGAGAGTATGCAGCTGTCTCATGATTCAGGTAGTGTAATCTGATTGAAGTCTGTGGCTACTTTCTGTGAAATCCACAGTGCCAGCTCTTTCAGCAGGTTCATAAGACTGACCTCTGTCCAGATGGCTCCATCTATCCCTCATGAAATCCATCAATACAGTAAACTTCCTTTGCCTAACCTCTGCATTGATTGAAGTTAAGTACTACATTTGCTAGTAGAGCTCAATGAAGCTAATCATCACACAAGTGCACCTCAATGTTTCCTATTCAAGAGACTTCAAAATACCTGACTATCATAATAATTGGTCTGTGGTTGAGTATGTTTCTATCTTCATTTTAGAAGAGGATGAGGCATCCCCTCTTGTGCTCATATAACTCTCATCATGAACAAGAAAATAACAAAAGATTGATCCTAGCCTGTTGTTTTCTGTCATGGAGTGGATGTTTGAACCAAATATCACCAAATCTCTAACTTTTCCTTTCCAGCTACTCCACAAAACACAGTTGGCTGGGCATGGGTAGCAGAAAATTATTAATTTTTAGCCCCTCACCCTCTCTTCCCACTCCTTCCCCCACCTCCTCCCCCAATGGCATTATTACCAAAACTGGAACTTGACTGTAGTTGGAATTTTGACTGGCACTAGAATCTAAAAGGCAGAAAGGCTCAGTGCTGGCAGCTTACAAGGTTTATGATTTCAGGAGAGCAGTCACATTATTCGTTCCTCTTCTACTAAGATATTCCCTTGAGAAGAGTTGGGGTATACGTAAACTTAAATAAAATTCTGTTACTGAAAAGAAATTCCTAAATATATACATCTCTCAATGGCATGATTTTTATTTATTTTGATTTATGCTAAGAGCAAAGACCCACATTTTGCATGCTTTTAGAGTTTTATTACTTCTGATGCAATAGATATATGTAAGCTATGCAATGGAATTTCTAAAAGGATGTTCATAACATAGAAGACAAGAGAAAATAAATGACTTACAGCACTGATTTGTGCCTTACTTGGAGATAACCAAAGGAGTTTTATGGGCACCCCTCAGGTGCATATTTGGTGTTTTATGAAATGATGTAATGTCTTGGAGAGTCTGTCAAGGAGGAAAATGTTAAAATCAAAGCTGTGCTCAGGAAAGCAGCACAGAACAAATTTGCAGGATTCAAAACTTTGATGAGCTGTGGAGGAAGATATCAGCACATGCCTTCTAGTGTCTATCTTCCTTCTGTGAAAAGTGACTGAAGAACACTGCAAATATCCTAAGCTCAATTTTATTATATTTATCTATGCAGACACCTCCAGCTGCAGGTCAAATCCTGATGAAAATGAATCTTCTTTGAAGGGACCTGTCCCTACTTCAGTGCTATTGGTCTTTTTAAATACTTTCGAAATCAAAGGTAAACACCTCGGTATTGTCCAGCAGACAAATTTATGGATGTGAAGTGATATTTCATGGATTTATCTAGCTAATCCATAGCATAAACAGATGTACACAGAGATGGGGAATGTGCTCAGCACCAACTGGCAGAGTGTCCCAGGCACTGCCCCAGGTGTGGCACAGGCTTTGCTGTCCCTGCTCACTGCCACCTGCTCCCAGAGAAAGAAGGGTGTTCTACAATGAGACACAGCACACGCTTCAGGTTACTCACATGGCACCAGATCGATGAGGAAAAACTACAAGTACCTAATTGAAGATATGTCAGGATGCCTGAAATGTAGAGAAATGGCTTATCAGAAGGGAAGAAAAACATTTAGAATGTTTTCGTGAGGGCAAAAGGCAAATAGGTTATAATTAGGCTGCATTTGAAAATAATTTTATGTCATAATAACTTTTAATGAAAGAGTGATGACAAGGTATTGCCCAGGGATCCTTTTCTGACAAATCTCTTGTATTTTGTTATCTTTGGAATCTGCTTCCTTCCTTGCTCTGGCAGAAGCTGGGTGTTGACTTTTAGGAAGTGTTAAACAGTCTTTTTATCTTCTTTTTTTTTTTCAAGAATAAGTAAGACCATAGCTCAAATTGCAGGAAATATGTGATATCCTTTTCTTTTTGGATATTTTTTAATTTGTTTGATTTGGGGTTTTTAGGTGATTTTAATTATAGCTTATGGTATTTTAAGTCTTTTTCTATTTACATGTGAATTCAGATATTGCAACTTATGAATGAAAACATGAATCAGTTCATCAACAAAAGGAAGGATAAACCAAGGTGATAATTCCTTATACATAATGCTAATGATGCTTCAAATAATAAGATAAAAGCCAAAACCAACAAAACAGGAAGGCTCTTTATTAACAAAAAAGAAATTTGTGTCAGAAGCATATCAGCAGCATCATTCTTGGTGAAGAACTTTTCAAGTCTGGACATAATAAAACCACTCCGTCTCCTCTGGATAACGATTTTCTCACGTAAAAACCCTCTTTCATATTTCAGCCACCTGCAATCCAGCAGCAGTTGAGTGCCATGGTGTCTGCAATCACAGTTCCTTGCTCCAGTGTCAGCAGTTTCATCAGCAGCTCAGAGGCACCGGCTGCCCCTTGGGGTGAGGCTGCTCCCAACCCAGCTCCATGGCAGGGAAATACACAGCAGCTCCAGAAATCACAAATTAAAAACATAAATAGCCCCAACGTGGATAAAGCTACTAACACAAGCAGTGCCAAACTTTTCCGAAAACAAAAGTTTACTTAGTCTCACTTGGAATGAACTTGAGAATGTAATGAGAGGGAAGAAGAAAGGAGAATTGTAGGGGTGGTCATGCTGCACTATTCCACTTCCTAAACTGGCAACAGAACTTCATTAGAATTCTGTGGAAGAGCACATGGATTTGACACCCACCTTACAACAAAAATGGTACTGCACTAAGCTTGGATGGATAAGAATAAAAATCTTTGGGATAACTGTATTTGTTGATTTAAAGGTATTCTCTTCAGTAAAAATACTGAAATGCCAAAAGACTAGAGTGTGTCAAAAGCAAAGCTATATGTTACACTAAAAGCTGTATTTTGTCAGAAGGGTTTTTACTTATAAAATCGATTTTTAGGTATATGACACAGCCATGATGTAGACATGTAACTGGGGCATAAGCATCATATTTCTTTCTTATTTAAGTTTGCAAAGTCAAACACATGACTTTTCTGTGTATATCAAAAGTATACAAATGTCTGTGTGCATCAAAAACGTCTGTGTGCATTTTTTCTTAAGCAAAAAAAAAAAAAAAAAATTCTGCGATCAGAATGTTGCAATGAATTAATTAGATTTACCTTGTGTAATAGCTTAAACACCAGTGCACTCTGACAGGATTGCTCTTTCACTCTCTGAATTCCAAAGCAGCACAGAGAGGTAAATCTAAATCTGTTTATTCCCTTTGGCCTAGAGGAGAATCTCCATCAAGCACAATCAGATGGGCTTGTGCCACCCAGTGTCAGAGCCTTAAACCGGTCCCACAGGGTGCAGGAAAAGGCTGGACAGTTCTTTAACAAGGTTTGAGACCAAAGGCATCCACTAGGGAAGGAATAAATACCAGAGGTGCATCTGTTACATAACTTAGGTTACAACTTTCATTCCGTTTCTGCCACAACCTCCTTCACCAGCCTTCTCCTCTAATTTTCACCGTACTAAAATTACATTTCTGAATATCAGGTTCCAGAAGCTGCTCTATAGGTGTATATGAAATGTATGGATTAATGTGCCATATAATGGACAGTATAAAGAACTCCCTAATCACCTGGGCTGAGTGAATGAGGGAAGACATATTTGCCTGCCATCTATTAATGTAAATGGTGCAGCTAATTTAACAGTATTAGGCCTGAATCATCATGCTATTATTCCAGTTTTACATCACTGTGAAACTGGAAGTGAATCATTAATATCAGTGAAATTATACCAGTGTCAGCCATGGAGTAATCTGCAGAGGGGATCAGGTTCATTAATTTTAATAATTTATGATGCGGTGTAGGCTACACAATTTTACTAAATCTGCTTTTATTTAATGTGACTCACTGATCCTTGCACGTGTTACAAATCATCCAATGTATTTGATATGTCTATTATAAGCAGTTTCTGAGGGCTTTTTAGTAGAATGTCCTCAATTCTGAATTTATCTGGGAAGACCATTGACCTGATCACTGAAACGTTCTCCAAAGTGCTAGATTCTGTGCAATAAAGGTATGTTTTGGGAAACCACCTTCCTCAGAGCAGTCTCTGCTTCCCTTTCCATCTTGATTGGTATTGTTCACATCAGCACGTGAGTGGGTAAAAGATGAGGAACCAGAGCTGTATGAACACAATTCATCAGGAGAGCATCTACAGAGTAGCTGAAGGACTATGACTTTAGGCTGTTGTATATTTGTTGAAAAAACCCAGAAAATTTAGCTTCAGCTTCCTCCCAGACACAGGCAGCATAAACCATATATATACTGCTTGAGTTAAAACTGTTTCTCTAATTCAGTGCTAACAGGTTGAGCTACCAAAAATATGTGTATGAAAATCAAATCAATATCAACTGATCTTTCAGGTCTGTGGAAACTTCAACTTACTTCCCTTCACAGCACATTGAAGGCAGTCATCCCCTGTGCATCCTGGTATCCTGAGAATGATTTGGCATCGTAGTGTTCTGCATCTGGTCTTACAAATATGGTTAGTTGTCACGCAGTAAGTAGGTGGCAAATACAGAAAGTGCATGTGGGAGGTTAGAGTCTGGCTAGAATGCCTGCTGTGAACTGGGGTTTTACTGCTGTCTCCCTTCTTGCAGCCCTGGGGAAGGCTCCTGTCCTTGTAGCTGAACCATCAGAGGAGATGGATGTGTGTTGGTGCTGCTGCCTCCCCAGTGCACAGCTGGGTGCCCAAATGCACATCCATCCTCATTGGTTGTTGAAGCTAATACAAAATAAGCTCAAGAATGCTTAATTATCAGCAGATGGCACCTAACTTTTTATGTCCTGAAGCTACTGGTGCAGGAGAATATTTCCCCTGGATGCAAGCAGTCTATGTTTCTGGGTCTTTGCAGAACTCTCTTTCTGACATCATACACAAAGCATTATCTGAAATTAGGCTGATATTCATGTGGTTACCCCTCCGTGGTTTCTGTATACTCAGACTTCAGTACTCTTTCAGTGCAATATGTTTACCTCTGAGATTTTTCCTTATTATTTCAATGCCACTTCAGTAGACTTCCCAGATTAACAGGATAGTTATTGTCACTGTCTTGTTTATGCTGTGGAATTTTTATAAACCCTGCTTTACACCATTTCTGTGCTTTGGCTGATGCCTGCACTTAAAGGACAGAATAACACTTAGCAATATATCTTGCACCCTGGCATATTTAATTACTATGTCAAACTTGTGCTTGTGGTTCTATTTCTATTTCTAAAGCAGAAGCACTTTGCTCATAGTTTGGTGTCAGAATGCATGAAACCTCCCTGGCATAATGTGAATTAGAACCAGCAGCAAAATGAATGAATGATTAACATTGGGCATGGATCCAGTGTTTGACATTCCACTCATTAGAAAGTCTACTCTAATTAACTTAATTGGAATCTACTGGGTGTGCCATTGATGGATTTGCTTGTCACCACAATTTTGTTTTATGTTCCATCAAACTCATTGGTGAAAACATGATGTGTGCTGAGATTACCTTGTAAAGACCCAGTTCTTCAGAGGGATCTGCAAATTGCAGCCTCTTGCTCCCACACAGGGACTTAATGAAGTCAATGGGAGGCAGGGTGCATGCTAGTGAACTCCTTTGCATGAAAATTATTTTCTCATAGTCCATATGAGTTACACATGACACGTAACTGTGCATTTATCTAGCACCTGGGGATTTCAAATGATCTTCTAAACACTGAGGAATCAATTGAGCCACTTTTCCTAATGCTAATAGCACTTTTTCCTACAAGGGGTCACTGGAAGTACTCAATAACCTCATTGGGGCTACTCAACACATCATCAGAATTTGTCTGTAATTAAGTGAGCCTTGTAAAAACACTTATAAATAAAATTATGTGCATGTTCTGACTGGTATACTGGGAATCCAATATTTCTATAACCATACAGTAAATGATTAACAAAACCAGAATGAGACCAAGGATTCTGTTGAATGAAAACAGTCTCTGCAAGTTGCCACTTGAATGACTAGAACTACTAACTTACTGGAAGGATTTTATTCTTTTATCTATAATCCAGACACAGCCATCTCAGCTGAAGCTAGAGATTTTACAAAGAACTTTTGCTTTTCAACTTGAAGGTGTACACCTGTGCTGACTTTTCATCTACTTTATATGCATATGCATATTTCATTAGATCAGGGCTCTCATAATGGTGGGCAAATAATCTATTGCAGCTCTAGAAAATAGCATTGGTATTAAATGTAAATGGGAAGTTGGATTTCCATTACACTTCTCTGTTCTAAGGTGTAGAATCCTGTAAACAAAATGGAAGGAGGCATAAGTTAAGATTTGAAAGCATGAAGTGGTTAAATGGATACCAGTGGAAGGAAAATTTTCATGGTGGGGTAGATATATAGACAAAGCTAAATCTCTTTTATTAAAATAAAATCTGTGGTCTTACTTGGAATGAAACACATATCCCCAGAGAAGTTTAAAGAATATATGCAGCAAGGAAAATACCATTGTTGCCTCATGAATAATGGGGCTTCAATAGATACCATGACAATAAGTATATTTTAAGAAGCAGTATTGTTTATAGCACTCTGTTGAAAGATTAAAAGGATTTAACATTTCATTTACACTGTCTATTTTTTACTTACAGCTTTAAAAAAAAAAAAAAAAGCAGGCCTGTAGAATGTATTGTATTTTTTTTAAACAGAAATTTCATGAGAACAGAAACACCACTCTTGTCATCAGCTGTGATTATTAATATGGGACTGTGGAAAATTTCTCTTTACCTAAAATGAGTTCTGTGAAACTAATTTAAATTTATTTAAAAGTATTGTGAAGATTTACAGATATTGTGCTGAGTGAGAAAAGTTAGTGTTGTTTGATGAAGCAAATAGAAAGTGAGGTAGAAGTTTCTGCTGACCTTGGTGATTTATAAGCCACTCTTTGAGACTCTATGAATTAAAAATAAGAAGAGTTGCAATAATCACTGGAAAATAAAAATGGCCTTGTATTTAATCTGTTTCCAAATTTATTTAAAAGAAAATAATGCAAGTGTTAATATAGTGCCTTCCTCCAGAATGCCTAAAGGATTTCAGTTTCAATGAATGGAAAAATGTCTTCTCATAAAAGTTACTAACCTTTTTCTTATACTGCACGCATCTGAGGCAGTTTGTGGTAGCAAGTGCACCACACACCCTGCAATGCTGGACTATGCCCAATTTGATTAGAATGATAAACTAGTTTTGCTGGACAGTTAAGTTTTGATGGACTACAGTGAAAACTAAAGACTAAACAGAAGGAAAGAAGCCAAAGCGTATTCCAAAAATCTTTATATTCTGTTAAGCATACAGTGAATAGCCAGAATGCTCAGATCAATAAAGAAGTGAGTCATATTTTTGTGACAAGCATAGTTTTAATAACTGAAGTTGGTGGTTTAGTGTTTTATTAAAAAAAAGGAGCTTCTTCTTAATGGCTTTCATTCATCAAACAAAATTTAACCTTTTAAGGTTCAGAGAAAGCAAAGGTGGCTGAACTGAAGCCTTCATATGGGTCATGCATCTTCCAGTGGTGGCTCCCAGCCTTTTACTCCATTGGCCATTTGTGGCATAATAAATGTTTGCAGACAGTTGAGGAATTGGACAAAAAACAAACATAACCCATACACTGGCCTGGAAATGCAAATTCACGAAACTGTATTAAATATAAAAGCATTGTGTTCTAAAAAGTCCTTTTCCAAGTCTATGTTACAAGGCTAAACAGAAAATAAAAATCACAAAAAAAGGAGCATGAGTTTATCATTAAAAAAAAAAAAAAAGGAAGATAAAGAGGGAGCCAATTAAGATAATTACCCTAGAAAAGTACTTTTATTTTGTGAGTCTCTATCTGCAAGTCTCTCTGGAAGTCTGCATCTTCTGAACTTAAATGTGTTTTGCAATCTGTTTATATGTTGGTATTTTGTTTCTTTTTTACTTGGAGCATATTTGTAAGGAGCACAGAGTTGCTTTTACTCTTTAATTTCTTGTTATACACAGCTTGTTTCTGAATTAAGTGTGAATTACTAAAGAGACCCTGGGTCTGGATCAGCTAAAGATCCATTGCAATGGTTTGCTTTTTTGACCTTCTGAGGAGTTCCCACAATTTCAGTTTTTGAAGACTTTAAGCTTAGGACAAGATTTCTGGCAGGATCTGGCTCACATTCTCTCTGCCATCAAGAAGCAGATTTTCACTTTCCTGGGTTACTGAACCAACAGAGTCACTCACTGTGGGGAGACACATCTCTTTCTCAGGGAAGACACCTCAATTTTCCAATAGCAGAAGGGATTTGCTCTGGAATTTTGCTTTGGCTCCTGTGAATACTGGATATCTCGATCTCACAAATCTACCAATGCATAAGTATTAAACAGATAGTGTAGCATAGAAAAACAGGGTTTAGTTTGTGGGGTTTTTGGTTGTTTATTTGTTGTCCTTTGTTGTTTGTTTGTTTTTGTTTGTTTTAATTCCTCTGTGAATGTTTTAAGCTCAGGAATTGTCCTGAATCTGAATCTTTCTAGAAGTGCATTAGGAGTATTGACACTGTAAACCGACACTGTGGTTATTTTAGGTTTTCCTCAGCTGATGTTAGAGGGACCTTAGAAATGGGCTACAATTTTAGGATAGCTTGAATCTAGACAATGACCTTCAGTAGCCCAGCACTTAGGCTGATAGTGTTTATCTGTGCTTTGGTCAAAAGAAATTTAGACCATTTTTTAAGTGTTAGGTTTTCCACATAGTTTCAGCAGAGCTGGCAATCTCAGTGGCTTAAAATGTACAGAGGCAACCAATCATGCTGCTCAGGGAATGACTAGAAACAGCATGAGAGGTTTGGAGTACAATAAGGGTCTGTACTCCTTATTGATAGCTCTTCCTAGATTACTTTTTCTTATTTGTACTAAGAAGCAGGAAGAAAAATGACAGAACCTCATCTGGCAATTTATATAAGGTATAAACATATACGACATATATAAATCTTAGTCTGGCAGTTAATGATATATATATATATATAAAAGATTTCTTTTAGTAGGCTAGTCTTCTAAAAGACATCATGCTCCCCTAAAGTTCCACATGGATATTTGTATTCCTATGTCATGTTTTGTACATAGTCACTCAAGATTACCTGTTAATAAAATTTCTTTGAAAATTAACCTTCTGTTAACTTATTAAGATTGAATAATTAAACTATAATTAATGATTTATGGTCATTATTCATTGAGTTCATACTTGTAATCCAGTTGTTGCCTCCTTTTATTTGTCAGCAAGACAAAGTGGGAAAAAATTATCTTGACATTTTATATATGCATAAGTAATCGTAAATATACGTAGTCTACTTTTTTACAGCCTTTCACAACTCTTTTTCTCCTCTTCCTAACTGCTCCCCAGCCCCCCAAAAAAGAAAGATTTGTTCACAGTTTCATAGAAAACAGTTACCAAGGTCACCTGATTCAGAGCTCAAACTTGGCCTTGAGCAGGGATAGGGTTTAAGTAAGTTGGTGTATTGCATCATTAAAAAATGCAGATTCGCAGCGCCAGCACCTCATTCCAATCTCAAATTCTGGCTTTAGAACAGTGTAATTCTTGATTTATACTAGACTCATAAGATCTCCTACATTCTGAACTTATGTTCATTTTAAACCTCTCTTGTAACTAAACTCTCACACAAATGGGACTGTTTCTTTCCCCAAATGTAGTAAATTCAATTTCTGCTGCTATAGACAGACTTTTTTTGAGAACACGACCAGTAACCAATTTTATATTTTTTCAGTCTTTGCTTAATATGTTTTAAGTTACTGCATTCCAATTTAATCCACTTTTGATAGTAAAATCTGCAATAACACATTTATAACGTGTTAGTTTTTACACAGACTTAATAAACACGGAATTTTTTCGCAGCTTAATAAACTTTTAGCCTTTTAGCTGAAATAGATATTGCACAGTAGCAATTGTCTCTGTGCTATTGTGTGGGAGCCTACCTGCATGGCTCAGTGGGGTATGAGAGGCAGACACTGGGGAGGTGAGCTGCCCTTGGTCTAATCCATGGGAAATAAATGTCTCAGAGTGGCTTCACTTGGGTCCATTGGTTCATTTCCTCCAGTCTGAGGAGAAGCCAAAGCAAAGTTCCCTCATCTGGGACAGTTGTGTTAAATAAAGAGTGTGTGAGTGACAGGACATTGATTTGTGGTTCCTGGCATGTGTGACTGACATAGAGAGTCTGCATTTCCTCAGCATCTCCAGTCACTGTGTGCTGTGTGCACCACCATCCACAAAAGGATAGACAGCAAGTGAAGCTATCCTTGCAGGATTACACCCAAAAATCGTATTATCAGGTTCTCTTCCAAACTGTAAGGCAATATCTGCTAGGTTCAAACATCTGAATAAATAGCTCCTGGCTTGTTGACATAGCAGAGGGAAAAACCTCTAATTTATCAGAGTTTATCACATGCATTTATCCTTATTTTTTTTTCTTTTTTCATTTTTCTTTTCTTTCCCCAGGATAAGTATATAAGACTCTGCATTGTGAATTTATGCCCGTTTGTCTGAAAATTGGATAAAAAACTGGGTCAAAGTACTATTCTTAGCCACAGATGAAATGCAACTGACTTCTTGAAAATCCATTCTCATCTACATGTTCTTGTCCATCAGATTTTGAACCTTGATGCCAAGCAATTTAATGTAAATTGTTCTGCTTTAAACACCTTCTTTTCTTAAAGTTCTCTGAAGCACATACCACTTGTACCGCAGAAGTTGCATTATGTGCAGCATATAAAGAATTCTTGTGGAAAGGTCTGTTTATCTCATCAAAGGGGATTATATCTGTGTAGACATAATGTATAGTAGAAATATATTTATGTACATATATATATGTATACACAGTATCATGTTGCATGTTAGAATGCACTTTACAAATTGCCCAGAATTTAAAAAATAATTTTCAGTATGACATACTGCCAACAAAAACATGGCACTGTAGC
Organism: Brachypodius melanocephalos; assembly: GCA_013398615.1. NCBI lineage: Eukaryota > Metazoa > Chordata > Aves > Passeriformes > Pycnonotidae > Brachypodius > Brachypodius melanocephalos. Next base: position 6,833,408 of record VZSR01000245.1, read on the forward strand.
TTAAGACTTGGTGTTATTTTGTTATTTCAGTTTTCTCTTCTCTTAATAATGAAAAAAACAATATTGATTTTGGATATCACCATGAAAGAATGATGATTAAGAATTACAGAAATCTTTTGTCCTGGCAAGGTCCTTACAGCTCTCATGAAATTTTGAACCAGTGTACTTTGTTACCTCATTAATATAGGCCAGCAGTAAATTGTGGGTTGGCACACTGCCCAGCATAGCATCACGATCAAGCCTCTGCTTTCTAGTAAATTAGAACCCAGCTTTTTATATCTGAGGTACACACATTTATGGAGGCATTAGAAATGAAGTAATCTTTCATTTGCCATTTGCTTTTCTACATGGCTGGCTTTAAACTAGGTCATGTAAAGGAAGTTATTTGTGGAATCAGGGAAAGCTGCACTAAATAGACCTGTAAGGTCCTTTCAGCAGCAAGGAGGGTTTGCTGAGATACATCTGAATGAACACCTGAAGAGGACCTTAGCTCTCATCTGGGTAATTGTAAGATATGGGAATCAATCAGATGTGGGCTCACAGGACCGTGCATTTTTGTGCATGACCACAGAACACAGGGCAGGGCTGAATCCTGTTGAAGAAGCAGGGCTAACCCTCTCTGCAGCAAAGCACATTAACAAAATTAAACCACTGGAATGAAACAGGGAAATATCACACCTTTAAACATTGTTGGAAACACTTCAATCCATTACCTGTTGTATTCTAGTCATTACCAGCAATTTCTTAATCACACTTTGTGTAATTACTTGCCATTTGCTTGTATTTCAAAAGAATTAGCTCAGATTGTTTCTAGCAAGTCATCAACATTGCTTAAAAAAAGGAGTTAAGCAGACAGACTTACAGAGTTTGTGATAGATTGCCTTTCGTGATCACTAGATGTGAAGATATTTCATAGCAGCCTGTTCACTTCAGGTAGTTATGCAGCAAAAAGCAACAATTTCCAAAAATTGTTCTTTTCCTTATATCTCTGCTGTGTTTCCATGGCCTTTTGGCTGTAGCTTTCTCCTCAGTATAATTACTTTAATGAATATCTCTTAGGGGCATGAAGGGAAAGTGATAACCTGGCTCCTGTAAATGCACAATTGTGCTAGTAACAATCTAGGAAAGGCAGTCCTGGAAAACTGGACTGCAAGGAAGCTTCACAGATTTCTGCTCATCTGTGTACCCTTCCTCTTAAATTGGTTGGGTATGTTCTGCAAGCCTGTGCTTTTCATTGGGCCCAGGCAATTACCAACAACAGTCCTAACCCATGGAGAGAGCGCCCTAAGAAACATTTTGGCTTCTCAAAGGAAAAGAACCCTCAGATACCCTTGATCTTTAGACCCATCAGTTGCTTCCACCTCACTCTCTCTCTGTAAAAGCAGTATGCTCCTAATGACTGATTCCTACCCACAGAAGAAATGTTTTAATTAGGATATTAAATATTAGGAATATTTCCTTCCCCAGAGAGCCTGTGTTATGCAGTATCTCAGGTGGCTCTAAATTCCTGGAGGCTGAGATGGGGCCGGGGCCAGGGGAGAGTTTCCACAGACTCTATGCTTCAACTCATCCATGCTGCACCAATTGTCACTGTCCCCAGCAGGACAAACTGGGCAGAAGGTCAGGGTTTGTGTGCTGTCCAATTAAACACTGAGGCAGACAGCAAACGATGCTTCAGTTTCTAAATGGACAAAACAGGCTTTCATTTTAGTGCCAGTGCTACTAAATCTAGAAATTAAGTGCAGTAAACCCACAAGTGGTGAAGTGAATACAAATAAAGTCAATGAAATGACACCTGCTTGTACCACCTTTGAGTTTGGCAGAGTGTAATTATTCTAAATATTATTATAAAATCACCCTTTCATGTGTATGCCCAAAGATGGATGTATACAGATATGGACTCCTTGGGTGGCTGATAAAAAGGTCCTTCTTTAAGTGCTACAGGCTTTTCATATACAAATATTTTCTATGGTTTCCCTTCTCAGATGGAATAATATTGCTTCAGCCAACATAAACATGTGAACTCACCAATAGGTGGAAAATGGGAACTAAGATGTGAAAAAAACCTCTAAAGATTTTGACTTCAAGAATGAAATACTGAGATTTTTGCCTTAGATAAGACAAATAAACAATTCTGAAAACAGCCAATTCTGAAAACATTAAATTCTGCATTTAAAAAAAATGTGCTGGGACAAGGACAGCACATTGGTGGCATCATCTCAAGTGGGGTTTTACATTTCTTCCAATTAATTTGGGATCTAGTGGCACTTAAGATAATAAAATTACAAGCAAATAAATGAGAGCTCCAAAGAAATGGGTTATGAAAAGAAAGGTTTCAACAAAGATTATGTATTATATTGCTGACAGTGAAAACAAAAAACATCTCAAACAAAAAGTGAAATGTGCACTAATAAAGGAACGTTTAGAAGATTGTTGGAAACATTTAGAAAACTGATCAGGTAAAATGTGCTGTACACAAGGCTGGAATACATGACCCTGTTTGATTTCATTTTCTTGGAGGCCATGACTAAAGATATTCCTTGGGTTCTAGCAAAGGCATAAGACTTTGACTACTAAAAGTATACGCTTGACGGAAAAAAACCAGAACTAGGCAATTATTTTTGAGGGATTGTTTATCATTACCATGGAGTGTGAAGTGACAGTTCATAATCATAAACCCTATTTATGCTGTGCTCTCTACTAGTATTCAAAATATTAAAACAAAACAATAACACAACACAAGAATATATAGAGAGAATGATCTGCTCTAAAGGATTGATTGAAATAAACTTTGCAGAAACAAAGAAGATTATCATTTCTAGAAATGTCAGTTGATTTGAAAGAGAGGAGAGGTGACAAGAGCATTCAAAGTACTTAGAGAAAGGGTTTGGCAGTTAAGAGTGCAATTGTTCAAGCTAATAAAAATATGAAGAACTAAGACTGCAAAAGAGTTTAGCAAAGTAGAACATATATCTACTCCAGATCTTGTCATGAATATTAGTATTCAGCTGTGCTAGGCTATATGAGACAGTGATAAATCAAGCAAGGTTTGGAAAAGTCTCTGAAATCTTTATGTGAATCTCTGAGAATACAAGGCAATGCTGGTCTTGTAAGGAGGGACAAATGCTCAGCTGGGGAGTATTCTACAGTACATAAGGGAAAAACATATGTTGGACACAAATTCTTAGAATCCTTGCTTTACATTTTTTTATTTAAAGCAAATTAAATAGTTTTCAGAAAGCCAATCTTATAAGAAGGCAGGAATGAAGGAATTTCTTCTTAATCATTTGAATATGAGTAAGAGGCAGAGAAAATGGGAGCTGGCTCCACAGGAGTAACCACACTCTGCAGTTAGCCCTTGTCCTGCAGCAGCCTTGCCTCATCTGACAGCGCCTGCACCAACTCATGGTGCTCAGCAAACCTTCCTGGCTTTACCTGACTCGACTTCAACACACAGCAGAGATTCCAGAAGCAGTAATTCCAGGTTTGACCATTGATGCCACTAAGGTTTGGCTTGAGTTTTCACCCTCAAGAGCAACATCCCCAGGCAGTGGTGCTGGTCTTCCCAGCCATGCCAGGAGCTGAGGAGGAGCTGAGGTTCCCTGGAGCTGCCCCAGCCCTGCAGGGCCAGGAGAAAGAGCCCTGCTTGCTCGTGTGTGCTCTCTGCTCCACTGGTGTCCAGCAGGGTAACTCAGTGAGACTGCCAGCTCCAGCTGCTGGAGAAGCGTCAGCCTCCAGCTGAGAGTCTCAATACCTGCAACATTTAATGTAGATTTTATTCATGGTGTCTTAGATACCAAATAAAATATCTGATCAAGGATTAGGTTTCAAGGAGGTGGAATCCATCATATTACTTATAGTATGTAAGTAGGAGGAGGTATTTTGAAGAGGATATTTGAAGAGGACAGCCTACTTCTTTTGTGAGAATAAGTGTGGGCACTAAAAGAAAAATCTTAGTTTTGTTATTCGCTGCAACTGAATATCAGAATGTTGTTTAATATGCTACAATATCAACATTTCTGCATAATTTTATGTTATGGAAGGGACATACATACATTTTTCCTCTCACCTTTTTCTTCCAGGCTGCCAAACAATAGGGGAACATTTGGCATATTCCAGGTGCAGAGTGTCAATGCACACTGACGCCACTTTGAAAAATATTTTCAAGATGGGGCAGATTTTAAAGGAAAAAAAAAAGGAGAAAATACTGGATACAATTAAAGGTCCTGGTTATTTTTCTTCATAATTTTTAGCTGTTCCAAATAGAAAGATTTGCTTTGAGTAAGTCTGGGAATGAAACCATCCCAATTACAGGATGTCAGTTAGATATTAGGGATAAAAGTGCATAGTAATGAGCATGATGAATAGAAATGGAAATTATTCTCTGTCTTTTTGTTTTTCAGTTCTGGAAAAACAAATAGAATTTTGGATCAAATGAACAGTTTCACCAGTCAGTAGTTTTAAAATGTAATAATTTTTATCTAACAGTCTATGTCTTATTTAAAAGGTATTTTGTTTCATATCCCTTATTTAAACATACAAAAGGACCCGAATGCTCTGAGAAGCACATTGTATTTCCCCGAGCAGAGAGCAATGTATGTACATTTATTTCAGTATTGTGGTAGCTTTGAGGGGCTTGGCTCATGGAAGCCACTGTGCCAGGGATGTAAAGTGATGCTTACTTGAGATTAAAGAAGAGAAGACTCACAAAAAACAAAAGTGAAGTCTTCAGCAAAAAGCAGAATGTGCATGTGCTTCTCTAAGGTTTTCTAAGAAAGCAAGGTGTCACTAAAAGTGAAGACCAATAGATAATATGTATTTTCATAGCTGAGGTCTGCCTGGGACCAAATAGAAATAGAAAAGAATATGGGATTAGTTAAAAAAAACATCCCCACCTTTCTTTCTAGTGCAGAGAGTGTTTTCCTGCACCTAGAGTAGGTGCTATTTCTCTTTGGACCAGCCAAATGAAACATGCTGTACTACCAACCAAGTGACAATGTATATTACGAATAGTTTGGTTAAAATCAGAAGTGATCTGAGCCTTTGGCCATCCTTCAAACCAAATTGAACTCAAACCTTTGACATTTCAGTTACATTGTCTTCTGCCTCATCCTGCATTTCTCATGGTGTAGTGTCATGCTGAAATGCTCGAGGTCTGCTATTCAAAAAGGGCAGCAATAGGCACCTTGCCACTTCCTGCTGGACTATGGATTTGTCAGAGAAAGAAACTCAGAGCTGTGGGGAGGGGGCATTTCCTCCTTCAAGGCAAATATTGTTGGTAGGGAGAGGGCAGCCCCTTTTTCCATGATGCATGATAGCCTCCAAGGAGAGCATTGATGATGGATGACTGCCAAACTTCCACAAAAGAATGCTGTTATGCCCTAAAGAAAGAACAATAACATGCTCAACCCAAATCCAGAAACAGTTCACTTAGTTTGGGTATGACAGACCTAATAAATATTCTAGTAATAAAACTACCAATACATTTTCTATATTCAATTAGATCTAGCTGGAAGAAAATCGACAAAATATTACACAATCATTTCCCCCTGGATTTGAAAAATTCAGTCATTAAATCTCCCTTCCCAAATAAACCCAAGACATCTGTAGTTGGATCTAACAAAACAGAAACTGATCTGTAGCTTGCAGTAATGTATCTTTTTAAGCTCATGAGAAGTATTGACTGGAAAGATACCAGGTATTCTGTGATTAAAAGTGTATTAATCATTTACTGAAGATTTATTGAATGATTCAAGATGAATTGTCTGTTTATATCATCGATGCCAGTATAATTAATTCAAATCTCCTGCTAGGTTTAAGAGGACAGAATTAGAGATAGGACTACAAGAACCCTCTTGATCCACAGTTAGTATGTCAATAGCTGTTGCATCCTTTAGTTAAGTGAGTGGTGGAAAGTATTTCAGTAATTTCTGGGTTCTTTTCCCCACAATGGAGTTTATATAAATTGTTAAAGACGTGACAGATGGGAAATCTTTAATGTCTGTGATACACACGCACACAACACACATTTTTCTGAGCAGAAGGATTCTCCAGACTGACAGAAAAGTACTATGGGTTTTATGCAGATGCCATTACAAAATAATTAGGATGCACAGGTATGGAAAGGAAATGCTTTGTCTGAATGAATATTTAGACACTAACAGCCAGAAGTTTATCTTAAATCTAGGAGAAAGTCAGCACAAACCCAGAGAGGGTCACTTAGAAACTACAGGTGGCTCTTTACAAACTTTCCATATCCACATGTTAAGTTCAGATCCAAAGGCTTTTTTTTCTTTTAATAGTTCCTGAATCAAAAATTTAAAACAGACTGGCAGCTATAATATGTCACAAAATCTGAATTCTGCTTCTTTCTGTCATCAATCTTCCTGTGCAACTTGAAGCAAAAATTTTAACAATTAGTGTCTCTTTTCTGTAGCCTCTAACACAAGGATTGCAAAGCACTAGGTGCAGGAAAGTAGGGTAAAATAAATTGCTGATACTTGTAAAAGATTGGGAAACTTCAGCAAGAAGCCCTTAGAGAAGTACAAAGTATTGGTGGCTATGTGATAAATTAAGGAGAAGGTCACATTCCCAGTGAGGTGGAAAAATTGTTGATGATAAAATACTCACTGATTTATTTCTTTATCTGTGGGATTGAGACTCATTAGAAAAATAAATTGCTATTATATATTAAAAATATTTACAAACTTTGAATTTTGCATAAATTGGAATGTTTTCATTAAGATAGTTCAACATTCTTACAAAAGTATAGAATTAAAGTCAAACCCATGTTTTATTTTTGAAAATGTTGTTTTATATGTGATATTACTAGCACTGCTTCTCCACATTCTTGAGTGTTGCATTTGTACATAAATTTAAAATGCATTTATTAATAATTTTCATTTATTGTCAAAATGAGTATTGATTTACTTCTGAAATTTAGTTTATTTCACATTACAGCTAACATCAAACAAGATAACAGGATGCTATTGGCGTTGCTGAAAGCCAAATGTAGGATTATGCCTGTTTATTATCTTGAGCAGCCATGCAAGCTAAGCTACAATGAGTCCTACACAAGGAGCAATATTCATATATTAAATCTGACGTGCAGTCCAGATACCACAGGGGGAAAAAAAAATCACTTTATCTTTATTTACATTGGTTTTTGTGTTCTTTGTGCCTGTATTTTTCTGCCTTCCACCCAGAAATTTTTGACCCACTTGGAAGAAGGTGTTCATTATCAGGTGACCATGAAAAACTAAGGGGCAGCTTCTGAGTGTGCCTTTACTGCTGCCCCAGCTGGAGGAACATTTTGGGTTCCTGTCTGACATAAAGTCGTGTGTTGAAGAGACAGATGATGGCTTCTAGGCTTCGGGTTTTGCCACCACATTCAACGGCCACCATCATCATTGGCAGAAACTGCTGCAGTTGCTGATGTGAAGGAAATTTCTTTCCTCTGGCAGTCTCAAAGGGCAAGGCAGCACTTGTGCATTATGTGTTGCAAAACACAATATAAGCAAATTAATTTTCTCTGTGGAACTATAACCCAAAAAACCTACTTAGTACAAACTTAGGATCGATATCTTGAAACAATAGCAAATTGATTTCCAGTGCTAGTTCGGTATTTTAATGGTTGTAATGTGAGATAAATAACAGAGTTGTTTCAAGTTGTTTGTTCCCATGTATTCCAATTTCAGTGAAAATACCTTCCACTACCATTCACTGTTGATACAAAACCTGCAGTGCAATGTACAGTGAACAGGGTCAGCTTAAACAAGCTAAAAAATAGGACATGTGACAAGTGCTCTGTATTTCAGCCAGTGTTTTCAAAGGGATGAAGCTCTCTTAAGCTAAGCCCTGAATTTAAACTGAAGGCAACACCACCTGTTACTATGCACCACTCTGGTATTATTTTTGTTCTGCTAATACTCTTCTGCAGCATTTTATAGTGGCAGGAATGCATTGCAGGGGTCAGCACTGTGATTATCTTGAGCTCATTCAAATGGCTCCTGGGCATATGTATATCAGAACAGAGCTTTCCAAAAGATTCTTTTGAAATTCTTTTCTAAAGAATTATAATTTCACTATTTCATTATATTAGACAAGGGAAAATGTCACATAGAATTTACTGTTATCAATATGTGCAATAAATCTTCTCATATTTCGCACTTAATCATTTGTATATTTTAGAAAATTAATTTAATCAAATGTTCATTAGCAGTGATAATTAATTACAGCAAAGTTCATCAGACAACATATACATGTTGCCAAAATGATCACCATGATGTTCTTTTGACAGAGTTGTTACAGCACAAATGTTCACACATTTTTCTGCAGACATTTCACTAGCACATGACAAACTGGCTATAAATCTGCATTTAAAGCTCTATAAATTACAGACACACTAGATATTGTTGAAATATATTTTACTTTCATTAATTACATCATTCTGAATTATAAATGCATATTCAAATACTGTATACATTATGTCCATAGTGAAAAATTGATTAATGTTACTTATTTCTAAGAATATCATACAAATTGCCCAGAGGCATCATGTTTATTAATCTATCAGTAAATTGAAAATTCACTCTTTTTCAGAAAGTCTGCATATTTTATGAGGAGTGGCATGACTTGAAATTCTTGCTGCCTGAAAGAGGGATCGCTTTTTATTTAGGACACATGGCTTGGGGGAAGCATATTCAGTCACTTTGTTACAGATTTCCTGTGACTTTGGGTAACTCCTCCTGTCTGTCAATGGTTCATTCTCTCATTTATAAAATAGCAATGGGAGTCTCCCCTCTGAAATACTGTTTGCTTTACCCATTTGCATTTTGGGGCAGGAAGAGGGGGTTTGTTGTGTTTTTCTCCAAGGCTCAACAAAATGAGGCCATATTCTTGGTTGAGGTTTTTAGATACTGTCACGCTATATTGTAATAATATAATTATTACTGTGCTGACAAAACCATTAATTTAATTGCTCTTTCTGATTCTTGAAAGCACTGCTGGCTCCTGAGTATTCCATGCTCTAATCAGGTAGATGAAAACAGAATAGAATGCTCAAAAATAAATCCCTGCTAAAACTGTGAGGAGTTTGTCTGCTTCCCTTTCCCCAATATTCAATGTTTCCATATGTCTCTGGGTGAAAAGTCTCACTTGTGCAGTCAAAGCCTTGGTTTTCTTTGAGCTATGCAAGAATATTTCTTGATGGTGTAATAAAATTTGTTGGAGGATGGTGACAGTGGGCGGGTAATGCAGCTGTCAAGAGTGTTTATAAATAATTAGCGGCAACTAACAATCTGGGAAGGCAGCACTACTTTTTTGGACTTTTTTCAAAAGCTAACAAAAGATGAATATACCTGAGACATCATAAAAAAGTCCCAGAAAGACAAGCAGGTAAATCATTTCGTGTTGTCCGTACCAAAAGTTACCAGAGGAGTTGGAGGACAGAGGCACGGGCTCACAACAAAATAATTACCCTGAGTTTGGCAGATCTGATTTAAAGAGTTAAATCTCTGTGTGGACTTGGAGCTGGGAAACCCCATGTAGCAAATTTGCCTAAGTATTTGTTGAAATCCAGCCAAAGAGACCAAGCACATTTGGCTTAAACCTGTACTGCTCCTTCACAGTATAGTGACAGGTTCATCTGTACTTAAATTCTGGCACTGTTAGAACTGGAAATTTAATATGTGAGTTTCCTTTAGCTCACCCCCCAGGAGGCAAAGATACATCAGGCTCTTCAGAGAACGTTTTGTTGTGTTAGAACACCCTGCAATGCCCAGACACAACATGGAAAAAATAGACTAAGGAGAGTCCTTTGGCTCTCTACATGTTCTTGCTTTTGTTGGTACGACTCAGAACCACTGAGCAGAGTTTTAGTTTTCTCTTGTAGATGTTTCACAGTCCTGCAATGTTGTTTTTCGTCGTGGACTCAGTGTTTGGGAGAGCAAGCCAAGAATAGCAATTAGCTACTTAGCCTGTCCAGTTCTTACTCCAACTGGAGTGTTAGATCAGCCTTTCAAACAATGGTGACAACATCTCTGTTAAAGCTGGGGCTTGGTTCAGTAAAAACAGGTCACAGGCATCTGTGGCAAGTCTTTCCCTTTTTATTGCACTCCTCGAATCATCCCACTGTCAACACAGAGCAAACCAGCAGATTCCATGTGCAGTCCTGGGAAGCCTGCCCACTTTGGCTCACCACAGTGACAGCTTATAAGGACAAATATGGTTGGTTTTTATTTATTGATTTTTTAAAAAGGGAAAAAAAAAAAAACCCAAAAAAAAAGCCCAAATGAAAATTTATGATGAGGGTTTTATTAAAATGTCAGGCCTTCCTTTAAAATTAACTCAGGGAAAAATCCTACAGTTTCAGAGCTCTCAAAAGAGTGGATAATGCTCACAAATTGGATATTGTTCTTTTCAGGTTATCAGACAGAAATCTATTCTTTCTCTCTGGCAAAGGACTTCAACATTGACAGTTCTTGTTAATTGCTATCATCTTTCATTAGGATTTTTCTGTCAGCTTGTGTTGTTCAGCAACTGTATAGACCAACTGTGTTTCTACTCTGAAACACTAAATTGATACAAATGCTAATTTTTTTTCAAAGGATTTCGGTTTTGGCTTGGAACTTTGAGAGGACAGAGAGGAAAAACAAGTAACTGAGTGGGAAAATGAAGAGATTAGATCTGCAGTGCCCTAAATGACAATACCAGGCACGTATATTTGCATAATGTAGAGTCTAAGGCCTTCCTTTTGTGTTGTACAGAATCAGATAAGGAAAGACACTGTGCAATAGTTGAGATCCAACCATTCAGGTGCAGACTGAGCCTAGTTAACTCAGCTTTTAAAAAAAAATCTACACAAGACTAAAAGTAATTGAGACTTGTCCAGACAGACAAGTAAAAAGTTGCAAATTTGGCAGAGCAAAAACAGAGTTAAATGTGGTTGTATCTCACTTTCTTCTGGCTGGAGACAATCCAGGCTGCTCCCCCTGAGCAGGAAGCCCTGTGTTGCTGAAAACTCTTTTGATTTATTTCAGGAGCATCTGGTTGCCAGTTCCTGGCTGGAGATAATGATCACTTACATTCTCACCTGTTCCTCTTCCACATCCATGAAGTTTCTCCTCTGTCCAATTATGAGGCTTTGCCCTGTCCCCCATGGGCAGAGGATAAAGAAGCAGCCCTTCTACTGGGGAATTAACTTAGGTCCCCAGTTTGTCAGGCTGCATCTTGGCTGGATGTAGGTTGTTAAAAAAGAGCAATTCTTTCCACCTTTGTTTTGATTATAGAAATCTCATGTCTGATCGCCAAGAATCGTAGTGGAAAAATGTTGTCTTATGTTAGAGGGCAGGGAAAGTAGATTTGGGAGAGATAAAGAAGTAAAAAAAATGCTAATCAACCAGTAAACATAACTTTGCCTCAAATTTGCAATACAGTATACATAGTTCCAAAATTTCCTCTCTCTTTTTTTTTTTTTTTTTTTTTTTTTTTTTTTTTTTTTTTTTTTTTTTTAATTAAGATTCCTTCACGTAGTTTTGAAGGTGAATGCAATTTCTTATAGCAGAAAACCGTGATTTGTGGAAGGAAACAAGAACAAGTATGGGTTAGAAATGACACAAAGTTCAATAATACAAAGTTCGTGCTATTAACTGGCAGCCTATCTACAGACTGAGCTGAGAACTTCTGGTACAGGTTGCTTTCACCTAAATTGAGCATATCATGATAAAATTTAATATCCTAACCCATGTTTTCATAGGATTCTTGACATCAGCAGGTATTAAGGATAATTAGTTTTAGTGGTACATAAAAGTGAGTGCCTGGTACCTCTTGGAAGCCCCTCTTACTCCCATCACTGCTCTCTTCTAGGAATATGCCTCACTAGAAACTGTGGGTTGTGTGTTATCCATGTTTCTGTGAGTGCCTCATATCTATTTGTGAGCTGGAGCTTTTTGAGCATAATTCAATGCTATTTGTTTTTTACAGTGACAGAACTGGTAAACAGCTCTCTGTGTCTAATAAATGAGTTAAACTCTTAATGAATATTGCAACAGTGAATCCATACAGAGGGAAGTGTCTTATTTATATTGTTACCAAATTAAGAACATCATAAAAAAGCAGTTAAGTAAGGTATGTAAAAACTACAATTATTGTCATCAATCACCTCCATACGATGGCAAATATAGAGAGCATAGAGAAACCCTCCTGTGCCCTGCAGAAAAGCCTCACAGAGACAGGTGCTAATAATGAAATGTGTGGCAAGATTATTTTTCAGGGAAAACAAGGCAGAACTTCTGTGAGAAAGTAAGTTTTATGGAGGGATTAGAAGGTGATAAAAGGTGGGTGTGGGGAGAACACGGGTTGGTTCACTGTAGCCTCAAGAAGGGGCATTAGAGAATGCAATAAAGAATGCTGTAACAAACAGGAATGAAGAAAGAGTAAAAAAAACCTCCAGAAATGAAACTGAAGAGACAGCTTTATTGTGTGATTTATAATGAAGTTTTGTGGAACTTCAAACAGGATATGATCTTGAATTTGATACTGTTAAAAAAAATGAAAAGGAAATTGAGAAAAAGATTCAAGAAGTGATTTGATATGATTGAAGCAGAATAGCTGGAGATAATTTAATCAGTGCTGTTTTATACAGACACTTCCAGGAGTGGGGAGATGGGTGAAGAGAGAAGGCTGGTGAAGAAGCTTTTATTAAGTTATATCAGTCAAGCTGAGAGAAGACAGGATGAGACCACCAAATTTTTCTTTGTTGACATTCGAAGTGAGAATGAGAGTCACTCGTGTTGGACAAGAAAAAATGACAAAGTTATTCCAGCCAAATTTATTGCAGCTTTCACAAGAGCTGTGTCCTTATCCTGTGCCTCATCTGAGGACAAAGGTTCATTAAATGCATTCATCAATATCTGCACAGCTAATGAAAATGGTGTGCTTTCTAGAAAGGCTTTGTAGGAATGTACATCAGATCATTCCTTCCTTTGAGAAGGGAGGGTTTGGTAAATAACACTCAGGCAAATCTTGTATACCAGCCTTAGTCTGCCAAGTTTTCTTATTTTCTGTCTCTGGCCACAGAGGGTTTTTTGTTTTGTTTTGTTGTTTCTTCCTTCTCCTCTTGTCCCCACAGGGAGTAAGAAGGAAAATATGTGTATACTCACTTGAATCAGGTTTTGAGCCAAGTCCTGTCTGACCTTTGCATTCATGGGAGTTACTTACGCTTACAAGGAGGCTGGATATAATGGTCATGGGCTCAGTGAAGAGAGAACTTCATACCACATTGTTTCACAAAGCATATTTTCTTTCATAATCACGGTGAAATATTTGAAATAAAAAGGTTGACCTAGGTCTTATGAGTCATAACCACAGTGCAGAGCAGCCTACACATGTGCAGGGCTTGTAGTTTTAGAAGTTATTGCTTCACCTCTAATTTTGAGGTCATATATATGACTTTCCCTCTACTTTGTTGGAAATGTGCACTGGTGTGATGCAGGGGGCTGTGTCTGGTGCTTGTGAGAAGGTCCAAATCACAGTTCTGCAGGGCAAAAGCAGGTCAGATCTTTCAGTATTTTCAGCAGGTGCAGCAAGAATGACTTGGGAAGCAACATAAAGACTTCCCATGGCCTGCCAGTGTGTCCACCAGAAGGCAGATCTAATCCAATGGCTCCGAGGATAACCTGCAGAGGTCAAAGGGAATTTCTGAGGGGCACCCCTGACCTCCCTGCTGGGGCTGGAAGAGTGGCTGCACCAGGCATTGCTGCAATGGACCTTGCTCTGCCTTTGCTCCAGCCCACAAATTTTACCAACTTGCTGCAATCCTGGCAGAAGCCACAAAGCATCCTTATTTTTGTGACATATTCAGCATTTATTCCATAAAATTCTGAAAAGGAAATGGGAGCAGGAACAATACTGAAAGGACATCCAAGAAACCAAAACATTTTTGTGACCTTTTTTTCCACTGTAAGTTTTTTTTTTTTTTTGGAATGCCAAACACGGTGACATTATGTTCACATCAAGCATGTGCTGTAAAATTGCACTTGTCAAGCATTTAGTTTGGCAGAAATGCAGAGGAGGAGATGCTGAGCCAAGAAATGTTTCTCCTTTTCTCCCTCATAAAATGAGGAGCTCAAGAACAATTGAGAGTCTGTTCACTGTGTTGCATTAGTGTGTGTGGGACTGTCGGTTTTTCCAGGATGTACTTTCATTTTCAGATGGTTTTGAGTTAGCAGTGGATATTTCATAGGGACTGAAAAATCTTAAGAAAAGGGCACTGAATATATGATACAACTTCTGATAGCACATTACTTTATGGAGCAAGGCTTCTGATTTCTGATTTCTTGACCAGTGTCAGACTGCAAGTTTTTAGGAGCAAGAACAGTCTCTTCATTCTGTTGGAGCACACGGCCCATTCTAATCCATGGCCAGAACCAAAAAGACAGTGAGGGCATATAACAGTGAGGGCAGAAGCTGTGTAACAAATCACTCCCCATCCCATGCAGTATTTGCATATATCACAGATAGCTCCTTTCCTTTCCTTTGCAAACAAACTTGACCAAATCTTGCATCTTTATGTGATTTGGACGGCTGTTACACCCCCAAAAAAGGCACATAACGTGAGCATGTGTTAATCAATGTCTGGAGAGAACAAAAGGAGCAGTGGTAAATCATCTCACACCCCTGCAGTGGGAAGAGCTGTACCTGCCTCTCAGGGGCTCTCACCAGGGCTTGCTGCTGCCAGCCAGATGTGGCCAGGCTGGTTCAGCCATACAGGAATTAACACAATCCTAAAGTACATCTTGATTGGACAAATCAGCAAATCCTGACAAGAGGAACTCCCTGAGAAGCCCAGATAAATATCACTTTAATAGTGCCTGACAATACCAGCAAACCACAACTCTGGGAGAGCTGTGGGCTCTGTGGGCGTGTGTGGGGTGAGATTTCCATTGCAAGTAGTTACAACAAGATTTTTCATGGAGTTGCATTTCACCCAGGATGAGTATCTGTGACATATATTACAATATTATTTTCCTTTAGGGACAAATTTTCCTCTCTTCTGGTTTGTCTTACAGGTTTAACAATGCATAAGTTTAGTCACCTGAGTATTCCATTTAAACACATTCATAATTTTCCAAATATTTTGCCAACCAGATTATAGCAACTGAGCAAAAAAAATCACCATAACAATTTCTAGCTGAATGAGAAGAATTTAAAGCACATTTATCTTGAAAGAGTATGAGGAAAGCATACATTATTGTTAAAAAGTAATGATTAAGCCTCCTCTGTTGTATCTGGCAGTATAAACCCATTATAAATAAAGATAAACAAGTGCAATAGAGAACCCTGAAACATTTATTATTTTTAATGGACTTTAATGTCAGTTTCTCTTGTTGTTGATGAATGCAATTAAATTAAATTAAATTACAAGAAATGTCAAGAAGAAAACAAATTTATAATTAACAAAGCCCACCATTAATTTGCAATTGCTTGTCCATATGAAGGTCTTGGAGAAAGTTCATTTCAGCAAGGATAGAATTGACACTATTGGAACTTTAATAGGAACAATTATTATCATTGCAAATTACTTAAACTATTAAACTGAGAATAATTCAGAAATATCATTAGCAGTCAAATTACTTAAAAAAAGCTTGTTTCCTTTCTCCTTTGTTTAATCTAAACTTAATGTCTGCTTATTCTCACACAAGCAGAAAATGCTGATAAATAATTCCAGAGCATGCCTAAACGTCTCCCTTCACAGCTAGCTTCTAATTTGATCTCAGGAGAGCCTTCTTGGTAGCTGAATAAAATATTTTCATTTATTCTAGAAGAGCCTACATCACCATACGTTTCTAATCTCATGTTGCTTGGTAATGCTGCTAGATGAGGTCCTCAGCAAATCATTAAACTTGTTCAATAACAACATTACAAAACACAAGAGATTTACCCTTAGTGAAACAAAGAGGTTTTTCAAACATGGGGGACAAAAACCCCAGCAAAAACCTTTAATAAGCAACTTGAGTTTCTAGGGTGGTTTCGGATATTATTTAACATTTTAAACTTCTTGGTGTGCACAGCACAAGTCTAAGGAGACTTCAATGCAGCATCAAAGTGGTTTGAAAAAGCCAGACTTTCACATTGCAGAAAATACAAGAGATATTGCTTTTCTGATACGATCAAATGTTTTGTCTTGGTCAGCTCACTGTGCCCATTACGTGTTCCCTGCATTTGAACAAAATAAGATCTTTTGAAATTTAAGTACTCAACCTCCCAATCTGATCTTCCTAACAACTAACTCTGTTTCCTGATGATATGATAATGTAAATGACTTTGCTGTGGAATTCATGAATCATCAAGATATGATTTGAAGAGAGGAAATTAAACACTTGATTCAATTAATCATTCTTATTAAGCTAGAAATTCATGATTTGCACTCGTAATAAATATGATGTGAGATTTCATATGCATTAATCACATGAGATTAATACCCATTATTATTCTTTATATTAAATAATACTGGATTCAAGTTACCCAGACACCAGCATCCTGATCAGGGAGGGATGGAGGGTACTGTGGAAGTGGTACTCTCTCCCAGAGGAGAAAAGACTCTCATTGCTTGACAGATCATCCATCTTCTTTCTTGGATTTATTGTATTTCTTCCATATTGATGGAATGGCTTTCTCTCTGGAAAGTTTGTTGGGTCAAGCGCTGAAAATCAAACCCAAGTTCCCTCATGCAACAGCAGGGAATGAAAGTGCAGTGGAGCAAAGTGCAGCTATGATTCTGGATTAATTGGGGTCTGCTAAGCTTCTAATCACCTGAGATCAGAGATTTTTAAACATGATGTTATTGTTATTATTGCTATTATTATCATTATCACTGCATTTGTAGATATTACTTAATTTAACGTTTTTATTCTTGCTTGAAGATAGGCAACATTCAATTAATTTCTTCTATTTTTTTTTCTTCAAGAACAATATTTCATATTATTTTATTCACACATAAAAACGTACATTTTGTCCATCTGCTCATGAATCCACCTGCTGACCTATCCATCCATTCCTCTGTAATTTGTACATATCAATATGTATATAAATTATTTGGTTAATTGTTTTCCATCTGGCCGATCCTCTTCCATCTCTCCATTATTGTGTGTGCGCCTTTGCAATATATATATATACACACATGTGCAGATCTACACATTTTAAAACGTATTTAGAGAGTTGCAAGGCAGTAGGGCAGATGACTATATCTAGACATTTGTCAGTTTTCTGAGGTATAAAACAGCTTGGTGTTTGTCACAGCCACATGTGAGTCACAGCTAATAGCACATTCATCGCCTGGTTGTCAGGGCAAGACCACAGAAATCCCCAGGGAAAATATCCTCTTTCCCTGGTAACCACGAGCCCAAGCCCTCATTTGCTTGCCTTGTTAGAGCTGCATACCCCTAACTTTGTGGAAGGTTACAAAGAACATTCTTTTCAGTTGAAACTTCGAATATAGCTAATTTTACCTTTATTAGGGTAAAGCATGTCTGCAAAGGAACTATCTAAAACTTATGAGACTTCAGAATTGTCCTTGCAGTAAAAGCCTGTTGGAAAAGATAAACCATTTTCTCTGTGATTTTTTTTCTGAGACATTTTAAGAAACCGTTTTTTGTAAAATCATGTCAGTCTAGGGTTATCTGGTAGTTTCTTATGAAAAGAAACTGCCAAGATAGTCCTGTATTATTCTTTGCTTTTGATTGAGATAAATTATTAGTACAAATAATACTTTTGGAATGCGAAGTATTTTAAATTATTTCAAATATTGAGAGTTTTAACAATGTTTTTTGTGGAGCAACTGATATTTTAAAAATTTATCATAATATCAATAATCTTATTTAAGTGATTTTTGAAAATTATAAGTTTTAATACACTTAGAATATCGAGAAATCAAAAAAAAAGTTCATGTAATGAGCTATAAAAATAAAAATTATTTGTAATTCTTGCAAAAGACTTACATGCAAAATGCTGGTGTATTCCATAAGGATTAGCATGTCCAGGAAGAGACACTTCAGTGATGAGCAGAATATCCTCTGTGGTGGTGAACTCTTTTCTTCTATTTTCCATAAACCCATTTACCTTGATATTTATTTCTAGTTTCTTAGAAATGTCTCAGAATTGAGAGAAATCAACATTTTTTTATACCCATAGTAAGCTCTTTTGCACCATGACTATTTCTTTGGTTTGGCTTTTTCTCCTTTTCCAAAGGAGAGTGAAATTGTTTTATACGATGAAAACACAGTTATGTTTTGATAGCATGTTAGGAAGACACACAGAATTTCCCCAGCTTTGTCAGAATAGTTAATCTATTAAAAAGATGCCTGGTAAAGATGTCTGCATAAGGTATTGAATCATGAAATAGAATTTTCCCTTGAAGTATCTGCATTTGTTTGAACTTTTTATGCCTTTACTTCTGCCTGCAGTCTCTGCCAGGTGAGTACATTCCTTAGAAGCCTTTTGCTTTGTTTGATCGGGAAAGGTGTACAAGAGCAATGCCTGTGAGCAAGTGCAGCTTTCTGTTTATTCCTGCCATGTCTGAGTTTGTCACAGCATCTTTGTGTGACTTATTGGTGATGGCCATTACACATACAAAATGCCAATCAATCACACGCTACCATTGTGCAGCTAATAAAGAGTTATCATAAAAAGTAGCATCTTTCTTTAAATAGGAGAAAAAACAATGAAATTTATATTACTCCCATTTTTGTGTTTTTTTTAATGCAAGACTTTGTACATGCCTTTTTCCCAGGGAGATTTTCAGAACTCAACATAATGTGACCATTAAAGGAAAAAAAAAATCTGTTGAGTGAAGGGATATGAAATGATGGGTTAATAGCACACAGGATATCACTATATTTAGAATTTCATGCTAATTATTGTAGTTCTTGCATTTTGTTTGATGTGGTATGTCAAAAGGTCTGAGCAAATTTTATTTCACGGAATGTTTATTGAGCAACTAACATGTCTTTGTCTTTGCAAACTAATTAACTTTGTTCTTTCTGGTTTGTTTTCTTTTATGTAAAGTGTAATAATCTGAAACTGTTTTATAGTAGTTCTGTCCTTTACAGTGCCATTACATTGCACTTAAAATAAAACTGGCTAGTTAAGCTTTAGTTCATACGCATGCCTTTTTCACTTTCTGTTTTTAATTTAAAGTATTTTCTGCAAGGTAAAAGTGATGAGGGTGTCAGAGATGGAGATTCCCTGTAGTCTAGACTGGCAATTTTGCTGAGCTCTAGGTACAAGTCACCTCAGAGCAATTTGGAGGGGGTTTTATTTTTATGTTGCCTGTAACACAGCCTGACTAAGAGCAATTTGAGGCAGGAGGGTGGGCACCTGGCAACTTTTATCTTGGAGGTGACAATGCAGAAGCTGCTAATTAGGGAATGTTGTTTTTATCAACTTGATGTAGAATTCCAGCCCTGCATGTGAAAAGTGCACAAATTTTATTTGTGCCAAATTGGCCTCCATGTGAGGGTTGGGTAGATCCAATTAATGTCAAACAGCCCTGTGTACTGTGTTTCTGTAAACTGGATTATGGTATGTGTGGCATCCTTTCCAGATGATGTGATGAGTGGGGATGAGATGAGGAACACAGAGTACATTTCTTTGCTTTGAACAAGGCAGAAGACAACTTCTGAAGTAGATCACAAACTACTGCAGCCACATTTTATGTTCCTCTTCATGTGCTGTAAGGTCCCAGCCATTCTATCCATTTCAGTTTGTGCTGGCCAGTTACCCAGTGGATTTTTAAATACAATTCACTCAAAAATGAGTAGTATTTGCCTCATTTCTGGAAATCAGGATTATTTTTGAAAGTGTAGCAGATAGCCTGCTACTCAAAGGCTTTGACAAGCACCCACTTTCTTCATGTTTTCCACAAAATGCAGAATATAGCACCAACAGTTGTGTTGCTTATTTTTTCACCATCCTAAGGAGAAAAAAAAAGGGATTTTTGTCTTGTTTTGCTTTGCATCAGAGAAAAAGAGCTGGGCAAGAAGAATGTGATGCTGAGATCATCATTCAGTGTGAACCAAGATGAATAGTACCAGTGTGATGTATGGGCTCAAATTGTAAACAGGAGTTGACAGAAGGAGCACAGGGAATTTGAGATGGAATCTGGACAGAAGTACAGATTAATGTGGACAAATCCAATCACCCACAGAGACTGAGGTGAAGCTTTAGATGGTTATTAATTGTTTAAGGGATGTTGTGTATGCTGAGAGGTTTACAAAAAGAAAGAGAAAGTGGCACAGCAGGTCAAGAGGATCCTTTGATTTGGAATTAGGCTGCGGGCTGCATGGTTAAGAGGGACAGAGAAACAGCTGAGACCTTTCTGCCACACAGAATCATCCCATACATGACTCTAGATGCAGGATTTCAGCACACATCACAATGTCCCATATTCCTGCTATCTCTGTGTATGATTGCATTTGGATACTTTCCCATGAAACCTTTTTAACTGCAGCATATTTCACATGATGTTGATTATGAGCAGCATTTTATGGGAACTTTGTGCCATATGCGTTTTATTCAGCCTCTCAGTGAACCACTACTAGCATTTAGGGGATAAAAAACTTGACTTTGCTTTCGGTAAGACATGGATCTGGCTTCATGCCTGCACTTGCAGAACCAGATACAGAATAAAGACTATGAATGAGACTGGTGCCCCTAACACTTTCCTCATTCCCTGTTGAGAAAGCAGGTTCTGCTAGTGCACTGTGGAAGGGCAGTGCAGTACAGCTGGGCTTCCAGGGCTTGCCAGCTCAAACACAGCCTCTCAGGAGATATCAGAGCATGCTGTAGTATGAAGAGTTGGAGAAGAATTAAGAGAAGGACAGAAAAATCTGGAAGGACATCTCTTTCCAACACTGAGGTGTTAAAGTGAAGCATGTTCAGTACCTGACCTGTGGCCCCGAGTCAGAACTCCTTGCAATGGTGTGCATTGAAGTGAGAAGTGTATGTTGAAAATCTAGGTGCCAAAATTAGAAAATTTTACTTTGTCAGTATGTCCTGCATGTGATAAGTAAGATTAGCTAGAAAATAAAGCTGTGGTTGCTTTCTCAAAGTTGTATTTATCTGCAGAGCAGTGAGTTGTTCATGTAGGTTGGAGCAGGCTGGTGTTGGTTCATGTGCCTTTATACCACGCTTCATTGTGCAGATGAGGCAAGATCTACATCAGCAAAAGAAACTGATAGGGTCAACAAAAGAAAAGTTTCTCTTTCAGATTAATACATTTGATATTAACTAGTAATTAGAGGAGATATCTGATATTTGTTACCTCATGTGACTTGTGTTTTGTTTTTTACTATTTAGACATATAAGGTGCTGAACGCTTTATTCAAATTCACCAGGTAAAACAAAGAGAAATCCAGATAGACCAAGTCTGTTTCTGTTGATCATGATTTATCTATCTTTCAGTAAGCCCTTTGGTAGAGCTGAGGATAATCCATTACCCCTATACTTTTCTGAACATCTGAAGTCCCAAAGTGACAATTTTGAAAAATGAATGAGAGGAAAAGTGTGACTTACATCCTGTATAAACCTTAAAACCATTACACATGCCAGTATATAAAGTCAAGGTACTTACCTCCATTGCTATGTTTGCCTTTGGTTACCCTATCTTTAAAATGGATATACAAAGAAAAATACCAGAGAAGGAGAGCTAAAAGTAAAGACAGCTAAAAGATCTCATGAGAAGAGATTAGAACAATTGCACCTATTTAGTTGAGAAAGCAGGGAGATGAGAGGAGACATGAAGAGATATGAAATACTGAGGTATAATAAAATTGTGCTAATACGACAAATTGACTTCTTTGAACCCTTTTTCTTCAAATTTGCTTCTGAAAATCACTTCTCTTGATACTATTAATGCAAAAGCCATTTGCTGTCTCCAGAAGCACCCAGAGGTTAGCAGTGCATGTCATCTCTATATGTCTGTACAGAACATACATGTGTAGTTTCTAATGTAAAATGAGAATTTACCATCTTATTTATACTTATAAAATAAATTCTGCAGTTTAAGGGAATTTATGTCTCAGTTGGGAAACTACAACACAAATCCCATAATGTACATGCACATTCTGCTGAATGGAGAGCTTGCAAAATACTCTGTAATAATTCCATGTTCACTGAATATTTGCAAGTTTTTACATGTCCTATGCACTATTTTTAAATGGAGATTAGGTTAAAATCCTACCTGGGCCAAACCTTCAGTAGCCTGAGAGGGGTTATACTCTACCAGTTTCACATGTAGTGCACTCACACTTAGGAATCATTTAAATCAATATAGTTCACATCCCCATGGGAATAACAGCAGCAATGACATGAGGGTGTTTCTCCTACAATGCCAATATTTAGTAGTGGACCCTGTGGATGAAATGGACTCCAAATCAAGCTTCCTTCTGGAAAGGGCACCAGGGAGAGAGCTATGCACAGGAGGGATCTGACAGGATCTGCAAAGACAATGACTTCCTGAACAACTCATCATTGTGATCAGAGGATGGCACGGGTGGTCCTGCCCTGTGTTTCACAAAAGGTTTTGCTGTTTCACCTGCCTGACCAACAGGTGCTGCATTTCTTGTTTACACGGTCAATATTCAATAGTGCTGTTTGGGTATTTTTACAATCGCTTCAGTCTTCATTTCACAGCTGATTTAAGTCTATTCTGATGAGACTCAAGAGTTAAGCACAACTCTGGGTCTTCTGAGCCCAGACTAGGACTGATATTCTGCCAAAACCACAAGGAACTCTAATCAATTTGGGCTACTTAGAAAATTGTGAGGAAGCTGGAGGTAAGAGCAAAATGCTTTTCTGCCATATCTCTTGCAAAAATTCTTTAAACAATAAATAGGAATGCCTTTGTGAATGGAAATAGCTAGATTATAAATGAGTGTGAGAGATGACTTGCATGGAAAGCAATTGAACTGTGAGAGTTCATTTGCTTGTTCATTTGGTTCCACAAGTTTTGTGCATCTTCTGTCCTTGAGGTTCTGATAAGAAGCTACTGGAACAGAATGGCCCTCAGCACTTGTTTAGATCTGAGAAGTCTGAAAAACTTGGTATCTTTTTCATGTATGCCAAAGTAATAATTTGAAATACATGCAATGCGTTCCTTTTAGAACAAAAGGCAGCAACAGTGCCAACAAGAATGAACAACATCCTTCAAAGCTGTATGAGAAATCATCTGCATATTCCTTTCTTAAAAGTGGCTCAGAACATTTTCCAGAAAAAAAAATACATGTTTTTCATTAATATTCTTGAATGTACAAATCTTTATGTTTTTTTCTTTACTCCTGGAAAACCACCAAACATATTTAACAACTGTTTCTTGGGAAAAATTCTGTAATTTTGGAAGAGCCTTTTCTTCTCTCTGTGTTTGGAGTAGCTGGGGTATAACAGCTGCTACAGTGAATGAGTTCAAAAGAAATGCATTTAGTTGAATTCAGCACCTTAATCTAACTCAAGTGACTTAGAGCAAAATGTTTCATGTGGTATCTTGCTTCATAGATCTCTTTGGAGAGCATCCAGACATGTTGCTACTATTATCTTAAGTATGTTCTTGATAAGTGCTAATATTGATATCTGTGCCTCTCAAAAGAGAGATATATAGATGCAAACAGGTTTTCCCAGTATGTGCCTTGTTGAAGGAGACTTAACAACCCTTTTTTACCTGACCTTTTAAAGTAGCATAGTGGGCAATAACCATTAACTGATCAAATATGAGAAATGTCAGGTGTGGAATAAGCACTGACAAGGAAATATTTCATCTCTTTAGGCTTGTGAACAATCATTGAAAAATCTTGGCTCCTATTAAGAGTACTTTTTCTCTTCCAAATATTCAATAATGGTTTGATGGGTTTCCTCATGAAGCATTACTTTACAAAGCTGAATTTAAAGCTAAAAAGAGATCAAACAGGCTAAAGGATGGTGTAAGTCTGAGAAATTCATCATTGTTGCTTACCCAGATAGTCTCATTTTCATCACAGAGTGCCAGGTCTCATTTAGTAATACATTTAATAATTCTAACAACCCACTTATCTACTTTTCTTTAACATGTACTGCATAATCACTCTCAGATCATCATGTGTCACTGTAGATTGGCTTCCCTTCTGTTAATCCAAATAATTCAAGTTAATAGTGATTTTTTTAAAAATTGAATTCTTTGTACTTAAAGCCTCATACATGCTACAAGTCTTTGATTAGACAGACATGGTATTTTGTAAGGATTTTTTGGCAAGGAGAAACGCGATATGGAGTTGAGATCAGAAACCACTGTGTAGGCTGGGGGTACTGGTTCCTCTTTAATGGTGTTATTTGTAGTGTTTGACACTGACAAAGTCCACCAATGTCACTGCAATTATTCTTTGTGACCAACTGCAAAAAGTTCTGGTGATGAGAAGTATCAGACTGACCCTTCCTGAGGGCAGAGCAGACTGCACCAAAATCAGTGCCTGTATCCAAAATATTTACGATGTCCTGGACGAGTTCTCCTGCTCCTAAACACCATCCATTACGCTACAAGGTTAGAAACAATCTCTACATTAGTTTGGAACTCATGGGCATGTGTAGCTCTTGGGATTTGACTGTATTCTGTCTTTTATGTCCGTTTATAATGCTTTTAAAAGTCTATATTATGTAAGACAAGCTTATTAAAAATTAGGCCTTCTTCATAGGTTCTGACTCCAGCTGTTCTCTCTAAAGCAGCTGTTAAACTGTAAATAGTCCACCAAAGATTAAACCTGACAAACACGGACTCTTGAGTACATCATTTCAGAGTGCAAAGTTCAATCAACAATTAACCCTGCCAACAAAAAAAGATCTGTGACTGTGGTATTGACACATGAGAGACACAGACCCAATCATTGTGGGGTTTTGCTGCCTTGCCATACACACTGTAGGTTCAGTGGTTTCACCATTTAGCATCAGGAGTGCAAAACCAGGCTGTAGAGGCCTTGGATTTTCTTCCTTGGGGCATTTAAAAGGTAGAAAATGCCACACAAAAAGAACCTACAGGCAAGAAAACCTTTCAGCCACTTTGCAAAAAATAGAGCTGACTACAGAGAAAGACCGTCAAAAGAATAAACTCCCAGACTTTGTCATACTTGGTGAATGTTGTCTGTCAACATTCTGGCACATCTTTCATGACTTGCAAGTGTAAACGTGGCACAGTTGCAGGGCAGGATCACTGTGCACTTAAAATATGATAGAGTAAATTCAAATTGATTCTGCATCCTACACAGAGGATCCAGGCCTTGCCAGAAGTAATATAAAGTAAAGGTCTTTGGGGTACCAGTTTAGGTTTGGGTTTGGCACCAGAAAGACCAGGAAAGTGGGTAGTAAAAATGAACAGTAGCTTGAGGATATTTTAATAACAGCTGCTCTGTTTTCTTTCTTATTGCACTGTTATTTTATTTGCACTTTTGTAGTTTCATCTTGATGACATGGCTATTATTTTATAGCAGTTTCAAGCGGTTAATTAATGAATTGCACACATGTGACATGACACCACCTTGCCCAATAATTTCTGGCATCTATTTTTATGGAACAAAGCACTGTTGCTTTGTGAATTGTTTTAGATTGTAAATTTGTATGGGAAACTGTTATTTTAATACTCATAACAATACAATAGTAATGCTAGATGGATGCCATGCATCAATGACAAAGTGCCATGCATGATCTCATGCAGTCCACAGATGGACTTGGAGATATTGGTTAATGCTTTAGATGTAAATTCTTCTGTTGTTAAATCCACAACACCTTATGAACTCCATTAAAAACAGATTACCATATTGCTGACAACCCATAAATGACTGAATTAGGAAGAGAATGTATAACATAGTTTTGGACTTGCTTTGCTGGTAGTAGTAGACCAAAAAGGTTGAGTATGTACTGGAAATCAAATGCAAAGTAAAGACAAACATTTTAAGGCCAAGTTATTTCTTGCCCTGTATTTTCAACTTTATGAAAGGAAATGCAGTATAAATGGGGAGAGCTTAGATCATGTCCTGATGTCCCCCATCCACCTCCTCAAGGGTGAACTAGAGGGACCAGCAAAGTGTAGGTAAATCACTCTGTCTTCTCAATTGGATCAGAAATAACTGGACTATGACTGGAAGATGTGGTGCAGCCTCCGTAAAACTGAGATATCCCAGTAGTCTTCTGTATGTGTTGTGGTCATCATAGGTGACCATACTACCCTGTCAGGCTCATACATCAGCCCAAAACTCAGGACCTTTCATGGCACCTGAATTTGTTTTGGAACTCACCATGTGTCTCACAGATACAATTTTTTCTCCAGATTTCTTTCTTCAGAATTGCACAATTTACAACTAAAGCCTTCCTCTAAACTAAAGCCATAGCAGAAAATTTGCCCTGCTTTGGTAAGCCTGCTTGAAAACATTTCCAAGGATTTTGAACATCTGCCCAAAGGAAAGCATTTGCAAGCCATCACACACTTGTTTGACCATTAGGAACCTCACTATCAAATTGTGTATGGTATCAATTAAACACATCACCTAAATCTTGTTCTTTTTGTATGTGCTACATTACAAATATATTAGCCAGTTACTGTGAATAGACATAGAAACGTTCATTCACCTAAACTTGATGAAAATATTTTCCCCATATTAAACACATTTTAATTTTGATATAGAAGTGCAGACTCTGTTCCTGCAATTTTACTCTACAAGCTGACATATGCTGAAAAATTAATTTCAAATATGTGCACAAAATGCTGATTATGTGTAAGAATGGAAATATATTACAGATCAAGGATGAATTCCTCTCTTTGCACATAATGCAGAGGAAATGTCCTCTGTCTCTCACAAATGTCTCTTTCATGCACAAATATACACATTTATTTGAATACTTCCACATGCAAAAGATTCTGAGATAGAAAGAAATGACGATAATAACGTTTTCAGTTTAGGATGTGATCCTGTAATGGGAATTTATCATTGTAATATGATTCTATACTTGAACATGCTGATGTAGCATAAAAAGCAGTATTACAGATGCTAGCATCTATTCAGTAAAAGTAGAAATAGGCAGAGAAAAGCTTCTGTGTTATGGTAGCACTTTGGGACTCATTTTGGATAAAAAAACAGAAGTTCATTCCCAAGTTGTCTCATTTTTCAATATCACAGGAGCTTCTGTAATTTATATCCATTAGCCAATCCAGACCTTCTTCCTAGATCCATGACAGTCCCTCACTGCCATTTTCCATTTTACCAGACTTTGATGATCCACTCTTACAGTTTTTTCTTATTTTAGCTTTTTTTTTCTTTTTTTACAGCTCCCATTACTGTAGTGTCTGAGCATTTCATATCCTCCTCTCTAGTCATCCTTACAATACCCAAGTGTAACTGCATGAGAAGCAAGGGAAGTACAATTATCCCCATTTTATAGCTGAATAATTGAAAAAAGGAAAGGCTCACACCCATATCTGCCATGGTATTTAGGTAGCCAATTCCCTTTGAAGTTGGTGAGAGTCAGACACCTAACATGGACTGTGGTGGAGCAAGACATTCAGCTAATGATCTGCTCATTAGGACATCCTTTCTTATATCATTAATTCTTTAAACCAGATACTTTCTACCCCCTTTTTATATTTGCTCATCACTCATAAAAAGGTATGTATTTCTCACCTGCTTATCTTAGATGTGAATATCTTCTGAACTATAGTTAGTATTTTTCAATATTTTCTGTGCCTTGGACTGCAATAGAATTTGGGATCCATGAGGTGATAAACTAAACTAAACAATGGGGAAATTGTAGAGTCCATCAAAAAGCAGCTGCTACTTTTAATTACCCTGCAGGCAAGAGATTTTTAAAGTCAAAAGCAAGAGAGCAATGGCCCTGGAAACTGGGAGTGGAAATCATATAGATGTTTACAAAGCTGAATGGAAGAGAAATCACTTCAAAGAACTCTGGAGTATAATTCACAGCATTCTGTATAGTTCCTCTCTTTAGCAATAATTTAATTCTAGTAAGTTGTTAAACTAACGGTTTGTGAAGTTTAAGCCAGGCCAAATGAGAGGTAAAAAAAACCTCTAGAGATGTGCACACTGACCAGAAGGGAAAGAAATTGAAACTTTTGAATAGAAGAATCTTCAAATCATTCTATATTCCTAAATAATGGGTTACACAGATAAGTTATTTCAGTACAGAGCTAATTACACTATTCTTTGGAGAGTCCTTTAACAAGAAATGAGCACATGTGTGACTGGAAGCATTTAGGGAGAAAAAATCAGACAATTTTAATAGTTATGTTTGTAATGCATCTGTTTTAAAATAGAAGAAATAATACTGTTCAGATGCAGCACATCTGCTTGGACATCTCTGCTTTTTGGTTTGTTAAAGCAATTCAGGTGCTCTAAATTACGACCAACTATTGTGCTTGGAATCATTTGAACAGGCCCCCTGGTATCTAAAACCAGGAAATCTGTTTCAGCCTTAGAGATTTTGGGTTTAGCTCAATATTATATTCAGCCTGACCACAGAGAGGTTTGGGGTTTTGTTTGGTTTCATATTTTTTCATATTTTCTTTTAATTTTACTTCTCTCATTTGAAGAGACTTAGAATACTTTGCTTTTATTTTGATTACAAAATTACATATAATAGCTAGCATCACTGCATGCTAATGACAGAGACACTGAGTGGACAATCTAGGAATAGAAAGCAGCAAAGTGAGAAATGTCTAATACAAAAAAAAAACCAAAAAAAACCCAACAAACAAACACCCAAACCCCCAACAAACTAAAACCAAACCCAAAACTGTTTAGAGCAGTGGTGGCTTTTTTCTCTCCCACACTGCCAGTGTCAAAGAATAATGTACAGAATTTAGATAAGAATTCAGTTATCTTCCTACTCAAATCATATTTATCCAAGTGAACATCAAATGTAGCATAAATGAAAATTAATGTTCCTATATTTCCTTAAACAAATTTGCAATTATTCAGACCAAGAAGGACAGCTTCAGAGTTAAGGAAAAGTTTCAGATAGTCATGAATTCAAATAAGTGGAATTATGAGAGACTCTGAGTATAGACTTGTTGTGATTTTATCATAGATGGATTATCCCACAGTTAGTGGCAAGTTGAAAATGAGTTAGTTATGGAGGGCTAGGGAAAATGTAGATACCAAATAATAGAGAATCAGACACAGTTGTCAGTTGGTGCACATAGTGTCAAAAAAGTCTCACTTTCAACAAAGAAGTAGAAAGTAAACACAGAGGAGAAAAAAAAATCAACTCTGTCTAAGTCTTTGGAAAATGTTAGAAGTCACTGATTCAAGATTATTCAAGTTCATAAACAGAAGAGCTCAGATAAGATCAACCAGATAAAAACTGTGATATTTGTCATTTCTAATTCCAGTAATTAAGTGCTGTTCTAATTCTACTTGAGAAGGCCTCAGTGGGATTATTATAATGGCATAATGATGGAAACAAAGACAAAGAAAGAATCAGAACTACTACAAAAAGAAAGGATATTGAAAAATTCGTCATGTACAGGCAATGACTGTCCTTAAAAGGTTAACCTTTGCTGACAGTTGCTGTCACAAAGATGTGCATGAAAAGATGTTACCTATGTATATTACAAAAGAAAAAAAAAAAAAAGAGGAAAGACAAATAATTGTTTTATATGATGGTGATATTTTCTGCAGTTGGTACTAATGACATTTTCTAAAATTATCATAATTTTTTAAATTGTTGATTTCTGAGGGAAAAAAAATGGTTTTGGTCGAAATATAGCAGTTTAATGAGATTAAACCTACCAGTTTTGAAAAGCAGTGTAAGAGGGAGAGAGAACGAGAGGAAAAAATGTAACCTCACAATTAACTCATTAGGACAAGCATCAGAGTCAGTATACTCAGTGTGACATTCATGTCTTTACTATAGGGAGAGTGTTTTAACTCTTCCACCTGGCTTCACCCCAACAGGTCCAGATTCATCTCCATAAGGAATGGGGAATTTGAAAAATCTCAGAGCCTCTGGCAAGCAGAAAAAGAATTTTCCTTGCCAAGTCTGGCGCAGAAAGGAATTAGACTTGTTTGTCTCCAAGGACCTCTGAAATGGAATTCCCCTCCCTTCACACCTTGAAAGTCACATTGCTTCCCACCACCATATTGCTGGGAAATCTTATTATATGTAAATTTCCATCATTCGTATTCCACTTTCCTTCCTTTCATTCCATCCAAGGTATTTTGTCATCTCTACATTGAACCATTATTCCACGTCCCATAGAGGGTATAACGCACAGTTCTTGTTAAGATACACATGTTCTGGAATAACCCAAAGCTCATTAGAAAAATAAACTTATATTAGAGTATTTGGTGCTATTCTCAGAGCATTCACAAAATATGGAGCAGATATTGTTCCTATAATTGCATTTTAATTGAGCTGTATCTGGTATAAAAAGATAGTTGCATATGGACTGTCAACTTGAATAATATTTTGAGGTACATCTTTTAATTTTACTGCTTTTATTGTTCCTATTACAGTTTGAGAGAATTTCCCCACAGCTGTTTTTATTTTGTGAAAATCATTCATCCCATGAGCGTGACTGTAGCTGTGTGCAGTATCCATAAATGCTTATGATCATTAAACACGTGTAGTTAAGGACTGTTGTGTATCCATACATGTTTCATTTCCTTGCTTTGTGTTCAATTTTTCAGTTACCGTCTGTATTGTTTCTATATTTCAGCTGTAGCACAAAGGGAGCTCTACAATTAGCCAATAGCTAAGTGCCATCCTCTCTGCTGCCCGTTATTTAAAGCTTTTTGGATTTTTTTAAATAGACTTACCAGTGATTTTTGGCTCAAAACCAAGGAGTGTTGCTTAGTCCTCATCACTTTTCCCAGGCAATTGAACAGTTCTGTTCCACTGCTACATCATCTGCTGCTGCATTGGTGCATCACTCTCACACAGACCCTCTGACAGGTCTCTCATTCCTGAGTTGCCTTTGCTTCTTGCACACAGGCTCTGGTACTGTTGCCTTTCCCTTCCTTTCACAGAGTCCCTCGTATTTTTCTCTCTTCTCCTGCTGCTCCCCTGACTAACATTTCCCAGCTCTACTGGCTTTTGTTCCAGTTCCTCAGCTCACATAAACACCCTGGGCTTCCTTCCTGCACTGCTTCTTTCCCCCAAACAACTCCAGTTATTCATCACTTCTTCCCAGGCTCTCACTTACTTGTCTCCCCTTCCTAGAATTCCTAACATTATTTGATGATCCTCAGGCTGAAAATGATTTTGACATACAAAGAATCACATTTTCTAACCAACAACTAAGTGAGAGAAGTTAAAGTTTATTGGGTTTCACATGAAACCCAGGTGAAACAGCAAATTTTTCCTGATTTCAGTGCAGAACTAGAAAGCACTCCTAAAATTTTCCCTGAAGTGCTAGTAATGAAAAGAAGCAAACCTTTCTGTGAGTGCTGCCTGAATTGATACTGAATGCAGGTAATTTTGTTTTCTTTCAGATTTTGCAGAAAGATATTTTACACAGCTCTCCTTGGTTGTTTTCATGAACGTAGCCATTCCAGCCTGAAGAAGCTGCCTCCATTAGGCTTAAGCTTTACTAATTTAACAATTAACATTTAAGAGCCAGATTGTTTTCCTGAGCCCAAGGGCACTAGTGCAAGAAAATATCTTTTGATCTATAACCTTGTTGCAATCTCAAAGCTCCTAAACCCCAACTTTTTTATTCTAATAATTTTTGCTGATGCAGGAGCCAGTCATAACTACACTGCAAGTAGCAAAGTGCTACACAATTCTCTGTAGTCAGACAGCATTTATTGTGCTGTAATTTGTTCTAAGACGAGAGGGAAGATGCAAATTCTAGAGAGGCGTATTAATCTGTAGGTCAAACAATAACAAAATATTGAAAAACTGTCTTAATGATTTTTTACATTGTGGTAGAAAAGCAGGTAATTCCATGGAGGGGTGCTGGTGATCTCATAAACCAGGAGAATAAAGCTGAGAGGTTTATTAATGCCACCAAGGCACTGAAATAGAATTAGTTTTATATCATGTACAACTGTATATGTGTTTATTATTTATAACACATTCTTCTCTTTTAAAGGGCTCCATTCTAAGCCCTCTTCTGATACTTCATATCTTGCTTTTCCCCACTGGTTTGAAACAGCAATCGTATTCCAGATGCAGCTTTAAATGGTGCTGTGTTAGCTCCCAACCTTTCACTTTTTATTACAAAATTTAGTCTATTATACCGGCAGTATTTTTCTTTGAGAAGTAAAACTTCAAAAGTGCTGACTTCCGAGGAGGAGGTGTGTGGGAAGAGGCTGCTCTGTGCGTGCCATATGGCGCTCAGCACCTGTAGGATCCTGCCCCAAGCCCCGGTAAATCCTGATGCTCTGACAGCAAGGGCTCTGCAGGCAGAGGCAGAGCACAGCTCCAGCCCAGCCTGGGCAGGGAGAGTCTCTCCAGCCTGGAGCAATCGCTGCTGGCACTGTCAGCACCCAAAGAGCTGCCACCGCTGCTCTTGGCAGTCAGAATTCCATGGGGCTGTGCTGCCAGGTGCTTGACAGGGTGGGTGAGACCCCAGGACTGTGTGAAGAGAGCCCAGTACTCCTCAGAGCATGGAGTTTGGGTGCTATTTTTGTTCCAAGAACCCACCATTGAAAAGAAAGTGGTGTAGAAGTGCCAAAGTGGTAGGACAGCCTTCCCCCACAGAACAGTGGTGGTGCATCCACAGGAAACAACGCTCTCCTGCATAATGCCCTAGTACTGATAGTGTCTCTCACACCCAGGGCAGTGGAGCATCTCCAGCAGGACCCCAACACACCCATCTGCTCCAGCCCACAGCAGAACTGCTCCTGGCAGAGTGAGAGCCAGCCAACACCAGGCACACAGAGCAGTCCCTGTCTGCAGGGTTACCGCTGTCAGCCTGACCCCACACCTCCCACACCCTTCTTCAGCTGCTTGGTTCTTATGGTGTCAATTCTGAGAGGCCATTTCCTCTGTCATTCTTGCCAAATTAATTATCTATTACCCAGCAAGCTGTTGTTATAGGAAAGTTGATAACCTTCACGCTGAACTGCTCATGGGACAGCTCCCTCACTACCCCTTCCCAAATTATGAAAGGTCTAAGACCTCAGCTGGCCTCCAGGAGCTGAACATCAAGGAGCTTTGGAGCTTGATTTCATGGTGTGGACAGGCTTATGCAGAAAACAAGAGTGCTAATTACTCGTGGTAGTGCTGGTGCTTGATGGGAACACCTCTCCATGGATCTGTCAGGTGGTGGCTTCTGCCAGGACCAGGGGGTTGCAGTCTGGAGGTGAGAGGATGAGGGGCTCTGTACAGAGATGTCTGGTGAGCTCACAGACCACTTAGTCCTCTTGAGATGAGGAATTTAATGTTAATCTTTTAAAAATGAACCAATAAAGGCTTACTAAAAAATTGTTGGTATTTTCAAAAGTTATTTACAGCAGTACCATATTTTTTACCAAATCACGATTGTGTTAGTACCAGTACTAAGTCGTCATAGTTTTTAGAGGTACAATTGCTTGGAAAATATTTTCTCTACCAGTTGTACCATAAGAACAGAACCCTATGATAATGAGATCCTCTTTGGTTTAATATATAACTAATTGTTCTAGTCCTGGTTTTATTTTCCCCCTGCTTTTCAGCATAATCTGTTGTGGGGGGAGGTTGATCTGTGGAGAAAAATAACTGTAAAAAAACTCTATGTAGTAATAATAAAGAGCAGTGTGTCTTAAGAGAAGCAGAAAGAACTTGAGATCTTTAGTGTAATCTGAAACATCTATATTCAGGGTTTCTGTGGTAATTAGCAAGGGAGGACTGTGCTGATTATCAGTTATTCTCTCAGTATTTCTCAGTATTTCATCTGTGGAATATATGAGCCTTTAAAGAAAAAAATAGTTGGTTTTTCATGGTTTTTTTCTTTTCTTTTTCCCTAGGAAAATTGTCTTTTTTTTGTGTCTCAATCTACATCTTAAATTGCACATTCAGTTGACAGCTGGTACATACAAAACACCAATTCACATCCTCATTGCTTAGCAAAGACATATTGACTACGGGAAAAGTAAGGAAGGATTTGCTAAGACAGCCAGCAGAACAGACCACAGTAGAACTTCCCAAAAGAGACTGCCCTGGCTGACTAACAGCAAATTTTTCTGTATTTCTGTTGCCCCTAAATCTGCTGGGGGAAAGCAGTAATAGCAGTGCACAAGTACAGGGCTTTCAAACACCTCTGTACAATGAGTCTTTGAACTGTATTTCATACTGTTTCCCATCTCTGTAATGCCTCTTCCTCTCCTGCCATCCTTTTCCTACCTTTTCCAGACAGCTCATTTGTTATGCATCACGCTGCTGTGAGCTGGCCCTTTGCACTCCTTGAGTTAGGGCAGGATTTGTCCCAGATTCTGCTAGCATACCAGCAATGTTAATGTTTAGTCTCAAAGTTTTAAATGGCAATGGTTTCCTTTCTTTCTTTTTTTTTTTTTTTTTTTTTTTTTTTAAATTCTTAACACCGTTATCCGCTTATAAGAAATGCTAGCAAGGAAAAAAAAAAAAAAAAAAAAAAAAGTATGTGACCTATTAAAATGAAAGATTGCCCGTTCTTGTAATTACAAGTAACAGGAAGCCTGGTAGTACCTTGTTTGTTAAATTCCTCTGACCTCTTCCAAAAAAAAAATTGTACAAAAAGTCACAGTTATTAGTACATCTAGAGCTAAGGTCCTGCTCTGTGCACATGTGTTAGTCATTTACCAGGGTTTTTTCCCCCCTTCTTGCTAGAAGTGCAGTGAATTGATAGCTGGATATTCAAACGCTGGTGGACAATCCCCTTTAGGCTCCCTTGGAAGAACTTGCTAATAACTAACTGCCTTTCCTCTCTGGCTCGGGTTCCCAGTTGCTGTGAGCTTAGGAGGGGGCCCATTTCAACCCTGTGTGAGAAAAAGGAGCTGTGAAGGAGTCCCAAAGATGCACAGCTCCAGGTCTGACTGTGGAAAGGCAGAAGGAGACTTAAAACTCCTCACGGTTTTCAGGGTGGGTTCCCCTGTGAAGGTTTAATGTGCAAACCCTGGATTTCCAGCGCCTTTTCAGACCACGGTGGAAGAGGCTGAGCAGGCACACTGCTCTGTCCCCAAGCCTTTGTCAGGGCCTGTCAGGTGTGAAGATTTGGCTCCTATTACAGGGAGTAAAGGGATCAGCTGCAAATAAAATATATGCTGTGGATTAGACAAAAGCCCTGTTCCTTTGCTAGGCACATCTATGCCAAAAGTTAAGTACCTCAGAGGACACCCCTTGGTGCTACTCTGTGACTATAGTGTTTTTCTTAAACCCAAATTTGGAGTCTCCTCCACTAATTTACTTTACTCCCTCTGAAGCACTGAAGAAGCAGTTTTCTATTTCTTTCGTATTTGAAAGGCTGATCACATGAAAATGGAAATTACCATCATTTGACTCAAATTTATAAAAGCAAGTGTTGTCATTGCCACAGTTATAAATCCAAAATATTAGGTAGTTGCTATCTGGGATTTTTTTTTTGCCCCTGCAAAAGAAATTGTCAAACTTCTATTCATATTTATAGTGCACATTTTCCCAAAGTTTTATGTTCTGGTTCTGAACTTCTGTTAATAAGGTCTTACATGCTGGGAATGCTTATCTGCAAAATCACAAGCTGACTTTTGGAAACCAGAGGGGAAAGAATAGCAGGGGCAGAAGAAAGGAAACTGACTTTGAAACGAAAATATAATTTGTTATGGCTATAAAACTAACTGAAATGAGGAAATAGAAAGGGAAATCAATGAAATTACACAACCTGTATGCATAGAACATAAATGAACAAATAAGCTAGTGTTGTATACATCCTTTAGTAATAACATGACTGCCTTCTGATACATGTAGATAAGCACATTTAAAGCTGACTTTAAAAAATACGTCCAAACTGCTTGACCCTAAATAAAGCAGAAGTTGTACACCCTCAAGATAGTTAGGGCTGTTTATTTATTCAATGTTACTTATTTACTGCATTTGTGTTAGTGAACTTCAATATCTTGGAAAGCAACTCATATGTATAGGCATAGGGAACCAGTGATCTTTATATTTGGTGAAACTTGTGATTTTTTGTGTTTCTCTTCTAATTTATCACATTCTCATATCTGGAAATGTCACCTGTATGTTTGTGGTTTTTTAGGTTTTTTTTTTCTTTTCCCAAGAGAACTGTACTGTCATTTCTCAGATAACCTGTACTCATTCAAGTGACTATTCATTGAAAGGAAATCCTTGGGTAACCTGAATTGTCAGGCAACTGTGTAAAATTTCTTTAATGAGGCAAATATAGTGAGAAGGATCATAGATGGGACAGCTATTAGAGAGGAGAAAAAATGTAGAGCAAGTGCTGATAAAGTGAGGTCTCTGGAGTAAACTTTCCCTTACACACTGATAACCTACAGTGCTACTGAATCACTGCTAATAGCTGACAGAAAGGTTCTGTGTGTGAAAATAGAGCAATAAATAATCTGGAGATGATTGGCTGGCAGTGCTTCCCTCATTGGTTTGAAACAACACTTGAACTGGGACTTGGGGAAGAGACTCAGCCTGGTTGTTTGTGCCACTGCTTTGGTTTCTCTCCTAGAAATTGTCATTCATATCACAAACAATCTTTTCTTTAAGTCAGTTGCTGCATCCTCTTGGGTTCTTGTTGCTAATGGAGACAGAAATACTCTTCTACTCTGGGTTTAATACATTTCACGCATAGATTCATCGTGTACTACTTTCTTCATCTGAATCGGAATTTCAACATTTTTGTGACTTTTGACACATCATCACTCATAATGGCGTCTTACTTACAAGGAATAATGAATGTATTCTCGTGCCTAAGTTGAGGATGTCTTGTTCACAAACAGTATTTGTGGTTTTCATACCACAAAATCAAATAACTTCATGTAAGGGGATGATTATAAATAGTCCTGTCATTCTCTAGCTTCTAATAGTGCTCCTAATAACCTTCAAACCACTCATTATTTCTTTTCTCTCTGTGCCACTGAAGTCACGTTCAGATATGCATCTAAATATTTTAGAATAAAGATGACAACATTAAAGAAAAAAAAAATATTGGTGACAAATTTTCAGGCTCAGGCCTTCATGAGGACCTAAATAAATGGCCTGATTGCAAGAAGTATTAAGTATTACCTTAAGCTAAATTCTCCTTTGTGATTTCAACAGTAGGTGCTCTGGTTCCTTATTCTGACCTCAAGCCTGTGTTTATATGTGGGTATGAATGTGTCTGATAGAAGAAATATATCTGCCCCATGAATATGCCCACTGAGAAATTTAAATTAAACTGGTGGTGTTTTTAAATCAGTTCAGGAGCAAAGTGCCATCCCAAGTCTCAAATTTCTTGTGGAAAGCTCATTTTGCACGACAAAAATTAAGAACCAAAGTGTTGTTTTCATGGAATAAATCAATTCTCTATAGATGGTAAAGGGAACACACACAGAAAAACAAATATTAAACTTACAGTACAGATGAGCCCAAGGAATTTATCCTCATTGATGAACAGGGACAGATCCTCAGTGAGTGTAGATGGCAGGAGTTGAGTTGGGGAATAGCTGAAGTGGGGATTAACTAGGGCCAAGCAGATTTAGAGCAGTGTGGGAACTGCAGCTCACAGACACGGGCACCATGTCTGCTCTGCAGATTTACAAACCTTGCAGGACCTTACAGGACAGGCAGCTTCCTCCACACTGGTGAGTGCTTATGGGCAGCCCTGTGCTAGCAGCAAGGCACTGTTTATGTAAGACCTCATGGGTGTAAATGAGATTTGCACTTCCAGCCCAAGGAATTTTTGGAAATATGTTTTGTTTTCCAGCAGGCTTCTGAACATCTGGAAATGCTGGCATTGTAGTGTCTCAGCATAAATCATAAATGACTGGAGGTGACTTTTTTATTCCTAAAACTGGTCCTATTAAGCATTATTGCACAACAAAATGAAATGAACTCTTTTTTCCTTTGCTGTAGGAGGATAAGGAGCACTTGGTCTCTGGGGAAATCCCTTCCATTTCTTTTTCCTAACTTCTGCCCATCAAATGAGGAGATAAAGAGAATTTCTTGGGCTGGTACAAATAAAGGCCAATTTTTGAATCTGTTCTGGTCAGGTAAAATTGCTTCTGCTGCTGCTGTTACCGCTTCTACTCTTAATAACCATTCTGTGACCTTCACTCCCCAACAATCTATCCCTGAATAGTTATTCTATTTGCAGCTTTTCCTCTAGCTCCCTTGTCCCTTGAAAGAAAGCTGTGAGGTTTTTCAAGCCCTGGCACAGTTTCCAGTGCTTGGCTGGTGTTCTCAGAGGTGTCAGGCTGTGCCTAGCCCTCCCGAGGCAGCTCACTGGGCTGCTGCACTCGTGTTCCCACACCCAAAGGGCAGTGACGTGACTGCATGTCACTGGCACTGCCACCAAAGGCTGCTGCTGCACTGGGGCAAATTCTCTTCTGGTAGATCTCTTTGCATTGCTTGTCTTAGCAGCCTGCGATAATGTTGTATTGCCCTGAGAAAAGAAAGATGTGACAGGGTACCTGAGGAAACAGTCACAGGTTGGAAGTGAATAGTAGGCATTTCCAGTCTTATTTTGCACTGGTTTAAGATGACTCAATCTCTCTATCATCTCTTCAAGCACCTGATATTCTGTTCTACAAAGAAAATGTAATTAAATAATAAAATCATCCTCAACCACTAAAAACCAGAGAAGGATATGAGCAAGGTCTGTGGATCAGAAGCTTCCTGAGATTTGAAGCAGTTCCTACCATGGGTCCTGCACCAAGTGCTGCAGTCAGTCTTATCTCTCAGTCACTGCTGTCAAGCATTTGCAGAACTGCTTTTCTAAAGTCTTAATCCTTCTACTTTTGCTGATTTGTAAATGATGGCAAACCTGGTGTTTGATAACAGACACCTTAGTAGTTCCCATATTTGCACATCTTAGCATATGTGGAAAGCTGCTTTCCTGCTTCTCACAGGGGACCTCGGCTTGCTTCCACAGAAAATTTAACTCAAAAGACAACTAAGAAAAATCCCATCAACATACTAAGATGGCTAATTAGTATTTGGTTTACAGTTACATGCTGACAATGATTAAACTAATTACATGGCATACTGTGCTAAATTGCTAGCTCTTTGTGCATTTCTAGTGTAGCTGAGAACCAGGGAGGTTCTGGTTCAAACTCTGGGTGTGTTAAAAAGGTTCTTGTTAGATGGCTTGCAGAGTTGTCAGTGATGCACACACACATAATGCACACAGCTGCCTGTGAGAGAGAGGTCTGTATTCAGAGATAAACCTATACAGAGTTCATGCTCTCAGTCAGAGAGAATGGATAGAACTGTGCTCTGTTAAACATTTGCTGTGTTCCTGTTGAAACAGCCTCAGTGAGGAAAACAAGTGATTCCTTTGCTCAGAGCATGTCCTCTGCAGTCTGAAGCTATGACTATACCTGTCCAAACAAACTCACTCAGAAATGTCAGAATCTTTGCTGCCCATCAAGAGATAACTTCACCCATGCTGTCCAGGTATGAAAAAACTTAATAATTTTCATTATAAGCTTGTTTAGCACATTTTTTTCCCCTTAGGTCATTTTCAATGGCTAGGCAGGAAAAAATGTGTTGCTTCCTTTCAGGTGAAGTTTGATGCTAAAGGCCACTAGACAGGAGCAGTTTTTGTATACTAGAAATACCAGCAAGGGCCTCTTTTATCTCCCACCTCTTGAGACTGACAGAAGTAATGGATAAAAGTACACGGGGTGAAGTTACAGAGAAAAATAGCTGTCATGTGGTGGAAACAAGGACTAGAGGTTAAACCTGAACCAAAATGGGTCTCTTAATTTTCCTGATTAGCTTAGTTTTTACCACCCAGGTTATTACACTTGTGGTTTTGTCTTCACCTATGTTCTGCATTAGTTTTTATGTGTTAAGTGATATTCTGATATTTAGTCATTTCTGATGGTAAGATAGTTGCATGTATTATATTTAATAATTATTGGGATACACTTAATAGATTCCTGCTATCTCAAGTATATTAATATCCAATCATTAAAGCTAGCTATAACTGAAGAGCCATTGTTACTCATATAATGCTAATAAAAACCATAGAGAACCATTTTAAAAACTGTCAAACAGGAAAAGTTACTTTCATCCACAACTGTTGATAGAAGTAAAGTGGATGTCTTCCAGCTTTCAGTTTTATTCCTCATTAAAGACAGGAATTATGTCCCAGGGAAGGGGATCACTGTCAAACTAAAGACAATCAAGTGGTACGGGGGGTGGCTTAAAAGAGTGTCCACATGTGTGCAGAGATCTGAAGGCATTGTGTGTGCTGTGCAAAGGGGAAAAAGACCTAACACCTCTATGAGGCTCTGTGCTCAGGACACGGGGACTCGTTAAACCACGGGGATGGGAAGATGAACTCGTGTCCTGAGAATGATGCCATGCACTGCTAGGAGAGCAGGACTTCTCACTTAATACAAAAATCTCAGAAATCTACCAGAGTTTTGAATAAATAAAAGAAATTTCTTACAATATTGTAATTAATTTTCTAGTCCCACCAGGACACAGGAAATCAGGAACTGACCATGACAAGTGACAACACTCAAACATTTACATTTGGTTTGTTTCAAGAATACGGTGGGGCTAGTTTCATTTGAAATTTTCAGCCTCCCCCTTGTTCTGTCAACTTCAGCTAAACCAGAATGGAATTTTGATAAAGCTTAAATAAGTTGTCTCTTGCCCTCTGCATTTAACCCTCTGCATTCATCATAAAGTCTGGAAATACTCTAGTAAGGCAGGCCAAATTCTCCCGTACATTAGGCTGATTTTAATAACTGAGCCTATTGGCATGTGCCAGCCTTCTTTCCACTGTGAGTCACTGTTCTTCCTCTCACAGAGTGCAGTGCATTCAGTCTAATTTTTGTTTGTTAGACAAGCACAATGTATGGGTATGAAAACTACTTGCTCTCAGTTGAATTTCAGATTGTATATTCCCACAGAGCACTTCAGAGCATGGGAGGTCAGACTCAACAAATGGTCAGACATTTACAAGCTGGTTCAAACCTTCAAACTTAGAGCCCCTCAAATGGGGACTTTGAAAATGTAATAAAAATATAATTTAATTTGAATATCCATTATTTTGCTATTAGTAAAACTATAACATATCGTGTCTTATGGCAAATTTAGAAAATTGGACCAAACCAATGTCTGTATGGGGAAATATAATTCAGAAAAAGCAGACTGAGTAATTGAATGAGAAACTGAGCTCATCCTTGAGAAACTACAAAGCACAAAGCTTGTAAGAATGAGTATATCAGAATTTTTAGACCATGAATGGATCTAATTGCTCCAATGAATTGCACTTGTTCTGTTTGTTTGCATATTTTGTATCTTGCAGGAGTCCACTGTAAATCCCATGCCAGCACCATCCAGAGTGTTGAGAAACAACAGCTCCTTGCTTGCTGGTGCTGCAAGGGCAGCTGGGCTGGGAGAGGCTCCTTTTGGTTCAGCTGTTCAGTTCAGCTGAGGCAGTGTAGCTGAACACCGTGAAGGAAAGGGGTCCAGGTAAGTAGGTAGGATGTGTTTTATTAGCGCTCGTGATCTCCTGAATTGGTCCCATTAGTGAACAGGTCATGAGTACTGGGCAATGTGCCAGCTTCCCCCAGTGCTGAGTGGCAATTGGCAGCTCTGCAGGCTCTCAAAATTGGCTCGGAGAGGATTGCATGCCACTGCTCTAATCTGCAAGGTGATATGAACAAAAAAAAGTAATTTCTCTCATAGACAAGGAAAGGCCCAAAATAATCATTATATGTGAATTATGTCATCTTTCTGAACTAATGGCATGACCCACAGCTCAGAGGTGCACCCAGTTTATCCTCTTCTAGGGGCTTCCCTTCTCCTAAGTGCTTCCCCAAAAGAACAGATAGCAGCTTATGGGTGAGACACAGGAAAGCAATTTACTGACAAATGCACCAGAAAACCCAGACCAGAAAACTCTGATAGTTTGGATATATCCAACCAAACTACATTATCCATCAGGACAACATCTGCAAGAAAGGAGAATGTGACTTGTGAGAACCTATGTGTCATTGTTTTTCATCACTGACTTGCTAATTGTGTTTTAATGGCATTTTCTCAGCAAAATGACCAAGAGCAGATAATTTTAGAATGGTAGATTCTGAACATCTGTGTTTTGCCAACAAAATCTGACCACTGGGGAACTAGAATTTCTTTGTATTTGCTGAGAAAATAATGACAACTCAAGCCAAGAATCAATTAAACTGAAGAGATTGTTCCATATTCTTGTTTTATGGGACAAGAACAGGTGTTTAATAATTTACATAAATTATACAAATTCTAAAGCATTTACAATATTGGAACACCTAGCAAGGGAGATAAATGAAGAAGTAACTCTGTGGATGAAGTTTTGTATTCCAACTAATGCCTCTTTGGCACTTCTGTAGTTATAGGTCTGTGAGGGGTTTTTGTTATGTTTCATGGATTCATAAAGCAACCCAGAAAAAATTCTGATTTGCATTTGGCAAGCAAATATTTTAAACCAAGACTGGGGTTTTTTTACTAGGTTGTGGGAAAAATGTCAGTTTAATTGTCTCTGAGTTATGTAAGTATAAAAATGGAATGTATTACTTTTCAACACTATTTTATGCTCAAAAACCCCATGCTTTTTTAAGGGGAAACTTTACAAGCCGTTAGTCTGGATTGTGGACTAGTCCGTTTGGGAAACTTGAAAAAGAAAAAGTAGACGTGTTCAACTTCTTACCTCTTAATTATGGTGTTAGATATGTAGGTACACTCCATTACATTACTTCAGCCAAATTATTTTCAGCATGCAGTGCCTTGCTGTGTCATCACTTACGTGAAGCAGCTCTCAGTTTCATTCCTTTAACATATTTCCTGTGAATGGTTTAAATCTGATATAAAATTTACATGAAATTCATATTTACCTTTCCACAAACCTTACACATTTCTAAAGAGGTTGGCAGCTATGCCAAGCAAATGGTTAAATTTACAAAGAAAACCACTGAAGATGGTGCAATGTGCATTCTATACTAAAGGTTATACTCACCCTAAAAGGAAAGTAGTTGGTAGGTGACCAGAAAATGCACATCCATTTATGCTGTATCCTTCCTAAGAGCTGTTGAAGTGACAGGCTTTGGAGGGAAAGTTCATTACCCCACGATAGACTTGTAGTATTTATGGGTTAGAGTTAGATTGGGGTTAGGGTCAGGGTTAGGGCTTAGGGTTAAGGTTAGGGTCAGGATCAGGGTTAAGTTTATGGTAAGGGTTAGGGGTTAGTGGTTAGGGTTAGGATTAGGGATATCTGCCATGAAATCGTACTAGATTTTTCCAATTTCTTTACGTGCATATTTGTTTAGTAATTAGCATGCTTAAAGTGTCCAGATCAGCCAGATCCAAGTTACACTGCTGCTCCAAATTTTCCTTCAGAGCTGGAGTTTCCTGTATGTTGCAGTGTGTCACATACAATAATGCTAAATCAGACAGAATTGTGATGTGACAATTTCAGGTCGATGTATTGGATCAATGCCATTGTAAAGAAACATTCACATAGATTGAACACCATGTTTGGTGTATCAGGTCTGCTTCCTTCTTGCTGGAAATTCACTTCAGCAGGAGTGAAACCTTGCCCCTGTAATTTATCCTACAAAAATGTGGCAGTTTGGTCTTCAATACTCTTTTGGATCAAGGAAAAAATACCATTGAGGTCCAGTCAGTCAGGACTGTCATCTGTTTCAGTGAGATCGTGTGTTAGCTTTCATTTCTGTGGGTGTAATGCACATGGAATTGATGTGCATGTGCAGTTTTGCACATATATCAAAATGCAGGGGCTTTACACTACCCATTTGCACTGCCAAAATTTCCTAGTAAAAAGTTCCATAGCAAATTTTGCAAATTTACAAGTTAATGAAATGTCAGCAATTTTCGTCTTTCCTATTGGTTCCTAGACCTTAATGTGAAATAAAAGTGCACATTACAATTACCAGGAATATCACCATAAAAATTCTCAAGAAAGTATCAAGCTCCATTCTTTTTCTACTGTTCTATCGCTCCCTTTTTGCCTTTTGTATAAATATTCACACAACAATGATGAGGAGATTAAAAGAACCAGCTGCCTATGAACAAACATTTGTATTTGGAGGTCAGAGAGCAAACCAGGCAAATAAATGTAAAAGTTGATCTGACTTTTAACTGGCAAATCTTTAAAAATTTCTGTTATCAAACTTTTTTTTTCAGCGGTTCTGCATGAGCTGTGCTCAACCCACTCTTGCCAAAGACTCAACATGCCAATGAGGAAGGCTGCCAGGTGACTGCCCAGTTCAATCCACCCTGCATGGGATGATTGAAGGGCATTTATGCTGATCTAAACAAACCTATTAGAACTTCCAATAGTATTAATTAAGGAGACACGTTTCTGCAAAATTATGGAAATTTTCTGGAGTATAACAGAGTGTATGTAGAGCAATGGGCTAAGAAATGCAGAGCTTTTCTGCAGGTCCTAATGGCATTATAATGGAGATTTCCTTGATTCCCTGACAGCACATAGCTGACTTAGCAAATCCCTAATTGCAGGCCCTGAAGGCAAACTGTACTTTTCAGCTTTCTGTGCTGGATATATATGTGCATATATAATTTAGTGATTCCCTCAGGATTTTAAAAAAAGGGTAAGAGTAAATGTCATCTGAATACCAAAGGCAATAAA
This sequence comes from Brachypodius melanocephalos, assembly GCA_013398615.1. Classification (NCBI taxonomy): domain Eukaryota; kingdom Metazoa; phylum Chordata; class Aves; order Passeriformes; family Pycnonotidae; genus Brachypodius; species Brachypodius melanocephalos. Next base: position 6,878,205 of record VZSR01000245.1, read on the forward strand.
GGAACAGCTAGTTGGGTCCAGTGGCATTCAGTTCTCCCCATGATCCCCACACTCGATTTTATATTTTTAAGCTGAGATGAACTTTAATTCCTACTGCATTCTGGAATGTATTGGTCTGAAAATATTGTGTTGTTGCATAGGACTTTGAAGTCTACTGGGAAATTATTTTATTGTTCATGTCTAAAATTCCAGAGGCAAGGAAGCCCATTGTTGTCCTTCTACTATCTACTTTTCTGTAGTTTTCCACTTAGTGTTAATTTTCTAGGTTCTGCTCTACATTCCCTTTTAGTTTTCTTCGAGTTTTCTTCTTTTCCTGTTTGCTTCTCTGTCCATCACACCCACCCAATGCCATGTGCAATCCCTGACAGTCTGTCTTTGGTATCAGCAGTAAAAATCTTCATGTGTCCTGCATATTTAGGAAAATAGGGATGTCTCTTCGAGTGTCTTTTGTACCTCAAGTCATTTTAGTGGGAATTAAATTTTAAGAATAAGTATGTTATGTCCCAAAGTATATCTAGATAATAAAAGTTTCAAGAAAATATTTATCAAACTTTGCAAATGAGGAGTATGGGAGAATTCAGGGAAGGTAGTCTCTGTGGTGGGGAAGCCATGCACATTACTGTAGCTTGTCCCAAAATTATATTTGTAAAAGCCTCCTACAGCATTTTACATGCCATTGTGTATTTCAGATGCAGCACTTAAAATCCAGGAAAAAAATATTTTAGAATTAATTATTTAGATTTTTTTATATTTTGCAGAGGCTTCATTTCATTTCCCCTTGCTTGGCAGGCCAGGTGCCTTGGTTATGATGAGCCCACCAGGGCAGGGCTCAGAGGGAGATGTAAAAAATGACATGCTAATCCTTACCTCTTTGGACATAAACCTGCAGCAGTTTTAAAACCTGTTACTTTGGGACTTTCCAGAGCTGAAAGTGAGTACTGGAAATTAACTTTTTTTTCCTCAGTGGTACAGGGGTCATTTGAAAATCTGTGCCTCATGAAACTGTGGGCTCAGAGGCCACATGGAAAAAAAAAATCTTTGTCTGATTAGGATATTCATGGTTAAAAGCCACAGCTGTATCCAGGGTGAAGGAGAAAATATTAACATTATTTTTGGATAGCAGAGAATGTCATAGTTTCCTTTAGATATTTTAGAATTTTTATATTTATTTATTTATTTATTTCTAGATTTTTAGAAAAGTTGCAGCTGTCCAAAATATTCCTGGGACTGGGAAATTAGAATAGGCCTTATAGGTCTTAAGAAGATGAGCAGATAATCATCTCATAACTGTGGGACACATTCCTTATTCTAATGGCTTGAAAATGAAAATGAAAGAGTAAGGGGCAGTTCAATAACTGGAACTCATCAGTCCTGCCTCAGACAAAGACCTACAATATAATGTAGGAAAAATCACTTCACCCTTTAGCTTCTCTGAGTCCTCATTCCTCATGTCGTCGTTGCTGATATAATTTTCCAGAGACTGTTTTGGTTTTTATGTGCTTCTTCATATTTTTATACATGTATTTATTAATGTAGAAAAATACAGTGGTACCCAGAAATTGTGCAGGGACCTGCATTTGTTAGATCTCATCTGTCCTTTCTTTCACTAAGGGCTTTTCATTAAGTCTGTAAATATATAAGAATGACTTTTCTGGGCAGTAGGATAACATCCTTGTCTTTTCAGTAGAAAATCTGGTGAAAAAGTACTGTCAGGAGCCTATTTAACACATCAGATTGTCTGAGGAACAAAAAAGAGAAGAGTACTTTTAGATTACGTTTGTATTCTCTGTATGGCAATACAATTAAGGCACTTATTAAGACTGAAAATTCTCTTTGCTATAGCTCAAACAATGATAATATTGACATGCAGTCTTTAGCCTACAAACACTCATGATTACCCACATTTTGTATCATGGGGGTTTAGAAGGGTCATGGATTTATTTGGGCTCTCAAGTTATCTTGTCTTACTCGTCAGTGGATTTTCCATGTCTTCCTTGTGAGGGTGCTTATGTTAAATACTCAGTGACCCCTCTTGGGCTGTTTCACGTGCTCCTACACTGTGCATCAGTGGATAACGCAACTACACTAAAGGTTACAGCAAAAAAAGAGTAAGAAATGTCCTGCTACTCTAAACTCCTACAAAGCCACTTCAACAAGTGTCTGTGGTTAATTTTGACTGGGAGGGGGTGTGTGGATATTCACACCATTTCCCTAGGTTTAGATAATTTTAAAGCCTTTTCAGGACAGAGGAGAAAAGTAAATGTGTCCTCAAAGGGACTATATTTTGATAAACAACTAAAGTTATGACATTTCGAGATCTTTGTTAGGTCTTACAGCTATCTAGGTTTTATGATACCATACTGAGTATTCAACTTGCTTTTATTGTTCCTCTTTATGAAGCATGGTTTGTATGATGTGTGTAAAATAGGAATATAGGATCAGATCCAAGTACTATGTCACCCAGAAGACAGCAGTTGCCAAGAGCAGAAGCAGAGGAATGTATGGGTCAGAAAATATGTCATACGTTGCTTTGGCACCCATGTAGATATTTTTGTGATGTCTAATAACTGTTTTCTATTTTACAGAACTCATTCACTAATTACGGTGATCATATTTGTGTTGCTAGTTAGCTTTTTTGATGTTTCTCTGCACAGGCATTATATTAGGTCCCAGACATTTACCTTAACTTTGTGTACATGTTCTTGGGCTATAGCTGGATTTCTCAGATTTAACTTTTTCATGTCTGTGTAAAGTCATGAGGATCTGCAAAACCAGGAACCTTCATCCCTTCAAAAATCATTAAATTTCATATGCTTTCACAGTATTTCTTTCTGGAGAAAATTGGCTTTCTGCATAACTTAAAAAGACTTATACAAGTCAAACTCAGTGTTTTTCTTCAAAAATGGTCATATGTCTTTCCAAATTCTTATCTTCATTACCGTGGAAACTCTCCTTTCTAATAATATTTGCAACATGTGAGAAGAGCAAATGTTGATTTTAGTAGAGACACACTCTCTACACAAAGTCCACACTGCCCCTGCAAGATCATCAGGGCAAAACCCACGAGGCTTTGGAAGCTCAAGGATGCTCTTTCTCAGCAGGTACATAAGCAAGTGGAGGCAGGATGTGGGAACAAACAAGATTAGTCATCCAATCTACTCCTCCACATAGAGTATTGGTAGATAGAGTTGTGTGAATAATTGACTTTTTCACTTTGCTGGCTGAGCAGAACATTTAGAACAAAACGTTTTTCTAGATTTCTCTTTGAAATGAAAAAGCAGTGAAACTGGTTTGAGTGTAATATGTTTTTTAATTTAAGGCTTTTAGTAAAAATTTTATCTTCTCATAAAATACTCTTCTGAAACAAAATGTAAATTTTTGACTAATTACTATTTTTAGTTGAAACTACTAACTGACTTTGACATAAATGTCTTAAATAGTGTGGGCTGGGATAAATCTGCATTATTCAGTGAGTAAAACCACTGATCAAATACTCCCCATTCTAACATAAAATCTGAAAGTTTCTAATTGCTTTCTTCCTTCAGCTACAAGCAGTGTAAAAGAGTGTTAATGAAGCTGTTCAATATGGGGGAAACATAAACTTCATCACATTAATGTGCTGTATTTTACTTTTACAATACACTGTTGTTGCTAGGCAGGTGCAATTTGCCAGTATGAATCAGCTATTACTAATTATTACTTAAGAACCTCTCCTCTCTCTGACCTTGTGCACATCCAGTCAGTTCTTCACACCTGTAGGAACGCATCTTTCATTATGAAATTTACTGGCTGAACTCTGTAAAGATGAGATTTACACAAAACATCTATCCATTCTTTAAGCAGCTCTTAGCAGACGAAATTCCCCATGAACTTTATGCAGTTGTACATTCAATGTTGCATCTCTCTTTTATCCCTGAAGAAATGTTTTCTATCAAATTTTATTTCAGCTGGGGAGATGATGAGAGTAAATGGATATGACTGCCCACTGTAGTAGGATAGGATATAGGTATAAAAATACATTCATTAGTTGCTGTGCAATAATACTCCCAAAAACAATGTTATTTACAGCTGGGTGTCAAAACCAGTTTATAATAATTTTATATATCCTATCCTAGATTTCAGAATGATTGTCAATGTCACTACTATTCTTGTTGGTTTTGCTGTTATTATTATTCTACGAGGCACTAAAGGCAACAAATGAACATTTTGACTTAGATTTGTTACAAATGGAAGTATCTATCTCAAGAGCTCACAGTCTGAAGAATCTCAGAGTGATTTAGAATAATATAAGGTTTAAAACCTACATAGGATACAGAATTTAAAATGCCACGGTAGAGGCACAGTCTTTTTTCTAAGAAGCATTATGTTTCTTTGCCAAAGAATTTACATTTAGTTTTGGCTAAACTTTTTTGCTTGATTTTTAGGCACAGTAAACAAAATCTACTATAATCTAATTTTTGCAAAATAAATATGAATTTCCTAAATAACACTGACTCTTTCCATTCTGCTATTGGTTTCCATTAGAACATTTTAGGACTTTCCTTGGTTAAAGAACATTTAAAACTAAAGCAAAATCTAGCTGATTGTTTAATGTAGATACATGCTTTCAAGAATTTCAGTTATTTGTTAAGACATACTGGATTACTGTATCTAGTCAGGGTTTAGTCTTGAAATTATTGATTTTTGCAATTTTGATGACTGTCATTGAATATCATAAGTTCTCAATATCTGCAGAACGTGTCTTTTAATTTTCTATAGATTGTTTTGCAAATTTAGAGAAATTACTTTAACCTGAATTACTGGGGGGGAAAAAAAGTTATTTTTGAAGGCTTTCCATTCTGATTAAGTTATTTTTGTCATATATCATAGCAATCCACACCTTTTTCCGAGCCAGGAGATATGTTCCTGATCAAGAATTTCTCCTGGAATGCTATTTGCTCTGCAAGTGACAACATTTGTGTCACTGAAGGGTGAGGTTGTTCGTGAACACCCATCACCACCAACAAATGCAGAGAATGGTGGTGCCGTGATCTCCCGTGGTGCCTGGAGAGCTGATGCTCCAGGATGGTTTGGTGCCCATCCCTGAGCTGCATCACTGCTCCACAGCCCCTGGCTGACATCCAAACCCGTGTGCAGACAGTGCTGGCAGGCTCCAGGCTGGGCCAACAGGAAAACAATGCTTCATCCTTCAAAATGTGCAAGACTTTAAACTCCAACCTGATTTAAGCACAAAGAAACCGAAGTCTACCCAGTATGGGAATCCCATGTCTCTACATATTAACGTAAGGTGACGGGAAAAGCCAAGGAGAGAATTTAATCGAGCAGAAGGGTGGTGTTTATAGCCTTTGCAGAATGGACCATGCACAGACTAATTACAGACAGCAAATGTGCATTTTATGCAAAAACAAAGCAGTTTAGGCACCTCACCATTGGCGAATAAGCCTTGGCAACTTCGAAAAAAGAGATTCCACCATGTCATTCTGCTTACAAGTGATCTTGTGCTAACAGCACAGCATGGCTTACTCCCTTGTGAATTGTTTCTCTTTGTATGCAAATTCTCGAAACCTTTTAAAACGTGGAGAAACTCAGTCATTTATTTTAAAGAGAGGTTAAGGAGATCAGATCTGGAAAGTAATGACAAGCTTGTTTGTTGGGATTCTGGTTGATATGATTTCAACACTTTGAAGCACTGGCTTTCTTCAGCAGGAAATCTGATGATTTATCTGAATAAATCGGTAAACATAAAATGAGTTAAAAATTGAATTAATTTCAGCACATTTATTTGAAAGTTTGGACTATGTAAAATAGGACAGTAAATAATTATTTGGAGTAATAAAGGGAGTGCTCAAAAAAAAGTCATGTATATTTTGCAATGTGTTGTTCAAACAGCCTTATTAAATGGATCTATGTTGGTTTATGCAAGGCAAGATGCTGGATTGCTGTCTTTTCATCCATCTTTTTAGAGACCTCTTAAGAAACAAGTAAACAAAGAAACAATTAGATGTTTTCTCATTATAGCATTATGCTACTATTACAATAGTTATGCCTGACAAGGCATTCCCATTATTGCTTTCTATTGTCAGCTGCCACTAACTTTCTGAAACAATTATTCTTTCAGCTGAAATTTCTCATGCTTGTTCTTAATCTCAGAGGTAGATTGTTTTGTAAGGTTTATAGAATTACTTTTGGCTGTTTTTCTGAAATATCTAACCATGAAAAAATGATGTGTTCTCCCAGTTATTGTATTTTTTCTTTATATCCTAAGTTCTTCTGGACAGGGATTTTATGTTCAGTATATTTTATTGCAATAGAAGCTAGACTGCAGCAATGATACTATATTAAAAAAGCTAACTAATTTTTCTCAAGCTTTCTTTAATGATTTGGTAAGTCAGGCACATTTCTGTTTAACACTTCAGGGGCTATGGATTTTAAAAAGTATTTGTTTGCAAAATTCTATGTTATATGCATATAAGAATAATGGCCCAGATTCTCAGCTGAAAAATAGTTCATGAAACTGAGTGTAGGATAAGACTCTCAACCTTTGTAATATTTATTCTCTCTGGGTCAAGGCTGTCCTCGTGCATTCAATTACCTGTCATTTCTGGTGATGGCTGTGGATTCATAGTGTGAGTGAACTTCTTTCTAAGCAGCATCGTTGCAATCTCAGCTGTGAGGTGCCCTAAACTATGTGTTGAACTTTCCTGGAATTATAGCAGACAAAAATCTTGTGTTGTGAATGTCTTGTCTTGAAAATCTCAGAAGCCTCATACCTTCCCTCCATTCATGTCTTTCATCAGTGGGAGAGTTTTTGTAGTCAGAAACTTTCCATTCCCCTAAACTTGTCCTCCTGAAGCACTTTTTGCAGCCGTAGTTTTACCTGTCCTGATTGCTCAATTCCTTTTTTGTGATCTATCTCACCATGACTTTTCCACAACTCTCAGCTTTTTTCTTCTCTGTCATTGCTTGTTTTGGTGAAATACTGCTTGAGGTTTTTAACTCCCTTCCCCAGCCTCATTTTGTTTGTCTCTTCCCTTCTGAACTTGTTTTACTAATGATGTCTTCCTTACTAATAGCAGTTTCTTTTTCTTGCAGTTTAATCCATTTGCTACTCCTAGGAGACTGTTATCTAATTTTGTGATGCCTAGAAACAGTTTAATGCAAGTATGGACAGTAGAAACACATTTATTCTTCTGCCGGGGTTATCAGCTTCATATGCAACATGAGATCCATTTATCTTCTGGAGAACTATCAGCAGTCTCCTAGTAACTGCTTGTGCTTTTCTCCAAAAGGGAAAGCTAAAATCTGTAGAAAAGTCAATGGTGTTTCTCCACTGGTACATTGTATACCTTCCTTACCTTCTCTTTTCTGTCATTCCAGACTTTTTTTCCTATATATCTACAATCACTTGATGCGTGCCTTACCTGCTTTTTTAATCACTGGCAAATTTCAAGCACATTAAGAAAAGAAATGAGAATCCAAAACTAAATGCTTACAACTTCTATAAAAGTAGATGAAGAGGGGTAAGAACTCTGTATAGCTTTGCCTGAGTGGAAAGGTTGCAGTAAAAGATACATATAGAAAGAAATCTCTTGCAAGGTCCATTTTGGACAATAAGTTTAAATGTGAGCTCTCTCTTTGACATCATTATCAACCTTGTAAAGATTCAAATACTAGTAAACATTGAGTTCCATACCCATAAATCTTTCCAGATATTTTCAAATGTATTTGAAACATTTCAAGATCTGCTCCTGCAACTTTAGCAATGGGAATTGTAGGGGTGCAGTTGGGGTGGGACGTCACTCTCTTTGTACACAAACAGACGTGAATTAGAGCTCAGACTGAGGTCGAAAATTTCCCTCTCCAGATGGTATTGAGGAGAATTTCAAGCTGACACTTTTAAAATATAAGCAATAATTCATCAATGGTATTATAATAATTAAAGCTAATATTACTGAAGATAGGCAAAGAGAGAAAAATAAATCTTTTTTTTAAAGTTCTCTATGACTGTCAAGAAACACCAGCTTTTTTGTAGTATTTCCAGATAGAATCTGCAATTTAAGCTCTTGTTTCTGCTTTAAGACATTTTCTTTCAGTGCCTCTCACCTAAATTCCTGCCCTTCTTTCCACTGCTTATTTACTATGACCTGGATTTTAATAGCAAGAGAACTATGACCACACTGTTTTCAGATTACCTGAAACTGAGATCATGTCTAATGCCTAATAAATCCTCCCTCTCATTGCTAATATTGTGTGGCCACGTGGTGCCTTAGAACATCTTAGTCAAAATACATAAGGGGTCAAAATGTACAGACCATCAAGGTTCACCGCAAGGAAGGTCCTTGGTTTCTGAGTCTGTGAGCTGTTTGGTTTCCTGCTCTTGAAGAGCACACCCAGAGCAGGGAGGGTGCTGGCAGGAAGCAGCAGGGACTGGAACAATGGCATGGAGCACAGCTGGAAGGTTTGGTGCTGAAGGGCAAATCAACCTAGAAAAACTAAAGGGCACTGTCATAGGATGGGACCTCAACACCTCAGTAAAATAAACCATCACATATATGAGATTTCCTATTATTTGGTCTTTCTGAGTGGAGGGACTTTCTCCAAAGACATGTAAACAGAGTTTCGGAGATGGATACTATCAATGGAACCTAATTAAATAATAATGTATAGCATAACTTAAGGTAGGCATAGGGGATGAATCTCAGACATTTGTAAGACAGGAATAAGGACACACCTATGCAAAACTTTTCTTGAAATCTTTCAGAAGTAGATTCTGCACAGAATGTTTCATGCACGCGTCTGCGGATCTTCAAATACAAACTAAAAATTCTCCACTATACGTGCTGGGGCAGGAATGACACACAGTGTCTTGATTTTTATTGTTATAATTCTATTCAGATGTTTTCACATAATTACATTATGTTACCATTGTTTTCATATTTTGAATGTAAATTTCTATGCTCCATATTTTAGTAAATATGATGTAGATTGAATTTCTTGTATAGGCTTTCATGAGGTAGGGACCATTAAGACGTAGTTTTATAATTCAGTCCTAAAAAGCACATTAAATATATCAGGGCAAAAAGGCCCTTTTTGTGTGCACTCTCTCGAGTTATTTTACATCTGTGCATGTTTGAGTGTTAATGGGAGTAAGTTGGGACTCCTTGTTTCTGTTTAGTCTGGAGTAAGCAAATTTCCTGCTTCGTGTTTTGCAAATAGCTCCAATCTATTTACATCAATCATGGTTAAGAAATTGGATACATGTGTATCTACATTACATTCTGCATATACTACAATCATTAGAGAAATATTTTAGCACAAAATAGAACAGATTATGAATGCTTTTTCATTAGAATCTCAAAGTGGGAATTTAGACATAATTATGTTTTGTACGATCAGTAACACACAATCGTATCATTTAACCAGAGACTAAATTTTAAAGTGAAGGCAAATCAGAGCTATCATAATTTCTGATGTGAATATGAAGTAGTCAGCAAGTCCATACAAATGCACATAGCTAAGGAAAGAAGCTACTTTTCATACATGAGTCAAGAGTGGCAAGTGTTGCTGTATGCCAGTACCAATTAGTTTACTCCTAAACTATTTCAGAATCATAGAATCATCAAGGGTGGAGGAGACCTTAAAGATCTTCCAGTGCAACTGTCAACCAGCACCCCCACTAGTTTTGATAAAAAACTCAACAGATTTGAACAGACAACTAAATTATTTTTCAACCTCATATTAGAAGTGGCAAACAGTACATACATTCTGATTTCAAAGTCAATCTTCTTGCTAACAACGAAATAAGTTAGTCTTGAAACATGACACGCGGTCTTTTATCAAAAAAGTGGGAGGTAGGTAAAGGAATTGCAACTGCACAGAGGAAAATCTGTCATGCTCAGTAATCTATGTTTTCTAGCTACTAGTGTAGTAGAGAGATTAATTACTCTTCTGCTTCCTGAACTAATCAACCTAGAAGTGATTTCTTAGAACAGACAGCAGACGAGAGTGATCCATTCAGTTTTCTTCCAGAACCCTGTCCAAAAATCTTGACTGTTCAGTCAAAACTTGGCAAGAGGTGTACAGGACCACATACAATGGAAAACCACACGAGCATGGTGACATTTATGGTACTTGAGAGAATACAAAACCTCTATCTGAACTCATTGAAGGGGAACAAATAATGTTTGCAATAATATGAACCAAGTTTCCCAAACAACAGGGTGTATAGAGATACAATCAAAGCCAACAAAACACCCATGAAAAAATGCATTTGTTATTTCAGTTCAAGGCCTCATTGTGACTTCTACTCTGATTTTACAACAGGAAGAGTAAATGCAAATAACTGTAGGAGTGAATAAAATTATTAATTAAATGTACATGCATGTTCAAATGTATTGGGTAAATTGACTGCAAAATTCAGTTCAAGACAAAACATACTTATTATAAATTCCTAAATCATGAATTTTGCAATTAAAACAGGAACTCACCTTCAATTTTGATATAAAAAATCTGGAGTGCTAAAAAACATTTGATGTTCATTCTTAATCTGTATTTTCTTACTAGATAGTGAAAAAACGTGTAATTTGTTAACGTTAATTGTATAGACTTCAGCTGTCCTACAGCTTTAGGAGGCCTCTCCTCAGTAATTAATGATCCCTGTCAGTCCCTTCCAACTCAACATATTCTGTGATTCTTCCGTGAATTAAGCAAATAAATAAATAAATAAATCAGTCATTGTCTATTAGAGACAGGTACAGTACATCAAAATACCTCTTTTACTTAAGGAAAATAAAAGTGGTGTAAAGATTAGATAAGTGTTTATCTGAAGGATCATGTCTTAGCATCAAAGATGACTTTTCCGTGACCAACCATGGCAGCTCCAGGCTAGAAATACAATAATATCTTATCCAAATGATATATTTTTCCATTATCCCATAGAGCAGTGCCTTTTTGGTCTGTATTTTGTAAAAGTTCTTGTGATGTTAATGCTTGTCTTGAGCTAGGTTTGATAGCTTGTGGATAGAACCAATATTTAAGTTTTACTATATGTGGTCGATTTTTGCCATGCCAGACAACTCTATGTCTTGCTCCTGTTTTGTGATTGTGTTTTATGTTTATTTTTATTTTAGCATCCATAAATGCCTTGTACTCTGAATTCTCTTTAAGGCTTTTAACAGGTAAGTTTACAAAAACAGAAGTATCAGAAATATTATGAAGGACTATTAAAAATCTCTATGAATTAAAAGCCTATATATAAAAGTATGTAGGGCATTTTGGTGCTGTGTCAAAAAGATGTATTACCCTTAGAAGCAATAATTCTTCTAACCACTTATACAAAATTTATCTTTTTTTTTTTTTTTTTTTTTTAATGCAAGCACCTCAGGAAAATCAGAAGCAAAACAACAGAGCAGAAAACCTGGAGACACTATAGCTCTCATTATAGCTGTTTCCAGCCTAGGATGGGAAATGTGCAACTGGCTTAGTGTTTGTCACCCCATTGAATAAATTGCACTACTCTGAATGAAAGAAAAATATGAACATAAATAAAAATGTTAAGGGTAATTTGATTACTAATGAGACTCAATGCTCCTTCCATCTGATGGTTCTGGGACCATCTGGGTGGTCTTCAGCTTAGCCTTGGGTTTAGAACTCCAAGTTACGTAAAGTCATAACCACAATAAAGTGGGGTCCTTGGATGAAAGAATCTAGACTGAATGACCAGAGATTTTTATTACTTTAACTGGTGATTAATGAATAGTCAGTGTCTGAGCTTATAACAAATACAAATCCTTAATTAAACTATAGGTTAGCTAACACACATCAGAAGAAAGAGGCTCTGTGAGAGAATGAAGCCGTGCTTTCACTATGGCTGATCAACATGCATCCAGCTGATTGTCAAAATATTTATTGGAAAGCTTCAGGAGTATCTCAATTCAGCAAAAGCATTAAAGGGAAAGATTTCCTTACAAGGATGATGGGAAGAATATTGATATTTGATCATATATATATATTTTTATACAATTCAGATATTTGCTGAATATCTAATATGGTTAACATAAATTGAAATAGCATATCTGTATGGCTGTAAATCCCAGCATTTTAGAAAGTAATTTATATATTTGTTGATTTTTTCTTTTATTCTGTCCAGCTTTGCCTGGGTCAGTTTATACAAATCAGGTTTTTCTTATTCTTCAGCAACAACAAAATCATTAGCAAGGGTTATAATATAAAGTTATTTTCTGTTGCTGTTGTTATTGGTGATGAGGTATGAAACATTTCCAATGAACCTAAAATGCCAAGAGCAGAAAACAGCTTAGTTAGATTTTGTTTTCAAGCTAGACTACTGTAATTCTCTCTCAGCTGCTAGTCTCCCCATGGGCAAATACAACACCTACTACTTGTGCAAAATTCTGCCTTTTTTTTTTTTTTTTTCTCACAGAGGATCTCACTAGAAATTATCACTTGCACATTTAATCTTCTCTGTTTTATTTAAAGTCCATAATTTACAAACAGATTTTTACTAGCATTTGCCTGAGACCTGTTCCCAAAAATAGATGGCTGACCCTGCATTGTCGATATTGCGTTTTATCCTCAGGTTACTTGTTCTCACATAGGCATTTTATTTTCTTCTTCCATTTGACTCTTCCAGGTTATTCCTGTTCAACTGATGAAAGATGTAAAATAGATTGAAGACCAGTGCTCAACCTTCCAATGAGAAATTTGTTCTCCAGTCCCAGAAACGTGCAAGAGTATGTTGTAGCCATTGTAGCTGCAGTTGGGAATGCTTTTCAGTTATTTCTAATTACTGTCCTAGGACCTTCCTCCAACATCTTATTGGGCTAGGGATACATACCGAGAATTAATTAGAAATATTACATGCCTGTTAAATTTTAAGCATATGCTAGATGAATTTGTGTTGGATATTTGAATCCTGTAGCCATGGCAGAGGCTGCTGGTCGGATATGGTATCTGAAGAAGTTTGAAATACTTATCTTGAGAGCTGCCAGCGAGATGCTTCTGCTGAGCTTCACTCTGGCTAATGATGTGAAGGTGTTTCCAGTCCTTGGAGGCCTGGGGAGATGGCCGTGGCACAGTCTGAATTCTGAAGTGACCACTGGGTCACCAGCTGGCTTGAAACCATCTCTGGCACATCTACATCAATTCTGCCTAGGAAAAGCACGGTGCAGACCCACCCTTGCTTTAGTACTAGCCAGGCTGAGCATGGCTTAATGCTTTGAGCATGAGGTGGTACATGAACTCAGGAAAGAAAACAGCTTTGGTTGTCTTGCTCAGTCACACAGAAGGAAATATTATTAAGGACATCATCCAAGTAGAAAACTGGACTAGTGAATGATTTAAAAAACCATATTTTCTGTATAGATAGATTAAAAATGTCAAGTCTTGATCAGTTGCTTGGATATCTATGACTGTATCCATGGGTCCAAGACATCATCTGTCAGGCTCAGATAAGAACACAATTTTTTTTCATCAGCTGGCATATTTGCAACTTTTTTTTTTTTCTCCCTTAATTCAAAGGGCAAAATACTTGCATTGCTCCCAGAGGGTAAAAGTCTCTCTAAAATTTGCAAACTTAAAGTAAATTTCAAACATATGTTTTCTGAACTCATTACACTGTTCTCTGGTAACTGGGCTCACAGCACATTTCTTTTTTTAAACCAGACAAGTGGGACTCCATTTATAAATATTTTGTTTGAGAGTGTAAATCTTGAAGATTAAAAAAAAAGAAAAAAAATTAAAAACCTGCCAAAGGAAGTGTACAGACCAGTATTGTCCCAGCTGAGCTATAAAAAACAGACCTTCAAATATTTGACTCTGGAAGTATGCAAACGTCCCTTTCCTCACCCCTGTTCTTTCCTTACCCCCTCCTCTCTGCTAGGTTTTATAAATCTAAAAGCCAAATATTCCATTTATGTAATGGGCTTCATATGCAAAAGGTAAGAAATTGCCCTTTCAGATACATATATAATTGAAAAAAAAAAAGCTTGAAAAATTTATTGGGGAAAAAATTAATATGCTACCTGCTTTCTGTTTACTATTGGCATTTTGTGCCCTTTTCATTCTCACTCTATGTCCATTTCATCATTTATGACACATAGAGATTGGTTTTTTACTCTGAAAAAAAGCCCCAGCCAGTGGGAAGGAGCTCATTTTGAAGTAATTCGTTAAAATCTAGAAATGAAAACAGGGAAATGGTTTTGATTTTCATTATACTTAAGGTCATTCCCAGGTCACATTTGACACAGATTCAATGTTCATATAAATCTAATAAATTCTGTAAAGGAAATTCAAGTAACAGCTGTGAAAAAAATGTGATTAATAGGAGCCAAAATAAGTGTCACTTTGAAATTTGCCAACTGCTGATGGATAGTTAAATGAATAAAACTATAATGTCTCTACCAACTTTCAGGAGCAGAAAGCCCTGGGAAATCAGTCACTTAAGTGATAGAAACTTTGCCTGCTAGCAAAGCTGTAACAGTTACACTGTTCATTTTATATCAGATTTCCTACTCAGGGTTTGAATCGTACTGTGAGTTATTTCATCACACTCCTGGTCTTTTGATAACAGTATAGTGATAAAGTTATGTTAAATAGCTCTTTTGCCACAGTAACTGATTCTCCAAAAATACTTCAAATGCACTCCTTAACCTGTGCATTCAAAGGAGGTATTAATCTTCTTGTAAAACTATTCAGCCTTCACCTTAAAAAAAAAAAAATCCCTTAAGGATGTTTCCTACATTTGCAGGTGCCTCTGTGGTGTGGTGGAATCCAGGAACCAGAGGGAGGGACCCTGCCACAGCTGAATCCCCAGCCTGGATGACAGCAAGGAGCTGGGAGGCACAAGGTCCACCACGGTTACAGGCACAGTCAGCATAAAGGTACTTAACATCAACCTCACTGCTATAGGAGAGAAATAACTACATTCATAGAATCTTTCAAGTGTACTCATAGCCTTTTATTTGTATGTCTACCCTTTAAAAAATGTTATATCAGTATATTTAAAATAGCAAGATGTCTCCTCACCAGTTTTAGAGCTTTTCGGATATAGTTTAGATGTAGTAAAATATTCTCAGCTATTCAGAGTCAATAGAAATTTCAAAGAGAAATTAGAAGAAATTTCAATACTTCAGAGGATTTGGACTGAAGCATTAAAGCTCTGGTACTGTAGCCTCTACATAAATCCTCTCCAGATACATTGCTTAAATTGGTTGTAAGTGAATAGAAAAGCATAAGCAAAAAGCAATGGTAAGTGGTTGGGGATGTTGCTGCTGTAATAAAAATACCATTTATCGTAGTAAAATCTGTTTGAATTTAATTTCCTTGTGTTTTATTACTTTTGCGGTTATCAACTGTTGTAAGCAGCTAGATACTACTTGGAAGAGTATGATATGATTGACACTTGTCAAGACATGAAAAACCACTATTCAGCTGCAGATGAACCCTCCTTAATTCCACTAATGTAAATGTGTGTGTGTGCAAACTGTAGTGACCCCAGTATGCTTTCCTCAAGGAATCAATAATGTTACCAGAAGTGCCCTCAGGGCCCCAGCATGTGTTTATAATATGCATACTTCCAGCTAAAATCAGCATCTGACTTACTGAAATATGCTGCATTATATCCTCAGATAATGTAAATCAGCATAACTCCGCTAAAGTCAACCCAGGAAAGCTGATTTTCAGCAGCAGAAGACCCAACTTGCTGTAGCTGTCCTGTTGCATTCTGCTTATTAACCCGTTGGTACAACATACTTTGTCTTTAGCTTCAGAAACAGATTTTTGGGGGGCTGAATGGGCTGGTACCTGTGAAAAGGAAAATCAGAAAGCTTAAAGAGTAATTGACTGATTCCACAAGATGAGTAAGAGAGGTCAGTAAGGCTCCATGACTAGGAGCAGGCAGTACAGCCCAGCAGGAGAGGACTGGAGGACAAAACTCCTGAATTTGTTTCAGCAAGCGGTTTTGGAGCAGGTCTAATCTGATATTTGTGAGCTGAGTGAGCACGTGAATCACATTCATGATCTCTTGGATTATCTCTTCCAGTTGATTTGCCCTTGAAAGAAACCCAGTTTGTGCATCCTGAGACCATTCAGAGAAGTGAACCAAAGCACAGTGGCTGGGGCTGAGGGAGATGTGTGCTTCCTAAGCTCTTGAACAAATCAAACTGAAACATCAGTGTAGCCTCACTCTAAACCCCCAGTCATTGCTTTTTTCCCCCATTTTTCTTTATTCTCTCCTTCTCTCTCTTTTATTATCATGATTTAATAATACACAATTGTACTACATTTAGAATGACAGCTGACTCCATCGGGGACTTGACCCTGTCCTCTTAGAATTGCAATATTCACCAGGAAATAAGTGGAAGCTGATATGACTCTGAAAGGAACCTAAGGCTACACAGAGGGACTGTTTGCTGCAGGAGCTCATACATGTTTGTGGCTTGACAGAATCTGCTCTTTTTACCTTATAGAAACACTATGTGTATTTCCTATACCCTTAAAAAATGTGTCAGCTGTGATCTGTCTCAGATATGATCAATTTATGGATGAAGAGACTGGAATGTGTGAAATATTTCAGTGAAAGGGCACTCGACATGATAGAAAAAAACATTTGAAAATTGGGAATAATATATAGTCATCTCCTTATAGTTCTCTCTAATTTGGGTTTCAGATCCTTGTAAAAAAATATCATATGCTGAACTGAAAAACCTTTCTTTTTCTGCAAAGTAGTTACTGCACACACTATTTCAAGAGCTACTTACACCTTTTAGGAGAGGGTCTTAGCAGTGGAATATATTGCCATGATTAAACTGTACCAACAGTGATGGCTGGGGACTCTGCAGATGTATTTGGAGTACCACTGAGATGGTAGTCTGGAGAAGAACTATGACACGTGTATTCTTCTGGGCAAACCATCTGGGCATTTACCCAGCTGCTTCAGTGAGTTTGAGAGCTCACTGGAGGCTTGACACTGTTGTGGCCAGCATTACAAGCACTACTAGCAACGTTATTTGCAATATCTTAATTAGTGTGCTTACACTAATTCAGGCTTTCCAAGGTGACCTGTCCCACCTGGCCTGTGTCTGCATGGTTTGGAGTGGCCACAATGTGACACAATCTATGCCCTGTCCAAGTCTCACCTCAGCATCTCATCCCAATATTTGCAGTGCTGGCAGCCTTGTCTGGGGGCTCACAAGCCCTGTCTCCACACCTGAGCCTGCAGCTGAAGCTATCAAACTCCTGAATACTGACTACAGCTCATCCACAGCCTGTGCCTTTTTGACTGTAGGAGAGAAAAGAGGAAAAACACTACACTTCTTGTGTCATTTCAAAAGTCCGGCTCATTATCACGAAATGATGTCTCATAACTAGTTTTGCTTTTTAAAATTCAACCTACTTGACAAATACTCATTTAATTTTCCATGGAAATCAAGGTAATAACAATTTTGGTTCCTCTTGTGCTGCACTCTTTTGAAGTTATGCTATTGTAGAACTTCTTGAAAGTCTCAAAATATGCAATACATGAACTAAGTGACTGCACAATAGTTGATTCTAAGATAAAATACACTCTGTTTTTATCTGTCTATGGAAAGTGCACTCAAATTTATTAGGAAAAACATCAAAGCAGAGATGGACTGAATTAGATTTTACATATCAATAGATATCAGCTAATGGCATTTTTCTTCAACCTATTTTCCTATTGAATTCAATGTCAATGGGATCAGGATTTGGTTGAATTTCCCTCTTTAATCTATTCATTTCAAATCATACAGATGACAAAGGAATTTGCATGTCCATGCACAGTAGCCCATGTTATAGTAGAAGACTATACTATAGTAGAATGATTGTTTCATATTGGCTAAATGCCTTATCTGTGAGAGATCATGCCAAATGCAAAGTGAAAGTATACCTGAGAACGCTGTGAACAGGATTTTCAAATGGCCAGTCACAATGTGGCTTCATCTTCCAAGTTCAACTGTATGGTGGTTTGAAAGGTCATAGACATATATTAAATGCAATTAAATTTAAGAGATGTGGTTCTTTACACAGACATAAATATGCATTTTATTAAGCAATCATCTTTTGTCCTCTTTGGTTTCCTGACAATTATCCTGGAGATTCTGAGAGTTTCCCATGAAGCAGCACTTCTCATAGGCTCTGGCTTTGCAAAGCATCAAATGTCTTGCTGAATTGAAGCTTTCAGAGGAAACTTCGGGCTGTTGGAATTGTGGTGGTCAGAGAGTGGTGAAAATAAGAAAGATTTTTCATCTTGATACAAAAGGTGCAGTGCAAGAACCTACACCTGTATCCAGGCATTTGATGCTCATAAAAGGTGTGAAAGAGCATCCCATGAATTAAGTGAACCCGAGTCCATGCGGTCTTGCCCAAGAAATGGCAGACTGCAAGGGATTTGTAAATCCAATTATAGTGTAACTACTTGGGGCTGATATTGCCATCAGAATGTTTTATAATATAAGCATTTTAAAATAACAAATGCTTTAGGTCCCATCAGGTTTAGATTTATCACTAGTCTCAATCTCATCATTGCAGGCTGCTGAGAGAATTGGTAAAGCTGTATTAGTAGTGGTGCTTCATATTGAGTGCTCTTCCTAAGTCTCCTTTTATCACACTTTAAAATCATTCCCTTGTTTAACAAAGATACTACCAGTGCTCTTTTATTCTGTTCAATTATGTGGAGCACATTTTTTCCCCTCCTTTTTTTTCCAAGGGGGTTAATCTTCAGGGATGAAACAGATTACCAGCTTTTGAACCACTTTAAGTAGAATCTCCAGAAACAAAGCCAGGACAAATAATTATTGGCAGTTTGCAGAAGGCATTCTGTGCCCACAGCTCTGCAGGATGCCATTAAAGTCAGTTCACTTGTCTTAATGGGAAACACCTGTAATCTGGAACACAAGAGGAAAAATCAAACTAACCATGCTAGAGACATCAAAAATAAACTGAAAATAAAATCTTCCCTCATGCCCCTTCCTTCCTCCTTTCATCTGCACTCTTGAGACCCCAGACTATCACTGGTATCCATCCCTTCTTTTAAAACTGATATGAAAGCCTGTCTTGAAAATTATATTCCTTCATAGATGCTGAAGGATATCAAGCTATTTCAGTTGCAATATTAAATCAGAAGAAAACTTACTACAAACAAAAACATGTTTCATAAGTGTTCAGTTGGAACTAGGTATTAAAGTGAATGAAACCCATCTGAAAATGTTTCTCATAAATAATGGCTTAAAACATTAAAAATATATTGGTCTCTAAAATTCCAAGACTTTTTGCTTTTCTATTGCTCTCTGAATATATGTTTTGGACAATGCATTTCTCTGGGTATTTTAACAGGTCACTGACAAATAATGGATAAGAAATATGCCCTTGATATTCCCACGCAACAAAAATTTATGTAATTGTCATAATTTCCTTTGGAAAATTCAGCCACATAACAATCATATTTAAGTATAAGTGTTGAGTTATGTCACTGGATTGGAAAGTAATTCACATAACGCCACAGTTTGAATTAGGAAGGCTAGCAGAAATTCACGAACAAGTTTTAATTGAGACAGTCCCTGGTGAAAAATGAACATGCAGGTTTTTTGGCTGTTTTTATTAATGCATCCATGAATAATTTTGATCTTTCCCCTCTCTCTATTACTTTTAATTTTATCTTTTCAACAGAAATATCAGGAAGAAGAAATCAGAGAGAATAGAATTTGGTTTAAAACATTTCCAGTCACAGAGAAGAGGCCATGACATGGGAAGATGTTGAAAGAAGGCAATTCCTCAGCCCAAAATTTTTAGAGGTCTAAAAATACACCAGACTGTGAGAACTACCAGCTACATTTGCAATGTGGTACAAGTTTAAAAATGTCACAGCCCATAAAAATACGTCCTTTCCACCTTAGAGGCTGGTGGATGTTATGTTAGCTTCAGAGTAAAGCTACTGTGGTAACCTGGATACTTTGAATATGCATTCACAGCATAGAAATATGAAAACTGGCTTTCATCTAACTTTCATGTGTCCAGGAAACAGATTTATTCCCTTTTTTTAAATACTAAAAAGAACTGTTTCTGAATTCAGAAATGATTTTAATCAATTTTCCCCTATCTAAGGTAACCATTTTATTGTATTGATAAATTAAAACCCCCAAAACAATAAATCTGCAAGATAACCGACACAAGAGTGGCATGAACAGGGAAATTAATTCTTAAATACATAAAGATACCCAAATTCCAAAGAATATAGGGATCCCTGAAGGTATCCTGTGCAGCTGGAATGCCTCACAGTCAAAGGGATTTCCTTTTCGGTATTATTCACTGTACCTCATTGCTGAAAGAATTTTCCTTTTATTATAGGGCCACAAACAAAGGGATCAGTGTTCCACGTTGCTCTTTTGTAGAGCTTTGAGGTTTTTCAGGCCAGAGGGCAGGCTGCAGTGTAGCTCGTTCATAGTCTGATACACCCCATCCTGTCCGGGGAGCTGGTGCCAGGATGTTCTGGGTTACACAGCACTGCTCCATGCCCAGCCTTAGTGCCTTGTACAGAGTGCCCTGAGGCTGGTTTGGCTTTGCCTTTTCCTCCCTGTCCCCCCACCCTGCACGGGAGCTGAGCTGGTTAACAGGATAGCACTAATACAGAAAACCCCACTCAAACAGAGACGTGGGGCTTAACGTGAATGCAACCATTCCCTGTGCTGTGCAGCTCTCCCTCACCCCTGTCCATGTCCATCCCGTCTCTTCTGTGTCCCTTCCAACCCACAGTGAGCTAACCTGAAACAGCAGAGCCTGCAGGGAGAACAGATGCAAGGTATCTTTCCCACATGGGATACCAGCAGCCTGATCTATGGGAATGTCACCAAGAACCCTTCAAAGACTGTTCTGGGACAGCCCTCTGCATTTGGTGAGCCAGCCTGAGTGTAGAAACCAACCAACAACTCCATATTGCATAAGGATCTACATGGACCTTGGCAGAGAGTAGAAAGACAACTCTGGGAAGTGAGGAATGTGTCCTGTAGAAATCCGTGCAACTCAGCAGTAACATTCTGAGTCTTGTGGTGCAGTTTGTTCTGTTTCAGGCAAAATGTGATGTTGCTCTGCAAGTCTTTGTGGAGGGTTGTGGGAAGATGAGCTAGGTCTCCTTAGTGTCAACATTCCTGTTCCATTAGGTGTCCCATGTTTGCAATGTCCACACGGTCCAAGAGAAAACCCAAATGTCTTGCACTGCTCCAAGGCCACAAGAACACCTGGTCTCTGAGGGCTGCCTTGGGAATCAGATATTTGCCTTCATCTTACTTCTGCAGGGATGTTTTGTCTTGGACATTAAACAAAGTCTTTGATAAGCAAAGGTTTATGCTACTTGCCTCCTGAAGTGTTTCCTTAATGTTTAAAAATCACTTTGGGTCCCACATCAGCACATACACAAATCATTTCTTCTGCTTGTGGGTGCCCTACAGGGATATTGCCTTTGAAGCAACAGTCTCAGGATGGAGCCAACAAATTCCTCAAGTGCACCCTAATCTTAGGCACCCTTGTATTCTGTGCATAGTTCAGGTGACTGGATCTAAAGGGCAGGCACGTTCTCTGTGCCTTTTGGGGCTTCCAAACATGCCCAAAGGCCCTGGAGAAAATGATGGAAAAAGGCTATAGCTTAGAAACCAGACCCCTTGATGAAGTCAGCCTCTGTTTGCTACTAACCCAGAGGATTATGACAAAAAATGACACTATTTTCATCATGATGTAGTGAGATCATTGTGGTTTGGTTTCAGCCAGGTTTCAGCCTGGACAGGGTTAATTTTTTTTTCCAATAGTCGGGACCCAAGTGTTATTTGATACCACTTCATGTCATTGCTAGGAGCAGGGAAAAGAGACTCTCCCTGAGGAAAAGGATATTCCTTCTGGAGGAGAAAATGTGGCAAGCAGAACAGTCCAGTATTTGCTCATTGTCAAGGTCTGTAAATCGTTGCTTTTTCTCATACCTTTTGTTATTAATATTGTTGCTGTTACTGTTCATTTTCTTGTCTCATTTTTACCAGTTAATTGTTCTTATCTCAACCCGTGATCTTTGTTTTTGTGCCTCTATCGGGAGGTGGAGGTAGAAGGAGCAACATGGTGGTTTTAATGGGAGCACTAAATTGGAGTCCATTCCTAAACCACGACAATGGGGCAGCCAAGTGAGGACAACGATGGGAGTATTTTATGAGGCACCTGCAAAAATGGAGTAGGATAACAATCCTGGTGAGGTATGCACTATGGCTGTTCCTGGATCAGCTGGGGACAAATTTATGGCTCTTATTTTCAATGTTTCCTGGGACTGGGGCATGAAATTTCATTTCCAGCTTTATCTCTAAGATGATCTCACAGGCAGGGAGATGCTTCCTGCTCCCTCCTGCAGATGGGGAGCAAGAACAAAACTTTTTCATTTGAGAACCAGAGTGAGCTGCATATTCATTTTTCATCAGGTCATTTCAGTGCTACGTGCCCTTTACTTTCTATAACCTGTCTCTTTTCTCCTAGGAAGCACAAAGGTGTAGCCCCAAAGCCTGCACAGTGCTGAGAATACAGGAATGCTGCAGTGGGCGTTTCAAAAACCACACGACATCGCTCGTGTAGGACAAGCTGTTGCTATAATGTAAGACCCTTCAATTCTTATTGATGCTTATGGTTTACTTTTGTAAATGGCCAGCACCTTGTAAAACTACTCTCAGATCTCTAACACCTATTATACCAGGGTCACCTTACCCTGCAGCTTTTTTTTTTTATTTATTTATTTTTTTTTAAGGAGGAGGGGAAGGGTGAAGAGAGGGAAAGGAACAGTATTATAAGCAAGAGGAGGCTGGACACAGCCTGTCAGATCCTGCTACCTCTGAGCAATTAGAATTTAAAGTGTGAGGAGAAACTTAGCTGTGACACAAATTTGGCTTATCACAGTAAGTTCAGCAGAGCTGTAAAGACAAGAATTCAGTGTCTAGGAGAGAGGGCTATTGCACAGACATTACCTGAATGTAAAGAGTTTTTACAAAGTTTTTGTGAGAACATCGGAAAAAATATTTAAAAAATTCGAATCCACGTACTGGATTAACATAATATTTTGAATTAATTATCACTGTATAATATAAGATAGGTGGCATAACTACAATTAATTTCAAGATAGCTGAAATTTATCCTGCTCCAGAAAGTCTCACTGAACCATGGTCCACCTTTAAATCAATAATAAAGAGACATGGCCTTAACCCTGATTCCCCTCCCCATATGGTGCATGTTCACAACTTCTACAGAGGGCAATACAGAGCAGCAATTTGTGTAAATGAGCAGCCACACTTAGCACCTCTGTGCATTTTAATCAGCTGAAACTGCCACCTAGCTTGTACACTTGGACAGAAAAGAGTTCTTAGCCAGAAAAAGGGAGCAGGTCATGCCAAAAGGAGCTATTGTGTGTAAAAACGTTTTAACTTCTATAGGAACAAAGAATAAACAGTGAATGTTCTAATTTGTAGCAAGACTTTTTCAAAATATCATAAAAAGGAAAACCAAAAGAGTCATTTTATGAAAGATATTTTTATTTGATTCAAAACCTTCCATTCAGGCTTTCACATTTTGTATTTCCTAGTATGATGTAGTGAAAATGAAAACCAGAAATATTTCTCTCAAGAAAATCCTGCTCAGAAAACTTCAGGAATATTAAAGAATTTGTCACCACTTTCTTTCTCAAAAATTATTCCCTGTCAAATTCAACATATTTATGATGGATGTTTTATTTGAGAAAGCTTAATCTACTGGCAGAAAAAGGTAATTGAGACATGATGCAAATTAATACTCAAAGTTAAAGAAAACAAAAGAAAGCAAATATTTAAAGCAGTGAAATCACATCAACTTGAGTTTGAATTACAAACGGGTAAAATAAAATGCTTTTTGCTTTGATTTTCCCCTTGATATTCTGACCAGGATACTGTACTGCAGTATTAGACATCTGGGTTAAACTCTAGAGCTTACTGGATTTGATCAAGGCTTTTTCTGTCATTTTAATCTTTTAAAAACACCACCAAACAGATATGGTAAAAGATTATGGAACCTAGTTTATCTGTTAGAGTCTATCCTCTTTTGTTAAGATACCCTTATGCTTCAAAAGTTGAGCAGATATGTCTCAGAACTTAAAAAAGATTAATCTTATGGTATTTCTAATTGTGATTTGTGATGTCCAACTAAAGAAATGATAAACCGTAGAATTCTACTTAGCCAATCTGATCCAATCACAGGGAACACTTTAATTTTCAATAGAGATGTTAAACTCTTGCTCTTCTTAGAAGCAGCATGTGCCAGCTTCAGGCAGAGATTTGAACACTGGCACTGATCCAGGAACAAAGAGGAACTTGAAATGAAGCTGCCACTGAAATACAGGCACAGCTTCTTCAGACAAGATGTCAGCAGCCCTTGTTCTTATGTCTGATAATGAAGTTTTATTTTTCTCAAATGATGAATTACAGGACACATACACATAAGACATTTAACTCCTCCATGAGAGGCAAGCACCTGAAACTGCCAGTGAAAAGAAAGTATTTAACTCGAGGTGTAGCTGTCCTACTGGCAAACCAAACTTCTTGCATTGCCACTATAATATAAATTAAGTAGAAGCCTAGCTTATAAACTCACACTATGACCCATACTTTATGTTCCTTTTATGTCTCTTGGGTCTTGATCACAATGAAACTTTCTCAGTCTAAAGCAATTTAATGCAAACATTCCTGGGGAAGGCTATAAAATGTGAGTTTTGCAGCCAGTCTTTTATGGGTATTTTGGATGAATATTGTATACCCAGTAGAAAAAAAAAAAAAAAAGGATGACGAATGTAGACATTACGACATATGTGTGGGGTTTAGCTGAGTCTGTATTTGCACATGAATATTAACCCTGGTAATTGAGAAAACCTGTCTCTGCACATATCTTGTTCATTTCCACAAAAAGCATGTGCGTGGATTTAAGACAGAATTAATGTCTTGCCTTACTTAATTACAAATTTTCTGGCTGTGAGGCTCCCCATGCCAGCTCCTCCATGAGGGCAATGGACTCAACAGATGCCATGTTACACCTACTGGATGGGGATAAATCCACTTGCTACTGAGCACTAACAATAACACATGGAGATGTAAGTTGTGAATCGAGTTCAGCAGACAGCATGGCTCCCAATTCTTAAGCATTTTGCAGCAAAACTAAAAAGCACCATCAAAGATGCTCACAAGTGGTATCATTGCAAATGTTTACAAAACATGTAAAGAATGGTAAAATATGTGCTTAGAAAATGTACTTGTTGAGATCTTGAGAGAAAGGCATGAGACCCCATGGTGTTGAGACATAGACTTGGTTTCCTGCACAGTACACCAAGATATTGCCATTTTAATCAGTAATGGTGAATTCAACGTTGTTAATGATATTTTTGCAGGTCACAGGTCACATGATGTCCTGCCTTTTCACTGATCAACTTGTCTTTGTGATTTGAGAGTATAAACAAAAATAAATATGAAAAATGAAAGTATGATGTCTTTAATATTTTTTCAGAGTCTTTGATTTCCTTGCCTTCAGATATAAAAGACAATTATCAGTTGAAATGTGATAGACAAAGACCTCCTGAAAGGATTTTTTAAAGTTTTAAAACAATAGTATATGAAATGTCAGCAGTAATAATAACAGAACACAAACGCTACCATCCTCTGCTGTCTCTGGAAAAGTGAAGGGCAGCTGCCCTCTGTGACACCTTTCAGTGCTGCAGCAACTACAAAAGTTTCTGTTCGAAAATCCTGGTAAGAACCAATTCAATGAACAGCAGAAATAAATGAAGCTTATGAGGAAACATAATATTAGTCAATGGCCAGACACAAGGGTCTCTCCAGCTCCTGGTCACAGACAAATTCTTATTTCAATTTTCTGTTCTGCTTCCTCAATACAGTAATAATCTTATCACTCCATTTATCCTTCACAGCTGGCCTGCAATTCTTGGTTGGTTTTCTGCTGCAATTTAACCTGCTGCTGTGTGGCTGAGATATTTACTAGAAATCAGAATGTGCCATTTACAGAATGCAGTGCTGTAACTTCAGGGCTGCTGTACTGTGTCTAGTCAGGCATACTTACCTTTGAGGGCTGCCTTTTTTCGTTTGTGAGGCACATTAAGGGAGGCAATATCTAGGAACAAGGGCTCTGGTCGGATCAATGCTTGAGTGTGCTGCTTCTCTTACACTCCTCAGCAGAAAGTTCTCTTACCCTAGCAATTAATTTGTTATGCTCTGCTGTTCGTATTTTTCTGACCATCATCTGGTGGGATTGGAAATCCTCTCTTCCCACATAACTGCAGGCCAATTAGAGATGATTATTATATCTTTTCTATATGGGAGCCAAAAAAGTATAAATTAAGTTCAGGTTCCTAGCTGATACCTGTCTGATGCATCAGATGAAATTGTGAGGGCTCATTGACATCTTTTTTTTCCTGAATAGTCTGGAGAAAGGATTTAGATTTACTTAAATTTAACAAAGAGGAGAGGCAGGAGCAATTTTTTTGCTCCTTTTGTCCTCCTTTGAAAGAGACATTCTAGAAGAGCCAGAACTGAATTTAGAAGAGGAGCTAGTGGCAATCCCAGGGAATGGATAGAGGGAGCAGGGAAGGCACCTGCCCACTAGGATGCTCACTTCCAGATGAGTCCCAAGCCTGACACATTTATGGCCCAATTACACCACATTTATTCTGCTGTTGTTCCTTGTCTGTGTAACACAATGGCAGTGCAGTGCCCATATTAAGAAAGCACAGTCCATTAGTGCCAGATTCAAACACCCTGAGGAGTGATATCACACAACAAAGAGGGCAGATCTCATGAGAAGTCATGTTGCAGCAGGCAATACTTCCAGCCTAATCCTCCTCTGAACATGACATAGCTCTTCATACTGTGCTTGAACATAGGCATTTTATGCTGAATAATTTATTTTGGCATAAAAGCTTAATTGTGCACATTGATTACAAAAATGCATGTAGTTTGACTGGGTGAGAACTGTAAGGTATAGGCCTGGTCAAGTTTCAGGTCATAATACACTCATTAGTGGACAAAGTTAACGAAAAAGTGCACTATAGCTGGATAATTTCATTTTTTTTTCACTACAGCTTTACCTTTGTAAAGTCAGAGGGCAGTGGTCATAATAAAATTATGTAATGATACAAATTGCTAGACGATATGGCTTTGGTAGTCATTGTATTCCTGCATGTTTAACCAAGGGCTACCTATATGAGCAATTGTTTAAAATACACACAGTCTGAGCAATAGATTTGAAAAATCTGTTGATAAAATTCCTGACCCACCTACGGCCAACAAAAAAGCCCAGTTGACTTTCATGGGAAAAATGAATAATTCTTTTCCTCTAATAGAGGTTCAGACTCTCCACAGAGCTGAATGTCTTTTGTTCAGTGCATGGTGTCAGTAGAGGCTGTAAGAAGTTGGCAGAACAGGACCCTAAGAGTGACTGCAACATGGCTTCTTCCAGTGCTGCTGTAAGATTATTTATTTTAATCCATAAAATCTTTTAAAAATTGTTGATGTCATATATTATGAATAAAATAAAATCTATGTCTAGGCAGTAATACAACTTAATAGCTCTGTGGGATGTAAAAATCTATGCATCACAGTTTGCTTGAGTGAATCAACCTGCTTCCTGGATGAAGTTGCTATAGCATTGAATGTTGGGGATTTTTGCAATGTCTGAAGAGACCTAGTTCCAAACTGTTTAGATTTAAATATAATATTTTAAGTCAGAGAGAAATGGGCCGCTGTAAACATGTCTCTTCTCTTAAAGACACAAAATAGACATAGAGTTATTTAGTACCATTGGGAGAAAGACTTCAACAACTTTCAAAAAGTCATAAGAATTTAAATACCCTGTAAAATTTTAATAGAGACTAATTTTAGGTATAAACATTATGATTTGATTTGTTAATTTTCCGGTTTACAGATCAGGTAAAATGCAGGGTTGAGCAAAATTGTAAAGACTTTTGAAAAACATTTGCCATTTCATTTGACAAATTCATTCCTGCAAAGCCAGCTTTCAACAAAATTCATGCAGTGAGGCCTCTGCACCAGAATTAGGTGAGCATTTTTCTCCATTTGTTTGCAAATCAGGTACCATTCAAGGAGAGACCTAATTTCAATTGCAACATTTTTTCTTTTATATGTTAACATGGCTTACATTAATTTCAAGTATTTCACTGCTGTGTCCATTCAGCACTTGCTATTCAGCCTGAGGCTTAAAAGGACACCCAAGGTCTCAAGAACATCTCTGAGGTGCAGACTCCACTCTCACAGTAGACAGTTTTAAGCTGAGACAAGGTTTTGCTATACCCAGGGGCCTGTGGTTCAAACACTCTCCTGTTTGCTCAACTAATGAGGTCAAAACATTTTCATCAGTAACGAAATTATTCTTTCTTGTGTAACCTGCCTCTAAAACAATGCACCATAAATGATGGAATCAAAACTAATACGACTATACGTTTTATTAACACCAAAATCTTCAGCACAGGATTCATGAAATAAAGTGAAATATACAGAAACATTATTAGCACAAGATGTAGGTCACACTACAGGGTTGTTCTGGAGAAAGATTAATGAGCAGTTCGATTCTGATACCTAGGTATATAAAGATCACTGGAGAGCTTTTGTCTGCCTCAATCCCAGAGTCTGCCTAGTCTTTAAATGATTAGTTGGCAACCATTCTTTGTTCTGATACAAATTCAATGGACTAAACCCACAGTTGTACCATAGCCGAGCTGGGTACATTCACAAGGAATGTGAGGAGACAAAAGCTTCTTTAATCCACTATTGCTTCCTGGTTGTGTAGTCTGAACTAGACCAGCAACTTCTCTGTTTTGTGAGGGCTTGCAATGTCCCCCTGGTCTGTTGCCTCAATGGCAGTGGCTCAGTGGAAAAGTTCCACAGTTTCCCTTTGCCCAGGCAGTCGTATGGAGCAGTCCTGCTCTGCCTGAACAAGCTGCAAAGGGTCTTTGTGCCTATCCCCTGCCAAGCACCGATGCACTGCTTGGGTCAGGGCTGTCCTGGAAATCCCTGCTTCTGGTTCCCATATTTTGCAATGCAATACAAATATCCAGCTACAACAGAAATTTTGGCTTTTTTGAGCTCTAGCCTTTCAGGACAAAAGTGGGGAATAGGAAGGACAACAACGTTAGGGATGAAGTCTGGAAGCCTGGAAAGGCAGAGGTGAGCACTTGCAGTGATATTGGGTAAGGACTATGAAGGACAATAGTAGTAAACATTGCTATATTGAATTTTGTTAAAAATGTTAAGAGTTTATAAACTACTATTTATGATAGCAATCTTAATAAAGTCATATCCACTCTTTCTATATGTGTCACTTATGTGTAAACTAGCAGGTATTTTCTGATGAATGCAGTTTCCATAGACCCATATAAAGAGATTAGAACAAAGATATTATCAGATACTCTACAATAAAGGTATGTATTGTATGTAAGTTCAAAAGATTGACATCATGCACAACACAACTCTGTGATATGAAGTGAAGGCGGGTAGGCAGCAGCGGCAATGAAGAATGATGCACCATCACAACTCTTAAAGCAGGGACCTCTTTGGAAGTGATTTTGTTTCAACATCCTCATCAGGAGCTGGCATCAGTGTCTGGTGATCTCTCTAAGTGCAGTTATCAAGCGTGTTCCTTGTCATTTTTATCCAAGCTGCAACGTGACTGCGGGGCACAGCCCTTTCATTGTGCCTGGATCCTTTGCTGGGTTCCATGGCTGCAGCCTTCCCATAAATGTGAATGATTTGCCTCTTGTTCTTAAGTGAGCAAACCAGAGTAGACTTAGAGGCTTGCTCACTTTACCAGTCATTATGCAATTTCCACTCAGCTGTAAAGAAGGATTTTGTGAAA
Organism: Brachypodius melanocephalos; assembly: GCA_013398615.1. Classification (NCBI taxonomy): domain Eukaryota; kingdom Metazoa; phylum Chordata; class Aves; order Passeriformes; family Pycnonotidae; genus Brachypodius; species Brachypodius melanocephalos. The sequence continues at coordinate 6,908,154 of VZSR01000245.1, forward strand.
AGATGTGGAGCAAGCACAGTTCTGAACACACTTCTTTCAGTAGTTCATGTGATAAAATCATTGTCACTGAACAGTCTCAGATAATAATAGAGTTTATTAATTATTATAATATATTAATCATATATTTAAATTTCATGGGACATTAAACAAAAAGCCACTCTGCATGAAACAGGCTTTTCAAAAATACTTCAGGGCATATGCAAGCCTCGGTGGAAGAAAAAAATCTTTTCTCTTCAGATTCTACAGTTCAGTGTACTATTTAATTGAATCAGTCAGTCAGAAATACCTTTCTTTAGTCCCTTTGATCTCCTAGGGCAATACTTTGCCATATTAATTTGCCTGTTAACCAAAATCCAACATATCATAAACTCCAAAATAAGTACTTAAAAAATGACATTGATCCTTATGCTCTACGTGTTTGTTGTCTATGGGTTTGTGGTTTTTGGGTTTTTTTTTTGATTGGTTGGTTTTTTGGGGTTTTTTTTTTGAGGTGGGGAAGAAGAGAGGGATAGAGGAGTGTATGGAGTCATGGAATAAACTAGGTTGGAAGGGATCTCCAGAGGTCTTGTCCAAAATTCTGCTTAAATCGGAGTATGTTACTCAGGCACTGTTCAGATCAGTTTTGAATATCTGGCATGATGAAGATTCCACACCCCCTCTGGATTCCTGTTCCGATTGTCCTTATCATAAAATAATTTCATCTTTGTATGAGATTGGAATTTCCTATGTTCCAACAGGTCTGTTGCCTGTTGATCTGTTATGCATCTCCAACAATCCTCTGTCCTGTCTTCTGTACCTCCTGCCATTAAGCAGTCAAATACAGGTGTCAGACCCCTCTTTAATGCTCCTTTTCTAACACTGAACCAGCACTGTGCAGCCCTTGCTTGGAGTCATTCCAGTCCATCAATCCCTGAAGTGGACAGGAAAGACCAAAACCAGTCTTAGGAATCTCACAAATGCTGAAAGGATAGCTAAGGCTAGTACAGATCTATTGCTACCTCGTTTGGGAAAGGCTCACACATTTCTCCCTGTCCCTGCATCATGCCACAGAGCAATGCATTGAATGCTAGTCCAGATTGCATTTTTCCCCTTAAGGAGAATTTCATGTTTCATTGATGTTTCCTCATAGAGCAAGGTAAAGAAAGCACAGAAAACTATTTATAGATAGAAGCAAGTCCTTTGTCTCTTGTTTTTAATCTGTCCACTGGGAATTTTACAAGCTTTTCGTGCTTCGAAATTAGCTTAATATTTTATGAAAAATCTTCAGTCTCTGAAAGGCTCTAGGGATTGAAATGTCTTACTTAAACAGCAGTGACAATCTGAAGACTTAGACCAGTATAAGTTAAAGCCCATCCAATACAGGCCAGCAGAGCAAACACTGTGCATTAGAGAAAAAAATGCTCCAAGCCATGCAAAACCTTCTAGACTTGTAAGCTGTAGACCTCAGTCCTGAAGGTATTTTGACTAAGCCATGGGCATGATGCTCAGATAGCTAAAGCTTCTTGGCAGTGGAACCAGACTTCAAATCCATGCAGTCTGGAGGTGAAAGCTGCAATCACAAACCTGGTCATATGCTTAAGAAATCAATGGGTTTACATAATTTCAGGTAGATATCACCTTAATTCTTTCTCACATGCCTCTGGCACAGAAATTGGTGTCCCCTACACCAGCTTAGTTGGCCAGGCAACATCAATCTGACTTTTTTCATTTGTTCAGTTCTGACCCCCAAAGGTTTTCAACAGCCTCCCATCTGGACACTTTTCCCCTTTGTATGTGACCACTTGTCTTCTGCCATTTTAGAGAAGAGATCTCAAAAGATCTCTATCAATGACAGTGCAACAAGCTGCTTTACTGGGCAGATTTCTGGTTCCATTTTTGTAATATTCTAACCATCCATCAACCTCATAGTTTATCCACTTGGGAGGCAATTTTTTGTCTCATAAAAAAGCTTAGTGCTCTGCTGTTGCTTAAGTATATTTTTATATACTTTAAATAAATGTATTTAAAGATCTTGAAGGTTTCAGTTAGCAAAATCACTTTTACATACTTTCATGATGCATTTTAAAAACCTAAGTTACTTTCTGCAGACAAATTTGATAATCAGAACTCCCTTGAAAAGGGTTCCGAATTACAGCAAAAAAATAAAAGTAAAATGAGATTCCTTTTCATTAAAAGCTAAATTTTTACCTTCCTCTCTGATTTCCCTAATGTGAAAATACAATCAAAGTGAACCATTTGCCTATACAAATTAGTTTTAACTGACTTTAAGTAAATCAGATAAGACATAATGTCTGTAACTGGCTAAATCAAAGCAATTTTACTCAATTCCATCAAATTCTGAGGATTTATCAATATATCTGGATAAACATCATCGGAATTTAATCAAATTTCAGTTTTCAGATGAATGCTGACTTTTTAGTGAAGTGTTTTATTCAAAATTCTTGCTGAAATTAAATATGTGGAAAACAATTCTATATACTAACGTGCATCCAGGTACATGTTCAAAACCAGTGGTTGTAGCTTGGCCTCTGAAGTTATGCTTATTGAGCAGGCCTGCAGTTTTATAAGTTCATAATTCACAGATTTACAAATATTTATGCTATTAAAGATGTATACATGTTTATTAGGTTTTACAAACCCATCTAAGGAAGTCCAAACTAATCCTGTGGACTTCAATAGGAAATCCTGTTTATGGACAATGCATGTTTGTCTTTATGTTCTTATACATTTAAACTCAAGCTGTATATAATTTAATTTTCCATTACAAATGATGAATGCCAAAACTTTGATATGTATAAAAAGTAATCTTGGAAAATAAATCTGGTTTAGAAGTTTGTCGTTGCATTCCATCCAAAAATTTTCTCTTTGTGAATGCATGAAAGTAAAAAAAAAATGGCATAGATGCCAATTTGGATAAAACCAAAGTGAATATCTGATTATTCAGTTTTGGAAATATAATGGAACAAGACTGAATTTGTTCCGATAGAATAGTACATACATTTGTGTAGCAAAAATTCCTGACCTGGACTTGTTCAAATCAAACCTACTGTCACTAGCAAAATCCTTGGAAGTCTTTAAATATTAAAAATCAGCAAAACTAATGAGATTTTATATACTATTGCAAAAACTAAATGAAATAAAGTATTTGAGTACTGTATATTGTTAAGGCCTTATCACTTCTCTATGCTGATTTTGTAAGGTATGTCTTCCAAAGAAGCTCTCAAGTGAAGTGTATCTTGAATGAGTTAAAGAAGAAAGGAATTAAATAAAGGAGCATATATATTTCCCACTTACCCAATCATATGCAGATTGATATAAGAACATAAGAATGTCCATATGGAGTCAGACCACACCTCTGTCAAAGCTAGGATTCTCTCTTCAGCACTTGCCAGTACCAGATGCCTAATGAAAGTGCATGAGAGCAGGACAAGTAGACAGGGATATTATATGCTGGGATACTCTGCAGAATACTTTCCAGCCATCTGTGACTCAGGTAGTTCCTGAACTGCAGAAATGGTGCCTGCATTTAATTGTCCTAAGCAGATTTTCCTGTCATGAATTCGTCTGCAGCCATGCAAACTTTTCCATCCGCAATATCTTACAGCAGCAGTGTCACAACTTAATTGCATATTTTTTGCAGAAGCACCTCTTGTTTGTTCTGGACCTGCCACCTGCTGATTTTATCTATTGTAACTCATTCTCTTTTTTTTTTTTTCTCTAAAGTGAGCAGTCATTTACTAAATTACGTTCTTCATGATTTCACTGATCTTTCTACAACCTTTCAGACTAAGTGCTTCTAGTCTAAGGAGTGTGGTGCACTGGTTTTCTTGCCAAGAGAGAAGCTGTTTCACACCTTTGGTCATCCTTCTCACCTTCCTCCACATTGAGTTCCACAGTATAGTTTCTGAAAGCAGAGAAGGAGGAAAGAAAGCCTTACATGCTTAAGATGTGGCTGCTACTTTATCTTTATTGCATTTAATATGTTTATGTTTTATTTCTATTCCATTCTAATAATCTCTTTTACTTGACTTTGTACTACCTTTTAAAAGGATTAGCCTGATTTTTAAAAATATACACATACATTGTTGTGCATATCCTCCTTCCTGAAAGTAACTGTCATTTCAGAAGTGTTTATAACCACAATTAAGCTTTTTTTCCCTTATGCATCGACTTACATTTGTTTGTCTCAGTTTTATTTAATTGTTTTTAATCTTCTGACCCTTCATGATGTTAGAAGCTTCTGAAGCCTTCCATGGCTGAATCTAACCTTTTCTGTCTTGAATATCTTTAGAGTCATCAGCAAAGTTGCTGCGCTATTATTTCCCTCTTTTACAGACCATTTATGGACATACTGAACAGCATAAACTTCCACTTGGGAATAACCTTCTCACTTTGTATAAAAACTGAAATTTTAACTAGTTATTTATCTATCTGAGAGTGTGCCCTTGGTAGTTTAATTTCCTTAATAGACTTGATGAGATGCTGCGTCAAATACTCTTGGGATTTGTTCTGCCTTGTTCAGTTTCTTGTTAGAGTCTTATGAAGTATGATAATGTGAGTGTAACACAGAACTGGTGTATTCAGGCTGTGCTGAACGAGTGACTGAAGACATTGCCAACTTTGATCCAAGTTACAAATTACATGAATGAGAAAAATTGCAAAGTGGTGGCTTGCTCTTTTCCTTTGTGTAAAAACAAAATGAATATGTTTATGTTAGTCAAATACAAAACCTTGCATTATGAGTTAGTTTTTAGCTTAACACCTGTCAAAAGGGTACTTGTGATTGCCAAGCCCACAGGCTTGTATTTTGTACATTACAATTGAAAGGAAAATAGGATTCTTCAATTTTTTTCTTAGCTTGATTGTATATTCTAATTAACCTCTCAATACCTGAAATAAAATAGATGAAGCATTTTCTCCATAGATGCACAGATTAAACTTGCTCTGTGTAGGCAGCATTCAGCTCCAGAGTTGAATGGAGCTAAAACACAAGTATTGAAGTGATTACTTTATGAATGGATTTATACAGATACAAAAATATTAAAAATCTGATTAGTATTGAAGTGTATGGTTACATAGACAACTTGCAAAGAGATTAAAATAGATATATATTTTAAGAGTGCTAGTTCTATAGGTAAACTGTACAGTCATGCATTTGCATCAGTAAATGTAGAAACCTTATATTTACAGTTTGAGAAAGCCAGCCCCTTAAACACAAGTGGGTCAAGACACTTTATATTTACCTGGAGCAACAGAGTTTGTATGGGAAGTTGCTTTGGAAATGATTATTTGAAAAGCTATTACGATAAGGTTATAAACTCCAGAACAGGTCAACCATACCAAACCAAAACAATGCTGTCTTCAAGAACTCACAAAACTCTCACAGCTCCTTTGATTTAGCCCAATAATAGTCACTCTCACCTTGGATGAATCCAGACTCCATTTATCATGTTTTCAAATGCCTGTCTGTCAGTGCCTCTCACACTTTCAAATGTACAGTCTGCTTGTTTGTATGAAGCTTTCAGCGTGTGATTTGCACCAGATTTATGTTTAAAGCTTCACCTCTCCATTCATGTGTCAAATCCTAAATTAAGTCTCTCAGTTACTTCGTGGTAACTCCTTGGTGCAGTCATACTGTACATCAGCTAAGAGAGTTTCTCCCTTGTCAGATGTGTCAGCCAGACTTTTTATCCCTTCCACAAACTGCTGCTCTGAAGTCTGTGCAAGTCCCCAGACATGTGCAATACCAGTTTGCCCAGTCTCCCCTCAGAACAGGGAGATGCCCAAGTTCCACTGGCATTTTGTCTTGTCTTGGAGAAGTGTTGGATAGGTGCCCAGATGGTCTTTTTTATGTATGAATATAAACAGAGCTTATAGGGAGTGAGATAGGAAAGACAAAGCTGATTGTGATGGCAGAAAATCCCCTAGAGAAAGTAAACCGTGTAACTTGTGACTGATGAGGTGTGAATATTTTCACCAGTTATAAATTCAAGTTTGAAAGTTCTAGCATTAAGAATGTTATCTTAATAAAAATTGAATATAACTCTGGATTTACAGCAAGGCATGTGAGATGAGAATTTGACTCAGTATTTTTGCTCACACATCTGAGGTTATTTCTAATAATTAATTTAAATGCTGTGCTTATCATTTTTCCACTTCAATCCCAGTCTCCCACTCTGGCATGACACAAGGAAGGCACAGTTCTCTTACATTGAAGTAAATGTTCTGCAGCTGCCCAGCACGGAGCAGGGATGAGCAGAACGGCCGGCACTTCCCACCTGCAGAGCCCTCAGAGCTGCCACTCTCATAAGTTATTCCTTGACAGAAACTGTAAAGGGGAAATTTTAAAATTTAATGAACTGTAGGAACTATAGTAGCGGACAACATTCTGGAAGCCTTCTCTTCACAAACCAGAAGAGCAGCGTGCACCAGGAGACAAGCCACGGTCCTGCCATAAAACATTGTTTCTTTTCTTTTCTTTGACTGTTTAATTACTAAAAGCCTGTGACTCTGTTTAATATAAAAGTTATTTAAAAGAAAAGCTAATATATTTGTGCAGTTCAAAAGCCAAAAATGGGTCATTAGGTGGCCCAGTAACACTAGTAAATGAGGTTGTGGAATTGTGGTGCTCTGGTTTTCTATGCTTGAGAGACATTTCCATTTTGTTTCCTTACCTAGTGAAGTTGTTAAAGACACACATACTTTACTGGCTTAGCAAGACATTCTTGTTTTCTTGCTTTATTTCATCTGGTATAAAAGTAATACTATATTGAATGTGTAGATATGGTTGATTTTTTTTAATCTGAAAAACTTTTGATAAGAAATATAAATTTATGTTGAAAGAATTAGAATAAAGAATAGGCTGGTTGATGCTCCTAGTGTTATAATCATACATAATTTTTCCTGTCAGACAATTGGCTTTTGCAGTCCAGATTAACTTAATGCATCTTAAGCCTTTCAGTATATTTCTGAATTTAAGAGTCCCACATTCCAGAGTCATGTGAGAAACATCTTTCATTTACCAACAGAAAGTACAGTTAAACCTTTGCAGTATTACCAAAAAGACTGCAAATATAAAATTAAGGTTTCAAAAACCAGAAGCTCCAGTTCTTAATGTAAACTTGATTATTCACTACAAGTATCTCAAGATCTTAGAGGACCTGGGTTTCAATTTGATTTGATTTGGTGCCACTGAAATCCTGTGACATCCACTGATACATCAGTGACTACTTTTGATTCAGATAGGAATTTTCGAGTTGTTTTAAGAAAATTTTAAAAAACCCATATTATTATAAACGAGAGGCATGGGACACATGGTACCTGATGGCATCAATTTTTATGTACACAGGAAGATTTATTCTTCCCAAACCTAATGTGGTTTGGGCCTAAAACTCAGAGGAGTAAATGAAAATTGATTAAAGGAAAAGTAAAAGAACTAGAAATGTTGAAAAACACTAGGCAAATAAAATCTAACAGATATAACCACTCAGTTAAAAAGAGAAATGGAACTGGTTTCAGAGGCTTCATCCCTCATGCTGCTTTGGTAGCCCTTATTATTTTTCCCAAATATTTGGTTCAGTTTTCTTTGTCGTCTCTGCTGATAAACACAGCATTCTTGTACTCCTTATACAATCTTTGGTTTTACACATACGGTGAAAAGTTGTCACATTTAATTACTGGCAGCTGAAAGGCATGTTATATGGTTTTAGTGCCGCTTTCCCCTTATTGATTCTAGCACACCATCCATGGCATTTTGAGGGAAAATAATTCTGAAAAATGTTGGCAAGCTTGTACTGTCCTATAGCTAAATTGCTTGGCAGAAAGAAACTCATATACCAGCTTTCCTCCTATAATCTCCATTTATTTATTTCTGATATGTCTGCCTCTAGTTCAAATAACTGCACAGTTTTGTAAAATGGAAGTAAATGTCATACCTAAATGCATTGTTAGTACATTAAATCCTCATTTTAGAAGGGTCTTTAAGCACACCTTTAGGTCTGAAATAATTTTTTCTACAGATGTGAGCTTTACCTTAAAAAGACCATGAACATCTTGAATAAACAAGGTTTCCCAACGTGGTAGAAACACTTTGCTCCACATACAATTAGTGACTTTAAGTGCAACTTGGTTCCCCTAAAAGCAAATGCAGTGACAATAGCAACAAGAGAGACAGTGCTGCCTTTTGCTCCCAAGGCATCAGACAGCTGGAATGAGCTGCTCCGTAAAGCGGGGTAAAGCACAGTAAGGATTGTCTCCTGGAGATGCAGGACTGGCCTCCTGCAGGAAAGCAGCAGAGCTGGCAGGGCAGTGTGACCCTCCCAGAGACACAGGCAGGGCACAGGGCACAAACCCAGGGCTGCTGCCACCACCTGGGCCACCCTCCTGCCCCCACCCCTGTGCCCAGCCAGCACAGCCGCCTGGGGTGCTGGGGACTGGGAAGAATTGGACCACTTTTAAAAGGTATAAAATCCAGTTTGAGAACTGGAAAGTTTGAGAAACAGGAAATTTTGAGAAACATTTGATTGAAACAAAGAGCAATACAAGATTTTTTGCTACATTGTTATAATATTTCAGATTTTTTTCCTGTTTTATACATACATAGCCCTCCTAAATAATCCTTAAAATGCATTTTTTAGCCAAATTTCAGAAATTATGCTGGGAGAAAATAAGTAAGGCTCAGTCTAAATACTCTCTTCTAAGTTCTATGTTATACCACCTCCAAAGCATCATAAAGCAGAAGTTCCATGTCACATGCTGTGCTACAAAGAGTGCAACCCTCTCAGATATATGAATGGTTTGTTGTGGTGATCTCTTGGAAGATTTGGATTTCAGTCTCAAATAGTCAATGGACATGAATCAGAGTTTGCAAACTTTGGGCTCTAAAAAAAGCTGATTAACTATTGATGTTGCTCACCCTTCACAATTGTATAGTTTAATGTAACTTGAAACTTATGATCTCAAGTGTTCTATGTTTTCCTGAACTGGAAACTTAAAATAATTCAGTCACATGAGTGGAACTTAATGTAGTTCTTATAATCCACAAGCCTTATTGTTGTTTACTGATATTTTTTAATCACCTCTTTAATCTTTTCATAATCTACCTCTGTTAATAAAAGTGTGTATATTATGTTTTGAAATTCAAGAGAAATTAAGAGTAGCAATAAGAAATAATTGATAACTGGAACTGGGTGTTGCAAACACCCAGAGCATTCATTTTATTACCAAATTCTGCCTATTTATCTTAAGAGTAATAGTTGCTAACATCCACCTTTAATGCTAGACTGTGGAGTGAATGAATAAATAAGCAAGCTCTGAGAAGATATGCTGTCTATTTTGTGTCTATAATTAGTGGGTTCATCTGGAATCTATGGAAGAATTGTCTAACATCTAAGTAACTGCAGCCAAATCAACCAGAATTTTTCTACTGATTCCCATGAGCTTTGGACTCAGACCCTAAATTCTTACAACTCAAGAGGAAAACAAAATAGTGTGGAGTGGTTTCCACAAATATTGTTTTAACAGAACTTCAAGATTTCTTTTTTAAACTCGGCTTTGGTGAGGAAAGTGAGAAGAAGAAATAGCATCTGCATGGAGTGCAAGTTGGCAAGGATTCCAGTCTGCCACTTTCCAAATTGTTTTAGAAATGTTTGGCACGTCTCTGTCACAAATTACAGCTGATTATAATTTCACAGTATGTGCAAGCAGATGGAGGAGATGAATTGGGGAAGAGTTTCACCCCAGACAAATTAATTATTAGTAAGTATTTTCAGAGTAGAAGTTAAATATTAAAACTGTGGTTTGAAATAAAGAATTATGGGATGTCCAAGTAATCTATCTGAATCTATCAAACTTTGAATCAGGCATTTCATGGACAATTTGACACCTGGTCAGAATAATTTAGCATTTTCACAGATAAAAGTAAATCTCATACTAAAGGAGAATATATTTCAGAAACTTGTAAGCACTGGTCATTTTTTTCAAGTTGTCTGTTAAATCAACACATTCGTGGGCAGCTACAACTAGAAGACATTCTTTGCAGGGGTGACATGGAAATTTTTCACTTGTGAAAAATTCATGGAAATTCTTTTCCACTTGTGGGGAAATACCATTCAAGAGAAAGCTTCAGAAACCTGCCTCCACGGTCACTCTTCTTTTTTGTATAATTCAAAGTTCAGTGTATAAATCACTACCTGTTATCTGTCTACACTTTTAAAAGCCAGGCTGAAGATGCTAGAAGAAAAGGGTGTTGTAAATGAGATGGGGAGAGAATGGAGAAGCAAGGCAAACTCTTCTGTTTGAGAAGTTGCATGGCTGAATGGGTGGCTGACACCTTGCTCTCTCCTTCCTATTCAGGAATTTGTGATCCTCCTGTTGACTCAGGTCCTTGTAAAAATGCTGCTGTTGAGGACTTCCATGACCCTCTTTCTGTGGCCCTAAATTTCTGTGTGGATAAGAAAAGAGTAACATTCTGTAGACATACATGAAATTCTGCAGTTGGTAATTTCTGCATATATCTTCTACAAAGATTTTCTTGGTGAGAAAAATTTGGCTTGACTGAAGCATATAATATTCAACTGATAATCAAAAAATACTTAAATAAACAATGGTTTCATAGTTTCTTAAGAACTCCTTGCCCCAGGAAAGTATTTGATTTGAACAGAAAATTAGAGGTGAAATGACAGTATTTCTTTGACTGAGGAACACTAACTTTATTTTACTTATTTTACTTTCTTTTTTTTTTAAACAGGATTTTTTAAAAAAAGTGGAAATTACGGTTTTAAGATTAATTATTTGCAGTTGCTATGTGGAGGCTACAGTTTATTAAATAATATTTGTGAAAGGAACCTGAAGTGGAGAAAAGTTTTGTTTATTTGAATATAAAATCTCATGTGTCATGGCAAAAAAAGAGAGCAATGTGTTTATCATTATATGCATATATTTATCACTAGTCTAGTGCAAGATTTTGCTTATGATGAGATACAGTTTTAAGCGTTTTCACTAATTCAATTTAATTTTTTAATGTGTTTGACACAATCTCAATTATTTTATAAAGGAAAATGTTTCTTTGCTCTGCTTCCAATTTTCCCTGGAAAATGTTTTAATCAGCTGATGGTGCTTATGTGGTGTAGTATTTGTAAGGAATCAAATACAATGCATATTCAATGGCTCTTTTTGTCCTCTGAACAGAAGCTTTACTGCATCTTTGAGATTATGTCCAAAACTCACAGTGATAAATATTTTAAAAACTTTATCGTGTGCTACAGGCTGATATGAATATAGAAACATGTTGAATTAACCACAGTAATGTATCCTGCCAATTTTTTTTTTCCAATTAAAATCTTTGCTGCTCTAGATGTTTAAATATTGTGAAAATGCTAAGAGATATTAGCAGCTCTAGAAAAGGAACGATTTCCTATCTCAGTTTGTTTTTTGATGTTAAAAAATATCTTGTACACACTTGCTGTGTTATTGGTAACATTCTGCCTTTCTTTAAAACTCAGTTTCATGGAAATCTGTAACTATGAAGTGTAACTTTTGTAAGGATAAAAAGTATGCTTCAGAGGTGCAGCCAGGTTTCTTTAGTCCTGCAGAATTTAAAATATTTTGGGGGTCAAGGCTGGTCTAGACATCTACAGAGCAGATGAGAGGCTGAAATCCTGCTGGCATCCTTGTGAGTGGGAAATTCCCAGTGAACTTCAGCTCAGCCATTTCACCCAACACTCCTTCAATCAGCGTGAGGTTTCTGAGCTCAGGAAAGCACAGCTGAGCTATCTGTGCAATTTGACTTTAGTAAATGGCAGCAAGGAAGTAACAATTTACCCAATTATTTATTATTATTATTATTTTTACACAATTTCAAGTTAGTGAATGTCACAGTGACTATGATTAATGCGTTGCCATGTATAAACTCTGGGATATGAGTAAAGGCTCTTGAAGTTGCTTACACTGGAGCCTGTCATATCCCTCTTGATGTTTTATTATGCTATATCCTTTTAGACCTGCAAACACATTAGTAAGTGTGCACATAAAATAAACAGCACCATGACTCACCACAATGGATATCTGATTGTACAATAAAGCAATCTTTCACATTAACACTGACTTTCCCACACTTACCTACATCAGTTGTTGCAGAAAATAGTGATTTACCAAAAATTACTGCTACTATTATATTAACGTAATAAAATAATGAAAAAGAGGTGTAAGAAATTTGTAAGAAGAGAAAACTGGCATTTATTTCATCCTCCTTCTTATCATTTTATTGTACACATGTAAAATGTGTACTTGAGTGTTCAAATGTATATCTCACAAAGAAATGTGTAATTTTATAAATTTATGTCTTTATTCAATTTTTATGATTTCTCAATATTGTCCAGAAAATATAAAAATAATAATGGTGAAATATATAAGTAACTCTAAATTAAGTTTTTCAATTAATAAGACTACTGCATACTAGCTTTTTTCCCTAAATTGTCTTATATCAAAACTAACTTTAATTAACACCTCATAAAACAAACCAGTCTCTTACAATGAGTGAATTTATTGCACACAAAGGCTACATGTTTAAGAGGCCTCCCCTGTATGCAAATTAGATACAAACTATGAGCTAGATCTGTTAAATCTAGATATTTCATACATAGAGGAAATAAATATGCAAAACACATAAAAATAAATTCAAATCTTTGTTACAAACACCCTGGAGAAAACTTTAACAAATCATAACTGTCAAAGGGATGGATGATGAAAGTTTTTGTCATGCAAAAAGATACAAATCACTCTTCTGTTGCGAGCATCGCTCTTTTATTTCCGTGGTTGTGGGCACATCATCAACTTTAATGATAAAAGCCTTCCACAAAAACAATCCTTAAGCCTCAGGAACAAACACCTCTTTGGCACCCTGAGAGCATGTTCCACAAACACCATCAATCTCCTTCTGAGTATGATTTACAGCCTCTCCCTTTGGCCGGCTCGAGCTGTCCGTGTGCGCGGCCCGGCAGCGTCACATTGGGATTCTCCTCTGCTTCGCCCTCTAAGCTTGCACTGCTCGATTGACATGCTCATGGTCGGCTTTCCAAACACATCTGGAAAATCAGAGAAGGAAGCTGGAGCATAAACCCTTCCACGTGGACACATCAGAAATGTACATGTCAGATGAAACAAAAAAAAAGAAATGCATATCTAAATTCAAATTAACAGGACGAGTCCCCAGTTCCAGCCAGATTTATCACATGTAGCCAGAAGGGATGTTTTAAAAGAAACGTGTAATTCTCTCCATGACTGTGTGGCTCCTCCATTTTATTTAATTGCCTGCATCTACTAAGGGGCAGTTCATGCACATAGAGCGCCAAAAAGCAGAGCATCACTTAGTGAGATTCATTTTCATCTGTGACATGACTATTGTGCCAGGTGCTGCATAGGTATTGTGGGAAAGGTTGATGAAGGCAGCTGTACTCCAGCTGAGACTCCCCTGAAAAAGATTTAAATGTTCTTTGTCTTCCTTTGTTTTGCTAAACTGAAGGAGAGAGATATACTGTGATTGCTGACTTCTGCAGAAACAGCCCTGATTTTTCCCTTCTTTGTACCAGCCCTGTGGGTCAGTATATATTCATTTAAGGGAGTACGGATAGGAAAATCAGAATCATTGTATGTGCTGATGAGAGACGGCAGGATAAAATAACAACTTAAGTCAGTGAAACTTAGCATCTGGGACTACAGCTCCCTCTTTATGACTGAACTTCCCAAAGTTCACTTGTGGACTGCAGGTGTCTGATAAATGAACCCTTTCTGGCAGCTTTCCTTGAGTTTCAGGAATAGAGTCCATGAACTCAAGTCGAAGACATTTAGTGTTCTTTAGAAACTCTTATGCCATGCACTCACTAAAGCAGATGTACATTCATTAATAATTGTTGCCTCACTTAAGCCATTCTTAGGGAGAGAAAGTCTATATCCTTATCAGGAAAACATGTAAACATTATGATTAGTTGTAAATACAGACGGATCTTTAATATGTCTACATTGAGTGAAACAGTAGATACTTATGAGCCCAGAGATATTTATAGAGGAAACAAAGTGAAAGAGAAGGACCTAGCAAAATAAATCTAAAAGTGAATTCATAAGATCTTTGGGACATTTTTACAAAGGCTGAAAAACTAAGTGGATTAAATTTCCTGAACAGAGTGTTCCAGAGTGCTTCTATGATGAAGGGCTAGCTTATACAAAGAAATATTTAAACCATCTCTCTTCAGATGTTTAGACTTAAAGGTACTATTATAGAAAGTTTAGGGCAGGTTTGAAGTGACATTGTAAGCCTTAACTCCAAATTTTACCATGTAAGCTAGAGACTTAAACACAAACAATGGTCACCCACATCTTTCAGAACTATCAGCTAGCACTGACCTGTAACTGTATCTGGGAGGCTGAAAAGCGAGTGGGAACTGGAAAGTTGGAAAATAAGAGAAGGAAGTTTTTGTGTAAACCCTTCCATGGGGCACATCAGAAATGTGCGTCTCGGATAAGAGAAAAAGGGGAGGAATGTGTTTCTGAATTCTCCTAGGAGTCTCCAAAGGAAGCAATCTCTCACAAAATTTTGGGTACAAGGTGAAGTTGATGTCATTGGGCCACCTTTTGCCAGGGCATCATGCCCTGGATGCTGGGCAAACAGAAATGCTCCAGTGCTCAGTGGTTGGCTGTCTCCACATCCTCAAGGGTTAAGCACCTTATTCTACTCCTTTGTGAATTGTAATCCTTACCTTTACCACTTTTATCTGTGCAAGGGGGATAATATTTCTTTAACTTCCAGCAGTTCTGTCGAAGGAAATATATATTAACTTTTGGTATCTCTGGAAGCTGCATCAAGATGGAATGCTCTCAAAATACTAACATGAAACTGCTAAGCAAGCGAACACTCCAGTCCACAGTTGATGATTTATTTCAAGCGATTCAATCATGAAGCCAGGTACTGATTGCATTTTTAATAAGTCTGGCAGAAAATTTCAGTGTTTCACTGAACTGAATAATTTTTGAGTGCTTTACAGAGCAAGTTTTAACTTTGCCTGCAGTTTTAAAATATTAAAACTTAAATGTTAGAACTTGTAAGACCATTATGACAGATGTATTATTTTGTCAGAGGGAAACTCATTTTCATCTTTGTCCTAATTATGTTATATATTTCAACACAAAGTAATGCTACTTAATATGATACTATCACCTTGCATTTCTGAAAACTTCAGATGACTTTTTGAAAACAAAATCGTTCTTTATGCATTAAAATTGCTATTGCAGCTATTAGAGTAAATTTGTTTCTGCAGTTAAATCCATATTTATTTTGGAGCAGTTAGTTACGTATCAAGTTACCAATTAGCTTTTTAAAAATAAAAATAGTTGAAACTTTGCCATCATTGCTTCATTCTGATGAATGGAATTTTGTGCAGCATGGAGACAGTGCATAATTTTTTAAAAAATCAGATAAATTTCATGCGAAACACTTAAAATAACTAACTTCATCTTGAAGGAATAACAGCTCTATAAAATACCATTGTAGTTTACCTACAGTCCATGACATCAGTGGTGGGAAGCAGGAAAGTAAATGCTTGACCAGTAATTTATGTAAAATAATTGAATATCTATTGAAAATCATGAGAGCTGTGATGACCTCATGGCTTTTGGAAAGCTCTTGCCTCGATACAGTATGTGTTATCAAGCCAATACATCTCATGGGGTTTTAATGTAAGGCTGAATCAAATAAATTCTTTCTGTTCAGCTGCTTAATTTCATTATCATGTATATTTTAAAAGCACAGAATAAAATTCTGAAGGCTTTGATGTGTAGAGCATGCCAAACATTTGAAACATTTATTAATTTTATGAGGCATAATAAAATATAATGAAAGGAAATCTAAAATTTTCAGTACAACTGTGGAGACAAATAAATTTATACATGTGACAACATCCTTTAAGAGAATTTTTGCAACAATTGAGGTGCTGTGCTTTTCTTTGAATCTCACTATCTGATGATACCTCAGTTGTATACTTGATTTCAGAATCCAATTATGTACCATTGTAAGATCTGATTTCCTTGGTTGTTCAGTTGTTTGGGTTTTTTAGTTTGGTTTTGTTGTTGTTGGGTTTTTTCTTTGTTTGGGTTTTTTTTAACCAAATTGTCAGTCAGTGTGTTGCAGTAAGACTAGCTTTCTCTTGGCTCTCATGGTTATACACTGTGGGGAAAAAAATAAAAGAACTATGCTTCATCATCCTGTCAGGGAGGTTTCTTAACAAATTACCTTTACTCTCAAAAGGAAACACAGAGAGACTTTTTGTAGATTTAACAATTCTCATAGTTCTTATCTTATTTTCTTGGCTATTCAGGAAAAAAACACAATCTTCTAGATCTCAGAGATAATGAAATAAATATCCTTAAGGTTCCAGGAAATCCAGATACTTAATAAAAGCATGAACCTTTAATTGTTATTTAAACTCTATGTTTTTTTCCTATAATATTGTGTTTTCAAAACACATTATGTCTTTGTTGATCATTTATTTTCAAAGAGTAAATAGTAAATTACAATACAAAATAGTACAAAATTCTACCTACACAGTGGTACCAGTTTGCTGTGCCTGTGTGGGATACAGGGGCTTCATTGTTGGGTTTACATCTTTTTGTAAACTCAGTGTTTTCTGCAGGCATCTTACATTTCAAACTTATATTGGGGTCTTATAAATCAGCTGAAGAATGAATGTGTGGTCCTTCCATACCATAAATTAAATTAAGCTGTAATTTGTTTGGGATATTTTGCTAGTAACAGGTGGATATACTTAACATACAATGGAAAAATTTCAAAATAGGCAAGAGAAAAAAACCCCAGCAATTTCAGCTGTGTTGCTAAAAGCGTACTGTTCCATGTTGTTTATTTTCCCATGTAAGAATAATGTAATTTACTACAGGAATCCAAACAAACTCATCATTCAAGTAAAGTTGAGAGTTCTACCTTTTCTCACACATCACCAAGCAAATTGCTTGAAGTACAGAGACATAAAAGACAAATGCATAAGCTCTTCTGAAATCATCCTCTGAGTTACTATTCTGAGCAGACCTGCATCACATATAGAGAAAAAACTGGTTATCCATCACCTGGGTCTGAGTCCTCCACAGTGTGGCAATGGCCTTCTTGCTTTTGCTATTCTGTGCTGCTTAAGTGTCTCTGGGCCTGCTTTGAACAATGAAGTTTGCAGGGAAAAGCTTGAAGAGACTTGAGACGTCACTTTACAAAGGCGCCCTGAACCGCTTTGTACACCCCATCCATCCACAAAAAGAGGCTGCTAAACTTTAAGAATGGAAAGATCAGTGAACAACTCCATTGTTAATTTTAAAAGCAATTTCAAATGCCTTTACAGTTAAGCCATTCAATTTCCATTGGTTTAAGTTTAATCATTTTTCATTAATGTAAGCTAATTTGCAAGCTAATCTAATAAAGTAGCATGAAACATGAGCAGCAATGCATCGAAATGAAGGAAGTTCAGCTGCTTGCAGCTCATTAAGGTTCTTGAAGTTTAGAAGACTAATTACTGACTAAGAATGATTTTGTTTACCTCTACATTTTGAGAGTTCCTGTTTTATCCTACATCTGAAGACCCATGGACCAAATCATCAGTAGGTATAATTTGGCAGAGCTCTAATAGAGTCAACAGGACTATTTATAGCAGATTAAAATTTAACTTTATATTGCTGTTGTTTCTCCTCAGCTTAAAAAAAAAAAAAAAGTGAACTGATAAAAGCTTTCACAAGAGAGGTTTTAGCACAAACATTAGTAGGCCATAGTGCCAAATCTTGTGTCTCCTAGAGTCTATGCAGCATTTCCCATTGATTTCAATGGGAGAAGGTTTAGACTCTAAAATTCTTCCTGTAAGAACAGGTTCTGGTTTCCTACAAGGCTGAAACTTCCCTTAATTAATTTATATCTGAAATAGAACCCAAATTTTATAAAGTAATCTACCAGTTCTAACTTGCCAATTGTCAAGGAGAGCAACTACATCACGGTCATCAGTGAGCTAATTACTCTTGGTGATAAAGGTTCATTAAACCATCCAAAGTTGTTTCTCTTCAAATTTCAGTCATTTACCAACTAGATTGAGCAGTGTGTTATTAACCAGATTTCTGTTTTACAAGTGGATCACTCAGGTTATTGTAAACTTAATCTTGTTTTTCTGTCATACTGTGCTGATTAAACATGAAGCTTAATTGCAGTCTCCCTATATTTCTGCTGTTTATTCACTTATAGATGTCCATGGTCACATGGTCAGGAAATCAGGCAATATGATTCAGCCGGTTACTGAGCCTGATTTTAAAGGGTTTCCAAAACTGTCACTCCTGTGGATGCACCTTTTTCACATGTTCAAGGGCATAGTGTTTACTCATGCCCAGTTTAGCTGGTGATCCAGGTTATTCTGCACCGGATACTTTTTCCCCCTTACTTGTAATGATTTTAGTTATTTTTTTTTCTCATTAAATAACACAGAAACAAGAACCTTTCCAAAATACTGCATGTGTTATGAGATAGCTAGTTTGCTATGAAATCTTGACATTTAAACATAAATGTGGCAGCTGTGTGGTTGTATAAAGTATTGTAAATACTACATTCTTAAAATATAACCAACCATCTCATGCTGTATTACTTAAGGTACTATAAAATTCCACCCAAGCTTGGTACAATCAAAAGGAATCATGATTAGCATTAATATAACAATAAGCATTTCTGATTATCCTTTAATAACATGGGAAATGTTTCAACCTTCAACAGGAGAAAATAATTCTCACTTTTGCTCCCTGTTTCTCAAGCCTCTCTCAACAGCATCCTGTATGAATTTCACCCACTTTTTCAGTGGATGCAAGAGATGGATGGCGCTTGTGCCTTAGGGATAGCTTTAAACCTGATTCTGACACAGTTCCTCTTTGCTGGTTTGACCTTGCTGAATGACCGAGAGCCTTAGGGACCACACTGGGATGGAGACTGCCCCAGTAGCACTGGCTCTGTTCATCTGTCTAGATCAGTGCACACATCTAGCAGGATGATTCTGCCCTTAAAGAGCTACAAACAGTGCTGTGGAGGCAAGTTAAGAGCTTCCTCCTGCCCAGGAATGCTGCTGAGCCAAACACTGGTCTTGCAGTGCACTTCTCAAGGAGCAGTGGGCAGCCTTATCCCAAGTGACATTTCAGCAAGGCATGTACAGCAGTTAATCAAGCATTGCTGTCTGAGGGAGTGGCAGATTGGAAAATCTGTTTTATCCCGATTTTCCATAGCTCCAGAATCTGCAGGACTGAACAACAACAACAGTAATTCTAGTTTGCGAATAGGATGTGAAATTGAGTATTCAAACCTGAGAGCAAGATAAGTGGGATTTTAGGGAAAATGAGAATATTGAATTTAAAAATAATGACTTATTTAGGACTAAATTAGGATCAAAATAGGATTATTTGAATAGCAGATAAAGAAAAGCAAATAGAATATATATGTTATATATTTCTCTCATCATCATTAAAAAAGACAGCTGTATTTTCTGCTACTCACACAGATATGTAAAGTGCTGACATTTCTTTCTTTCTTTCTTTCTTTCTTTCTTTCTTTCTTTCTTTCTTTCTTTCTTTCTTTCTTTCTTTCTTTCTTTCTTTCTTTCTTTTTCTCTTTCTCTCTCTCTCTCTCTCTCTCTCTCTTTCTCTTTTTCTCTCTTTCTCTATTTCTCTCTTTCTCTCTCTCCTTCCCTCTCTCTCTCTTTCTCTCTTTCTGTAAAGCATAGTATGTGGCCACAGTAAAATCTCATGTGTAAAAATTTCTACGGAAAAGTGTTTTATAGGCAATGAAGCCACTGTGGCTGCACTTAAAAATTTGACCTCATGCCTGTACTTGAGCTTGCAATCGGAATGAGGCAGATTCTTATTGTCAGAATCTGGAGAAAAAAAAAATTAGCTGTCACAGGGCTAACTTACTTGGCATTGTTCTGACTTCAAAGAAGGCACAAAGAAGTGTTAGTTTGGAAACACTATTAAGCATGTAACAGGCTGCTGCAGGGGTGTGTAGCCCTCCCTTTTTGTTGTGAAGACAATCCCTATGAAAGTGCTATTTTCATGAAGAAAGGTTAATCCAGCATTGTGGACTAGGAGTTTAGACAGAAACGAGCAAAGGAAAACTCTACTGCAAATTCAGTGGGCTGGGAAATCATTCCCATTATAGTTCCCATAGTATAAATGGAGTCTAGAAACATTCATTCAACTTTTAAATTGCAAAGCAGGATTACAAACTGAGTTAAAATGATTTGCTAGAAAAAACCTTTTATAAAAATTCAAGTCACTGAATATGAATAATTGCAAATGCAGACATTCACACTAGAAAACTACCTCTGTATTACAGGGGTATGAGAAAATTGCTATTTTTGTAAGAGAATGGCAATTATTAAATCACTAGGAACTGTTTAAATGCATTGGATTGTGGATGTGACCATTAGCAGCATGAACAGGTAATAGATATTTTCTTTCTTCTAAAAATCTAATTGCTCTTTGCCATGTCAAGAGGAAATTCAGTATACTGAGGCATTCTGTGAGGTCACTTACTGGGTTTTCAGTAATTTTCTTAGTGGAATTATCCTCTGAATACTTCAAAATTCAGCAGAATAGAAACTGGTTTTCCATTTCATAAGAATTTTAAAAGTTTTAAAATACTGAAAATTATCAAATGCTTATGAATTTCTGTCTGAAAACAAAACAAAACAATTATTGAAAGTATTTTCAAGATAAAAATACCCCTCTGTTCCTGAAATAGATAAAGCAGGGTTTTATCAAGACATTTCAACTAAGCTTTTCCTAATGGAGATATTGAACTTGACCACTAACATTTTTATTTCAATAAAGCATCTTGAAATAAAATTCTATTGAATTTTAAAAACCCAAAAAACAAACAATAAAAAGATTGGAAAATTATAAATGAATGGCTGCACGAGGAGAGCCAAAACATCTACGTCACAGACACTTTGGCCAGAGGCTCAACTTATAGAACTCAAGAAATGAGGTTTGTCAAACTGAAGCATTCAAGCAACACGTTTTTCTTGTGCAGGACAGGTATCAAGGCCTGTAAATGGGCTTCATTTCCATCCCTATATTAGCATGGGAACAGATTCTTGGAGTTTGGCTCCCATACTAAATGCTTCATATATGGAAAACTGTAGTGAAAGGTTCCCATAAGAGCATATGCTGGATTAGCTTCTCCTTCAAAACGTAATCTCCTTATTCACAAGGGGCATGAAGGCTGTTTTTACCCCTCTAGTAATTTCAGGGCATATGAATGTGTTTTATCTGTTAGGAAAGAAACAATTCTAGTATAAATCAATCCAGCATTAGTTGGTTTGCCTAGCTATACTTAAGAGCTATATTTGTCCATTGTGCCTTTGCTGGACATGGTAAATTATGTGCTGTTCTTTAAGGATGCTTAGAAAATCTAAAAGGATGTTTAGACTCCACATGGATCTGTAATCTGTCTGCAACCCTTCTGCCAGCTGGTTAATGGCTGCAAAAGGGCTGGTTTCAGTATGTGTCAATTCTCCCCTAAAACATAACTTAACCAGCTCCAATCATGGGGAAACTCAACATCCTCTCTCCCAGTACCCTTTAAAGTCAGAAGTTTGACACACTCAAGTACTCTGAAGCCATGTGCACACTGGGGAAAAAAAAAAGCTTTATTAGAAGAGTGAGAATGGTCATAAACTTGGGAAATAAATCAAAATGGTATGCATACTTATTTACATGTTACGAGCAAAGTACTTTCCCTTATCTTCCACCGTTTTTTTCAGTGGCATGTTTTCCCACTGCTCACAGAAGGTCCTGTAGATTAAGGATAAGGTGGTGTGGTGACTTAGAGCTCTAAGCAATATTGCTTAGAAGCAACAGAAGTTAATAACTATTTCTTACCAGATCTGCCACAGTGGCAAGGAGATAACTGGTATGAATCCTGAAATATAGCATTACCCCCTAGACCTGCTGTTGCCTTCTTCCCTACCTTGTAAGGACAGCAGAGAACAGGTCCACTGAGGTAGGGCTATTTTTGCCTTGAGTATGTCACACTGCCCCCAGTGACACTCCTGCCTCTATTAGTTAAAGAAGGTCAGAGCACTCTTCCATAGTGTTTGATGATTACCAGTCTCCCCAACACATTTCTGGCCCCTCACTGCTCACCATTTCCCAAATATGCTCAGGCTGTTTGGATTGTAGGAGGGACCAGCAAGTGTCATACAAACAAGTTTCTCACCTTCCTCTTCAGAGTGGAAAGCTAGACAACATTTAGACAAATTAGACAACATTTTACAAAACATTTTACAAACATTTAACAAAATTAGACAACATTTCTCTCCCCAGGGTTCTGATGCTATTCATGGGGGTTTGCGTGTGTAGGTTAAAACAATCAGCATAGGAGCAATCTAGCAAAGCTGTAAAATGCGCCTAATGTCTTTCAGGCTTTGAGGTGATTGCAATGCTTGAGCAGAGTCCTTGCTAGGTGGAGAAGAGTTGTCTGTCCCAAACTGACCATCTACTTCCTGATCTCTTGTGCTCACACTTGAAAAGCGTGACCTCTCAAACCTTGGTGGAGGATGTAAAGATAGGTGGCCAATGTAAATTGAATTCTCTACAACTTTTCCCCTTAGCTCCCATACACAGAGCTCACAGACCTCATATACATGTACACTGCTGTGTTCAAGTTTTGGTAGAACAGTTAGAGGTGCCAACTCTGGATAAATAAATTGTTGCTCAAGAGGAAATTTCTGCCTGCTCTTCTACACTCTTTGGAAACCCAGGAATTTATGAGGGGATGCATTTAGCAGCACTGAAAGCGTTACTTGATCAGCTTCACTGTCATCAGCAGATGTCACTGCAGCCATTAGTAACTAATGAATTGTTTAAGAAGATATAATGACTAATTTGTCTGGTCAAAAAGGCATAAACACAACCTTTGAAAACTGCATTCTATTAAGTCAAGAGAAAAATCGGGTTCATTGTCCTTTAATTTTCAAATGGGATGAGATCCAAATCTGTTACAGTTCTGAGACAAATTACCTGGCAAATTTGTGGCATCTTGTGAGATGTTAATGAGAAAAGAGTTGTGAAGTACTTAGGGAATTCCAATGAATCAGGTAAAGAAGCCAGAAGAGAGATTTATATAGTCCTAATATGAGTAAGTTGGCCCCTAAAGGACCCCTGAATAAGATATGTTTATCCTTCTGCTCTGCTCCCAGTGAGTTTTAACAATGAGCACTTCCACTAAAGACTTCTGCCCTTTTCTATATGCTTTTGAGTGGCCAAAAAACATTTCATGACTGTGACTGTTACCAGCTCCTCATTGAGGAAAAGGTTTCTACCTTATTCTCACAAAAAATAGACAACAGATATAAACATGAGACCCTTTCTGTACATATAATAAAACTAGGATCTATTTCCTTCTGATATAATTCATTAGTAATGATATTAGTGGTCACTGTTTGCAATCTGGAAAAATAACCAAAATAAACACTACTAAAAATCCACCAGGATTTACATTTCTACCAGTTTTAATATCATTAGCAAGTAACCATGACATGACATTCAAATTTTACTTTTCCTGGTAAAATACTTATTAAGAGCCTGTACTCCAAAGTGGGAGGTGAGCTACTAAGAGAAACAGAGGGTGTGGTAACTGTGTTCAAATATTTCAACAAAAATGTTCTCACAATAAAGATTTCTCAGGCATGAAACTGAAGCAATTAGTTCTTATTTTCTATCTAGTCAGAATGTGCTGTCAAAAAATAACAGTGCCAGGAAAAACTATCTGCCATACAGCAGCAGGAAAAAAAAAAAAAAGAGTAAGAATCCAAGGGTCAGCTAATCAGATGATCTAAATCAGCCTTGTGCTGTGAAATCAGTGGAGCTGGGCAAGTTCACAGTGGTGGACAATGTTATTTCTTGGTAGAATAGCTGTGTGTGCCAGGAAAGAACCACTAGAGATACAGAGATGGCTGCAGAAGGGGCAAAATTAACTGAGAAAAAATGTGAATTGATGCATAAAAAGGAAGTGAGAAAGAGTTTTTTTCTTTGCTAAATATTAACATCTACATTTAAGATCCATCAAGGTGCTGAAATATTTGTACACAATTGCTTGCTTTGTTTTGCTCACTGTTATGATTTTTCAAACAGTTGAATGGAAAGAGAAATTAAGATCAAGCTCAGTCTTTGTGAGTGATTGCACGGTATTCATGTTGGGTTGCATTAAATATTACTGTTCCTACTCTACATTAAAGTGTAAGGCTGACTGCAAGGCAATGGTGACCAAATCTGTAGCTGTGTCACCAGTTACAGAACATGTATTGGTTCTGTGTTACTCATGATGGGGCAAAAAAACCCAACCATACCTCAGGAGGAACCTCAAACCCCATGGTTTTTGTTTAAGCAATGAAATTACAGGAATGAAGTAACTTTGTGTTGTGTAACATGAACTGTGTGCAGGGGGGCACCACCTGGAATGGAATTTCCCTGTGACAACCTGTAAGACTCCAAAGTCAGGGAGATGGCAACAGGGACAGATGTCAGGTCTCACAGCATATAAATGAGAGAAAAGACACAGAAAAGAAATTCTTTCTAAAAGGTGAAGAAATTCTATTGCTGGAAGATTTCCTCCTCACTGGTGACTGCTAGACTGCTTTGGAAAGTTGTGATGAATTAAGTGCCACAGTGGTTTGGATAGTTTCTTAAATCACATTTTTAAAACATTTCACTATTGAGCAATATTATTTATAAACAAAGTTCAAAATTTATATTAGGAGAAAACTGCTCTTTAGGCTATAACATTTTAAAAAGGAGACTTTAGAGAAAGGTTATCTTCCTTTGACAGAAAAGAAATAGGTCCTTTTAGATTTATTTACAATAAACTTACTTTGGGTTATGTTCTGCTTATCTGTTGAGAGTGGATTATATGGAGAAATAAAGTCTGTTAGGTCTTCTTGCCCTCTTGTACTTCCATTATCTACACAGGGAGTAGAAACCTCACAAGGATTTTACACATTTGTTAAAATTTGAATCAAGGGGAAATTACTTTCAAATTTCTCATGTCCTCCTGAAAATCTGTTGGCCCTGGATATGAGAAAATATTTTTTAAAATGAGCCATGCGCTCTTTAAATGCTCAGATTTTAGTTTATACACCCTGGTATCACGCCTTTAAAATTCTTGTCAGTGTTGCATTTCAAACAGATTATCGGGAAACCAATTAATTTAATAAATGCCCTAGGATGACAAAATGGAGTGAAAGGCATCTCAAGTCTCCTTTCACTCTTCCAGGCAATATCAACAAATGTGCCAATACTGACAGGGTGATTAATCTTGCTAGTCTTTTCTTTAAAATTTACAGTATTGAAAGCTGCATGGCATCTCCAACTAATCCAATCATTGTACCTCACTGTTGTAAGAAAATTGGACACCCCTTGGTTGTGCTGCTAAGAGAAGCTGAATCATGTACTGCAATGAATGTGGCTGTTA
Organism: Brachypodius melanocephalos; assembly: GCA_013398615.1. Lineage (NCBI taxonomy): Eukaryota > Metazoa > Chordata > Aves > Passeriformes > Pycnonotidae > Brachypodius > Brachypodius melanocephalos. The sequence goes on from VZSR01000245.1 coordinate 6,933,691, forward strand.
TATACTCCTTAGTAAGATTTTTGTGCTGATCTGTTTAATATAACTAACATGCTAATGCTAATATGATGAGAATATATTAGAATAGTAAGGATCACATCAGCTGCAGTAACCTCTTAGCAAGTGGACTTTACTCACTTCAATTCCACCATGTTTTTAATCAGAAAATCAGAGAGATGGTGAGTGGCTATGGGGACTAATCTGGTGGTCTAGTGACCAATTTCCTCAAATACCACCAGTCAGCCTGTAGGGTGGGCTTTGAAGGAGAGCAAAAGCAGAGGCAGAGGCAAAGCAATGGCATATGAGAGCAAGCTAAGCTGGCCCATCAGGCAGCAGCATGTAACAACCCTGATGCAGCCCCTTTATTTGAGGAACACATTAATTTTAACTGTGAAGAATACTGTTGGGCTTTCCTTCTTTCCTCTGCCAGATAGCAGAAAGCATTCAGAAAGACAGAGAGACACAATGTTAATTTTCAGGAATTACTGCTCACACTTAATAATCAATGTATTTAATCTATATAGTTTCAAAAGGACTAGGATAACATTACTCTGTCTTTTTTTTTTTTTTCTCCATGGACAGCACCCATAATGTGACAGGATCATTAAGAGATCTCTGTGATGTTTGTGATTTTTGTCATGCAAAACAAGTTTTATCACTCAGAATTACTCCCACAGGACTCATCCTCTTAAGCAACAGAAATAGTTATTTTAAAAATCTTCTGTTTGAATAAAAGTGCTTCTTTAGAGCTCCACCAAATGTATTTAGGGGGGGAAGGGACCAGTAGCATATATTTACTTACCAATGGTCACAGCTGTGCTAATACAGCAGAATATTAATCTGTATTTTTACACTCAGAAAGGATTTTGGAACAGCAAGTTGCTTCTGAAAAGGGCATATGCAACAAATATTAGCTGTAAATAAATAAAAAGTGGAGGAGCCTTCTAGGAAATATTTGTGTATGTAAATTCACTCACTCATGTAGAGTAGGAAGCCAGCCATGCTGTATTTATCCAGAGAAATCTATGCCATGCTAACCAAGTTCTTATTGAAAGATTTCATGTGTTTATTTCTCTGTGCTGTAATACAAGAGCATAGAGGGCATGGAAAATACATTTGAATTTGTCAATTCCAGCAGTTTTTATTAAATTAAGAAGTTTCAGAAAGCTGTTGGGGGCTTGGTTGCTTGTTTTGCTCTCAGTGTAGTGTAACAGAGGGCCCTTTCTCAGGTTCAGTTGGGAGATTTCTCACTTAAATGAACAAATGGGAATCCAATATATAAAACTTTGTCATTTTACTTGTAAATTTATATTTGAAAGTCCTATGCTCATGTGACATCTAAGAGAAGTTGCTTTTCTAAAGTCACCAATACAAGGAAATGTGGCAGTATTCCAGCAACTAAGAAGTTAAGTACACCTTGCCTGTGAAATAAGACCAAATATTTTCAGAATTAGATTGTAGAGATTTGTAAAAAATCTTGCTCTGTTTTAGATATTTGTTAACCAAACTATTTTATCTCAGATTTTTTTAATTTACAAAATACATTATTCAGAAAATATTTCCTGACTTCTGGGAATAACTTATACACAGAAAAACTGAACTTGTTTTCTAAATGATGTGTAAAAATTAGTCACATTTTGTTGGATTTTTTGCTTCCCAGAGGAAAATCAATGCAATTCTTCCTGTGCTTGGGAGGATTATTTACTTAAATGTTTGTTCAGTTTCAGCACTGTGCAATACTACGCATCTAAGGAAAAAGGTCAGATTCAGATCTGGATCACAGACTCCAGTGAAACTCAATCTATTAACAACACATTGTGATGACATTTATGCTGTGAGGGTATTGTATAGTGACTCTGAGTCCAACAAAATTAATTTGCAAATGTAAGTGCAGAGTTTGACAGGCTGGAATACGGCTGTTTCAAACAGCACGGCATTTTGATGTGACATATTCCTAGTGGACAGTCTGATGGGAAGAACAAGGCTGATAGGGAGGCTTGATAGAAGTTTTACTGAATTTATTTCATCGTACCTAAGAATCAATTGATATAACTTGAACTGTAATTTGCCTTTTTTCAATTCATCCAATGAAACCTTCTTTACCAGGGTCATTTCTAATTGTAGGACGTGTGCTTGTAGAAGAAAATAAATGCTTTGGAGCTCAGCTGGGTAATTATTAATATCTGCAATGTGATGGAAAGGGTGGAGAATAAGGCAAACGATGGCCCTGTCACCACTTTTTCAACAGGACTTGTACAACAGGATGATTATTTGAGACAAGTAAGATTATACTGGTCTAAACATAGGATCTTTGCTCTAGTTTTTGACAGAGGAGGCAACAAACTTTCTTTAACTGTCGAGGAAATACCAAGATATTACCCCTGTTAGTTCTCCAATTGATGGGAAATAATGCAAAAGAGAGAGTAGTTTGGATAATGGGAAATAATTCATATGAGCTTGTTTAACAGTAGTAGAAAAGAAATCAGATTAAGTGATATCAGTACTAGAGTTTCTTATTTACAAATGTTTTTCTAGTTCTTAATATCTTTAGTTTCTCCTTCTTTTTTTTTTTTTTTTGAACATGATAATATTTGATTAGACATTGCTGTATTTTATTTGGTACTTTTGTGGATATCCTTTTTTACTTTTCATTTTATTTACTGCATTATACAAGCCCAATATAATGTGTTTAAAAGGGGACTTCATCAACTATATAAATCATACTTTATCGGTAGCATACCTATGCTAAAGCTGAATTGGTCTATCTATCTATTACAAGGCCTGATTTAGGAGGTTTAAATATTTCAGCTTTTTCTCTCTAGGCATAGCCAGTACTTATTTTATTTTACTGTGTCTCCAACTACCTAATTCTCCAGCCAAGGTACTGTAGCTCAGAAACAACAAGCTGTCAACTCACCCTTGTCATTTCAATTTTTCACACATTTTCCTAGGCTATATGTTCTGTATCTCAGTGAACTCTTATCTCCCTGGTCCACTGCCACAGCTTTGTGGTATATAACAAAGCTTCATCTCTGAAATGTCAAAAATAATGAAAATAGGAAAATCACAAGAGAGAAATTGGCCACAGCCAATTCTGTGGATCCAAAGCTCTTAGACTTGTGTTCATCAGCAAACCTTAAGTGAGGCAGGTTTTTCCATCACCTGCACTGTAGCTCTGCTGTCACTTGCCAGTCAGGTACTACCAAGCAATGAGCACTTCTGGAGGAATTTTTCTGTGCCAGTATTCTCTATCAGCTGGAAAAAAAGACTGCAAATCAACAAGAAATCTCTCTTCTTTTTCAGCTTTTGCACAAATTTTTTTGACAGTGTGGACAAAGTTACAGGAGAAGGTGACATAAGAACGTGTAGTACTTATAAAAGAAGGACTGTAGGTAGGATTAGGAGATTTAGATGGAGCTTGAAAATTTCTCAGGAAGGTCATTGTGGGTGTAATCCTTACTTTGATTACTACATTTCATCAAAATTTCAATCATCAATTCCTTTTAAAAGGTGATACGTTCCTTCCACTTGGAGATGTGATTCTTCCCCTGGGATGAACTGATGACTAGCCATTTCATCAGTAATAAACAAAAAAAATCTTCAGTATCTCTTGATGTTAAAAAAATCAGTGTTAAGGGAAAAAATGCAAGAAGGGAGAACAATGGATGATGTTGTTCCCATTTAGTAGATGGATTGAAACTGAAAAGCTGTGGAAAGAAAGGAAGGACTCAAATATATTGCCCACCCTAAAGGCTGAAAAGAGTGAAGAAATATAGGCCCATTCCAGCAGAATGAGGGAAAGTAATAATTTTCTTCATAAAAATAAACCAGCATTTGTCTGCAGAGGGATGTGATGCATTTGACCATTATCTTATCAGAGCAGCAAGGCAGTTATCAGCATGGCAAAAGATCTAATTGTGAGAATTCAGCTGAAATGAAAAAAGAAAAATATCTAGAATAAAAAAACTACTGCTAAAAGGCATCAGTACCACTCACCACTCTGCATATGCATCCATGCAGTTCTAAACATGACATACACTGTACAAAAAAAGCCCAAGCAAACCCCATTAAATTTTGAATAAAATTATGGATGATGCAATGAATGCACATTAAATTCACTGTGACATCCTTACAGCTTTGTGGATGTGACACTGGCTGTTCTGTGCCTTTCCCTCTCCGATGTCACAAGTCATCAGTATCAATTAATCATTTTAGATGGACCCTGCACACACACAGACACGCACATGTGCATTTTGGGCAACTTGAACTTCCAGCTACTGTGCCATGTAGATCTCATTGTGGCTTACTCCCAAATCCCTGACCTATGATTTGCAATTTCAGTGAATGCTGCCAGAATTGTTGGAGGGACAGTGTGAAGTGCATGTTCTCAGTACACAAGTGTCTGCCAAAATAAGAGCAGTAAAATGGAATTTATTCCATCCTTTCAAGTGTAATAGAAGCAAATAAAACCGGAAAAATTTAGTTAGTTAATGCAGCACCAGACACAGCAATTTTAGTGAATCAGAGAGGAAAAAAAAGCATGCACGCACAAAAAAAAAAAAAAAATTGAACTGACAGAGAGGCAGAATAGAAAATCTGGACAGTCAACATTTTCATATTTTGAGTATGTTAATGCATAAATTATAATCAAAGGATCAACTGAACTATTTGTGGAAGAATAAAATGAATGAATAACACCAAATTAAAGTTGCCAGCAACTACACATAAATGACCCTACCCCACCACAGCATGATGAAAAAGATTAAAATTACACCAGCACAGTGGTTTGGTGGCCAGCCTTTGAAGCTGAAAGCTCAAAAACATTTAAGCAGAGATTACTATTGATGTTTTGTGGTTGGAGTATCAGAGAGATTTACTTTCTTTACCAGCCTTATCTAGGATCATCTCCTTCCTGAAGTGAAAAGCATTGAAATGCTGGGTAAACACATAGAGGGTTTTGGGTTTTTTTCAGTTAAACATTTACCTTGCCCTTTTTGTGAGGGTTTCAATAGGTTCAGTATGATATTGAAAAGCATGAGTCTCGGTCTTGTGTGCTTATAAAGGGAAATTTGAATCCTGAGTCATACCTTACTTGAAAATACTCTTTGGAAGCTTCATATATATTCATTTAATCTTCTCTTCCTGTCTGCTTTAGTTCTCTCTCTCCTGAGTCTCTGCATCTGATTACAAATCCATTTTCTCTCCAAAACACCAGATCCTATTTAGAACGTATTCAGGACACAGCTCCTGAGTTTGAAGCAATCTGTCATTTTTATGAGGAGTTTTGACTGATTTTTATGGGAAGCCTAAGGGACAAATGGCATGCAGCATGCCAGAGTGGAGTGATTAGCCTGCCAAAGTTGGAATCTCTAGCAAAAACCCATCGCTGTTCTAATTAACTTACTACATTCACCATTTGCATAAATAAATTGTTTAATTGATGCTTCCTGAATGGTATGACTTTGCACAAATTTTGTGAGACCAGAAATATCCATGAAGGCCTAGTAAAGTGTACAGCTTTTATAAATATCTTCTTCCTTTTCTGGAATCCTCACTCATAAAGCATTTACTAGTGTTATTTTATTTTTATGTAAGATCTTTCTTTGGTTGAATTAGGAGTTTTATAAATAAGATATAAATACCACGCCTTCCAAAATTTGTTTTTATAATGGACAGGTCAGTGGTTCTTTAAGTAGTCAGCCAAAATATGGCATTCATATCCCATTAGTGAGTATCTTTCTAAGACTTCACAGGGATCTCTTAAAGAATTTAATGGACACTATAAAGAGATACAGCTGATTTTCTGCATTTTTCATGAGAAACAGAAAGACAAGGGAATTGCCAAGTCTACAAAAACAACATTAGAAGTTAAATTTTAGTGGAACAACCATAAATAGAGTACAACATAATTGGGAAAGGAAAATCTCATTTGTGAAAATCACGTTGCATCTACCCTGCTAAGACTAATACCATAAAAAAACCTGCAGCATGGAAAAAAAAAAAAAGATAAAAATAGCAAAGGTAGAGTTTTGAAAATATCCTGGGCACACTCTGTCTTTCTCAATATTTCTTTTGCTCTGGGAATAGCTTATACTACAAAAGTAACACATCCTGAAGTAATTGCTCACTTACAATTAAGAACAAAGCAGCTGGGGAAAGAATCCTTTAGTCACAGGAGAAATCAAGATGAGTAAATGTAATAAAATAAAATATCCCCATGCCTGAAAATAGGTTTCATAAAAGCTAGAGAAATGGGGAGATTAAGCTCAGCTTCCACGCTTAACCATCTGCAAGCAATTTCATATATGTGGGTGACTTCACCATCCAGTACCTAACCTGGCAAGATCACACCAGAATGACTTCTCTTCCAAAACCCAGATAAACAGATCATAATATTTCAAAGTGTTTCATCAATTCAAAAACATGACTTAAATTACAATGACTGTAGCTAAAGTAAATGGTATGAGATACCTCCAAACCCGGTGTACGAAGAAATGTAACTCTATTTATTCCTCCAGGAAAACACTGGTGGGTGGAGAGAAATTCAGGGTTAAAGTGTTTTGTGCAAGCCATTTCCCACTGAACAGAAGTGTCTGTGTCATTGATCTGTTTCGTGGAAAAGATGTGCCATGATATTCACAGCTCTTGAGCAAAGAGAAAAACTTTAAATTATGGACATTTTTGGACTGTGATGAAGCAATCTCAGCAGTCCAGGAAAGCTTTGTCATTTATCTTCCATATCTGTAACTTCTCTCCCCACCCTTTGTTGTCCTCTAGAAGACTTTGAAATAAGTTTGGAATCAAACCTTGATAGTTTATGCTATCTCAAGGCATTCTTCAATATGACAAAGAAAATATAAATCTGCTGTGCCAAACTTCACACACTCAGTTTGAGATCAGTACATGATTTGATACCAGCCCTGTGTCATTTTCTATGCAGACACAGAAGATAGTTCAAAAATGGGACACATGAATTAAACTGGAGAAGGCTCCTCACTGACTTGATTAATCAAAATAAAATAGTTCTAGAGTTAAAGCACATGAGATTCTTATTTGTTAGGAAAACTGCTGCAATTCTGACAGCCTGTTTAATACAAAGTCACAACACAAAAGGTGTAAGTTATTTTAAATCACCTTTGGTGGTCATTCAAGCTGATCTAGCTGACTTGGCCCAGCAGTTGTGTGGAAACCCCTAAATAAGCTATTTATGGTGAAGGAATGCCAGCTGAAGGAGTAATTTCTTAAACTTACACATCAAGTGGACGAGCTGTACACACTGTTCATGTGTCATCAAGACCTGACGATCAGCAAGGCTGAGTGAAACTCATCAGTTCTCTCAAGTGTTCTAGGCTGGGTGTTATGCATAAGAGTCCTTTCTTACTTTCATTACTTTGAACTTCTCTAATGATGTCTGATAATGTCAGGATGTTTCTAGAAAAAGCTGTTCCTTTTAGACCTTCAAACAACTCTCCCATCATGTCACCATTCACTGTCTTTCCATTAGGTCATTTGCAAATGAGTCTGTGCAAGAGAAAGTGCAGGTCTACAACTTTAAATAAGAGTAAAAATTTAATTTTTAAAATTTAAACTGTAATGTATTATAAGACTTTCTGCCATTAATGAAAAACAAAATAGGAGTCTTGAGAGGGAAAGATGTGTTTTTAATATCAAATGCTGATTTTATCGGCCTATAGAATGTGTTCAACACAAAGTATAGTTAAAAAATTCTCCCAAGAAACAAAACCTAGAACTAATTAACATGATTGTCTACTTCACGAGGATAGAAATTCCCACAGGATACAATAGCAGTTACGAACTTATTTAATTCTGAAGTGAAACAAAAAAAACCCAAAAAAAACCCCCAAAAAACCCAAACAAACAAAAAAAACCCCCAAACCTCAACATTTTCTGCAGATTTTTTTACTGGAGCTGGAAATATCTCTTCAGGGTTGTGAAATGCCATTGCCATCCCCTCGTTTTCTATTATTTCGTGTCTGTATTTGTACTGACACCAGCAATAGCAGGAGCTGTGAGGCTCCGGCACAGGCCCTCGGCACAGGCAGTGTCCCCAGCCTGCTGGCAGGGTGACAATGTCGATGGCACTCTGTGCTACCACCATGTGCCAAGGGGACTGCAGGCCCCCTCCAGCCCAGGCATGGCTCCAGGAAAGATCCCAAGCAGACACACACCTGCCTCCATCCCAAATCTGTCCCCAAAGCCAGTCCAACAACCGCGCCTGAGTGACGGCCCCCATGGAAGGCGGTGTCACCCAGGGACAGGCCTCAGTCCCGGTGACGTGGATGGCCATGGATAGACCCCGCTCCTGTGATGATCTCTGCAGCAAGCACTGAGTGAATATTCGAGTGATCTTTGTGAAATTCCCTCATGGATGCTGTGCTGAAGTCCCTGGAGCCTGAGGGGCTCCTCTGGGCCGGCCCCCTCAGCCGGGGCAGCAGGAAGGGCCCTGGCTGCCCTGATTCCACACCTCCCTGTGCCTCCACCT
>VZSR01000245.1:6947109-6979866 GCA_013398615.1 Brachypodius melanocephalos
TTTCAAACCTCTACATAATTGTCAAAGAGAAAAATAAATTTAACTTTTTTTTTTTTTTATGACCCCCCTAATTTTAGTACTCTGTGTCAGAATAAAAACTACTTAAGTAGTTGCACATCTTTACCTAAAACCAAGTTTTTCAGCTATAAGCATTTACCTAGAAGGTCTGAAACCCCATGGAATTCTATCAAGAAGGTTACTAGTCATCCTACTGTCAATTTCAGCTGACATATTAATCCATATCTCCCTTGGCTGCAGTTGGGGTTTTTTGTTTTGTTTTGTTTTGTTTTTTAAGAAAAGAGTGTGGGAAAATATACTTTTCCAAATTTAGCTGCAAAGTGTCTAATTCAATCTGAATGAACATAAAATTGTACTCTCTGGAAAATGTTAATTTATATAAAATATTTCTTAGCTTGTTTTACAATAAATAGAAAATTAAAAGAAAGCACTGACAATGTTTTTCTGTATAATATTCTCCAAATATGACCTACTTCTTGTGGTAGTTTATTAGGAAGATGACATCTTAGTAATTTTTCAAACAGACTTTACATATTTACAGATTTCCTTTTGTTATGTATAATTTGAATACCATACCCTGAGACATGTAGGTTTGATATTTATACTCTGAATTATCATAGTCAGTGAAGCTAGAAAGTAAAGCCTGAAATCTGGCAGACAGCACAACAGCAGAAGGATAAACCAGGCAAAACTACACAGAAGTTGAACTCACCTTTGGTTTTGTCCCTTCCCCCTGAAGTCATCTCCCTTGTTATTCCTAAAGAATTTATAGGACTCAGCTGTCTGCAGTGGTGGTGGGGTTCTTTGGTATGATGGGTGCACTCTGTAGGGCTGATGGACACCACAGCACCCAGGGCATGTTGTGTCCTCCTGGCAGCTGTGCCAGACAAACACCTCAGAGCCTAAACCACTCAAATATTTCTGATGGATTTTCTAATAGAAAAGTTCTTGATTTCAACAAGAACACATTGGGCAACTCAATTCTTACCTTTTATTTTTGCCCTTCGTGTTTTCTGATAATTTTCACCATCCCTGAAGTAACTGTACTTTCTGAAATAGTTTGAAACCTCTTTTTTTTTCTCTCTCTCTTTTTTTTTTTTTTTTTGGTTTTTTGTTGTTGTTGTTTGGTTTTTTTGTTTTTTCCCTCCCTGATAGCTCAGACCACAGACATCCTTTGCCCTGTACTACAAGAAGCAGTGCAATATTTGATTTCTCTTTCTCATGGCTTGTAATCCAAAGTTAGAAAATATCAAAGCTCATCATGAGAAATGGAAAAGAACTCTTCATCCAAAATTCAATTCGCTACAAAAATAATTTGGAAACTGTGACACAGAGACTTTTGACTGTAAGCTGTCATTTCAGATGGTTCATTTTTGTTTTCTAGTCTGACTTACTGAAAATTAACTTGATTTTTGAAAACTAAGGAATGTCTTTGTACCAAAAAGAGACAAAAAGAGGAAAACAAAATGAAAGAGAAAAGAGAGGGAAGACAACTAGAAAACAAAGAAGGGAAAAGAGTGCAGGAGAAAAGGAAGGAGAAGGGAAGAAGGGAGGAAGGAAGGAAAAATTGCAAAGAAAAAGCCATGTTTACATAAAAGGGAATTTCCATCTACAGCGAAAGTCTTACTATTCAATTTAACTCAAATAAATTCAATGTGTTTTGTAAAGTCTTTGAAACAAACAAAAGAAACTCCACAATTTTTCATGTTTGCAAATGACTAACATTATGTTTACCAAATATGATTTACTTCTGCTGGTATAAACAGATATTAGAATATTCTATTTCCCCTGAGACCTGCGAGGCCCTTTTTGTAACAAATAATTTGTTTACCTCTGCATTTTCAGTTTCCAAATTTTGTATGTTCTTAATAATATCATGGTAAGATTTTAGGAAATGCTCAAATGAAAGTTCTAATAAAGACATTTAAAATCCATATATTCAGTGAAGCATAGTTTCTTTGAAATTCTCAGCCTACCAAAGTAAATCTTACCCTATTCCCTTGTTCATCTAGTCTGTAGCTCCAAAATAAATACCACAGTAATGGATTTTTAGCACCCAAAGGGCTTTTGGCTTTGGGCAACCTGGGGCTAATAACTTACAATGCCAATAGCAATCATAGTATGCAGTAAAGAGAAAGGCAGTAAAAAAAAAATTAGTACTGAGAACACTGTTTGCTCTACAGAAGCTTCTCCACCTGTGAAAGGTTTCAGGTGCTTTTCCAAGGCAGTCTCCCCATCACTGCAGGGAGAGTGGAGAGGAGGGCTGTTCCCCTAAATGATCAGGGTATTTTTGTCCAGTATCTAGCTGTAGATGGTTTCTGTGCTGGTAAGAGCTGACATTGAAACTCCCTTCAACAAACCTGGGTAATGTGAGTCACATTTCTTCATTCCAATCCTTTCTTTGGGGGTTTACCAAAGTAATTTAAAGTAGTGCTTCTTATTAATACATCACAGCCTGTCAAAGAACTGGCCTAGAGAGAAGCTGTGCTGCTTTCTAAGAATTTTTCTGGGTAGCTACAGTAGGAAGGAAGAGTGACACTGAGGGCCAGATGTCAAGCATGAGAGTCTGCATTATTCTTATCTTTCTTGCAAGTGTCAAGGTATGTTAAGAGAGCTGAGCAGAAATGCTAAATGTGCATGGTCATATAGTGCCCAACGTGGTGGGGAAAAGAAAAGCAAGAATGAATGGTACCTCCATTGGTACCAATGGTACCAGATGCTCTGGCATCTTTCAGACTGAAGGGCAGAGCTGGCAGGGTCCGAGCTGCAGAGCCTGGTCAGTGTGTGCTGGTACACGTGGGCACCCCTGGGTGTTCCCTGGGCTCCTGCAGCCCCCACTGCCCTCAGCCTTTAATGTACAGATTGCCACAGCAGCCCTAGAGAGTAGAGACGTGCAATTAAATTTGTTCTGCCAACAGAAACCAAGCCACAAGCAAATGACTGAACTCTAGGTTCCAGGGGCTTAGGGTTTTGCCAAGTCCTGGAGGAAAGCTGAGCTTAATATTGGGATTAATCTCTGGTCTTTCATGCCATCAATCATTGCTCACACCAGTAAATCTTGTGTCTCATTCAGCATTCAGAAATAGAAAGACTTCAGAAAATGTGCATTCAAATACCTCTTCACATTTAATCATGATTATGATTCTTACTCATTTTTGATAAATATTCATGTCAATACACTTTTGTTCACGTAAGTTACTCACCAAAAATATCTGCATTTAGAGTGAGAGAGGCTACTGGTAAACAAAGGGGAGTTTAAATTTCTGATTAGCATTTACTTGTTATTCTTTTTCTTTCAAAATATTTTTCTCAGCACTGTAAGGGAAAAGATGTTTAGCCAATTTTAACTGCATCTCTATTCGGTTAAATACATGTTCTGTTTCTGTAATAGGCATTCTTAAAACCCTTAGAAGTTTGATTTCAAAACCAAATTGAATTGCTGGATTATGTTTTCTGTGAAACATGAACATAAATGTTTTTTGAAAACAGTTTTCAGTGCCATGTTCATTCTTTTTAATGGAGTGTCAAGGCATGTTAGGTATACCTAAAGCATTATAATTGCAATTTTGCTAGGATGCAAAATGTCAAGACATGCTGGACGTTCTAAACAGCACTGCAAGTATACCTGCTATAATTTCTCTTCAATGAGTGGTTAAACAAAATTAAGCAAATTATATTTCAGCAAGGAATATGAGGGTTAAAAGGTTAAGGACTACTGTGAACTGAACTCTTCCTGATGAATAAAACAAATTTTACTGCTAGAAATAGTTTCATCAGTTTTTCAGTGAAGACCTTGGCAACAACAGGGCTCCAGAGGAGTGTCTTGCTAGAAAGAACAGACTGAGCCAAACCCGTAAAACAATTCATCTTTGCTGCAGTCTATTTCCCTATTTTATTATCTCCTAATTCTGGTGTTTGTTGAGACTTTCTTTACAAGATTTTCCTTTGTGTGTCTCAGGATATTAAGTTTCTAAGCTCTGTTCAACAGAAAACTTGATTTATAACTGAAATCAGTACAAACTAAATCACTACTAAAAAAAAGATTTTAATGATTACTTATAAGATTCATCCAAGCCCCAATTCACAGTTTACAAAACCTTAATTTGAATACAATTTATTTTAGTGCACAAAGGACATTTTAATGGAGTGTATTTTTCAGTATCTTAAGATGAATGTTAAAATACCTAACCTCATTGAAGAAAAAGAAAATTATTTAAAAAAAATTAAATGTTAAATTTATAGTTTAAAAAATTGTTCCATTATTTTGTTATAATGAAAACAGCTACTGTTAGTTTTCTTTCTTGCGTTTTCAGTGGGTACACAGTCAAATCTAGGCTTACTTTATTATTCCATTAATTATTGAAATATATATATTAACACAGTAGCCTTTCTTCAAAAAGCAATTCAAGGATGATGTACTTTGTAAATGGACAATGGAAGGGAGTAAGCTTGACTACTATAATAAAATGTAACACAAACAAAGCACTTAACAGTTGCATTAAGCTGTACTTAAGGAAAAAATATTCTTTTCATCTGTAATGCTTTGGGGAGTATGATTGAGGTTGTCCCTCAGAGAATGAATACTGTCCTAGGATTTGGTAACATTCATTCTTTACAGCTTTTTAGGATGCAGTGGTTGTAGTATTCTGAAGAATTAGAAATGGATGGAGCAATACAGTTAAAACAAATAAACCCCATCAAGTCCTGTAAGTTATGTGGCCTGCAATATCTTCAGAAAGAACCCAATATTAAATGTCTCTCATAGATACAAAAAGGTCATGAAAACGGCCATGTAAATTAACAACCAGAACTTTCAAAACTATGCTTTGTAGTAGCACTTTCCTATTTTTATTAGAGCTATCTGAAAGTTTATTGTACACTTCTGCACTTAATGAGAAAAAATTTAAAATTGTATAGAAGCACCTTTGTCAGTACAGTGCTGAAATTGTGGCGGCTCCACAATATTTATTCCCTTCATGCAAAAGCCAATGCCTTTCCAAAGGTGAGGAGGCTGAAAACTGGGAATTTTTCTGAAGCCAGGAAGGTTTCAACTGACGGATAGAATGAATTCCTTGGTATCAACAAAATTCTCTAAAAATGCAGGAGGAACCTTGTTATAACTCAGAAACCACTGACCAAGAGAGTTTCTCAGCTTCCTTATTTGTGAACCCCACTATTTTTTTAGGCCAGAGAGGTTCAGATAGGTTTTTATGTGTGTGAGATAAATAGAAAATAATAAGGTGTGAAGCAAGAAACCAATGTAGGGACTCTGACTTTAATAGAACAATCATGAAGAACAGTGATTAGGAAGGGAAAAATCATTGAAACCATCAGTCCAGAGCACAACAGCAGTACAAAAGGCAAACAGGGCAGAAGATTGTTAGGTGGCACACAGAATATAAAGCAGCAGAGGTTTTTACAGCATACGTTTACTTTACTTTGCTTTCCATAATTGGAAGCAGCATTAAACTGCACAGGTGGAAGATAACTCTGAACAGTCTAAAGCATTTTGTCAGAGAAAGTGGAAAAGAAAAGCATTACTTTGGCAAAGACACACCTTTTTTTCCCATTTCACAGTACCTAATACAATAAAAGCCCAGAATGCTATGCTCTACTCTCTCAGAAATCATTAAGATGATAAAAGTCAAAGAGATTACTGAAAAATGATTAAAAATTTAAGAACACAATAACAGAAAATGTTTGAAATTAGTTTTTCAAAAATATTTTGTATAAGAATATGTTCAAAGGCTGTAGCATCCCACAAACTACACAGCAAAATCCCCGTTCTGGGAAAATCAGTGAGCATTTTGCCAGTGAGTCAGATCAAGACCCTGATGCAGTGAGGCCAGCACTATACTGGGAGAATCCTCTGAACAACCAACGCTAATTAAATTGCATTAGAATGGATGCTATTCCAGCTATTTCTGACCTTCACTGGGGTTGTTTCAAATTCATTACAGTAAGGTCAATTTTTTCCTGTCCAAAAGCAAGAATGAAGCAAAGATTCAGAAGTAATACTGGAGTATGAGAAGGTGCTTGATTTGCAATCAATTTAGCCAAGAAAAGGAGATAATTAGGCTTCACAGGTCAGAGAGTATGAAACAGTAATTTTTATCTTCATTGCTGAGGTAGAGTTGCCAGGAAACCCAAGCTGGAGCAGTATTTTCTCTTCCATTTGCAGGGAGCTCCTCGCAGGTGGCCAGACACGACTGAGATGGACCTGCTGAGCACGGCTCATGGGGCTCTCCAGCACAGCCTCTAAAATGTCACCGTGCTTCACCTGCTTTTAACTCCTCCTCGGGGACTTTTCACACCATCTAGTCACAGAGCATCACTGAGCTGCTCTGGGTGCTTTCCCTTGGATATCTGTATAGCAGCAATGCTCCAGCAGATGTCTTTCTAAGCTTCATGTCAGTATAAACCTCTCTTTTGCAAACCAACTCAATTGTTTTCGGTCATGACTGAGAAGCAAAATAGGCTTCTGGAAACAATGCAGAATATAATCATGGATTAATAAACTAAAGATACATGTGCCAATTTAAAAATATAAAAGTGTAGAACTGGTAAATAAATTTGCTTGAAATTTGTCTTTTTGGAAAACTTAGAAGAAAGCTCTAAGGTTATCAAATATGACAAATTTTGTTGTTCTCATTCTAAGAAATAACACTAGGAATCCAAAGGAGACTCTTTTGGAAAATGGGTTATACTAGATATATTTTACTCTAGTTTTATATCAGAAGGAAAAAAAAATCCAAAACACTTGTTTAACCTTTCATAAGATCCAAACCCAAATCATAGCACACTTAAGAGAGGAAAAAAAAAAAAGTCCTTTACAAGAAAACATTTACTGAACATGTACCAGTGCTCAGGGTTTTCTTCTGTGTAAATTTAAATGGGTACAACTCAGATTTTAATTCAAGCTTTTGTTTTGTTTTGTTTTTCGAAAAGGAGATGCACATTGAAGGGTGAATAATGTTTCTGACCTAGAAATGGAAAGTCATCTGCAGTTCACTATGAATAAAGAACACACTGTGAAAAGTATTCAAATGCAAAACAGAGCAAATCATCTGAATATAACCTAAGCAAAATTATCCTCAATTATAATTGGTTTTGTTTGGTTTTTTGTTTGTTTTTGTTTGTTTGTTTGTTTGTTTGTTTTGGTTCTTTTTCTGGTGAGCTGTTTCTGTGGTTTTATTTGTTGGCTAGTTTTTGTAGCCCACTCTCTGGTTGATGTCCTTGCTCTGTGTACTTACAGTGAGGGACAGAGATTGACATAGCTCAAGCAGAAGGTAAAATATTTTCTCTAAAGAGCAGATTTGCTTTTTTCTTTTTTTTCACTACAACTCCAAGATTCCTATGACCTTCAAGATCATAAAGTAGTTGAAATAAGAAAATTGTCAGTAGCTATGTAATCCATACCAGAGAAAGCAGAGCTACAGACATTTAGTGGCAATCAGTTGCTGTATATCATCAAAGGCAGGTGTTTCATTTTCTCTGCTCGGCTGCAACTTTTGATTACTTTATCAGGTATTTATTTTCCTTTTTTTTTTTTTCCTGCTTTGTTTCTTTGAGGGGTTCTAGCAAGAAGGGTGGGACTAAGAATGGGAGGAGAACAGATGCTTTCAACCTTTGCTGCTCTGAGCAACTTCTGAGCATTTGGTGGACTGGTTGTTCAAGCAGAATGAATAGATCTCCATTTAATATTCCATATCCTGTGAGGAAGTTGGGAAAAATTTTGACTCCTTCTCCCTATTCATCTTTCAAGTTGGTTGATTCACATTTCCATATTTTTCTCCTAAAACATCCCTAAAATTCCTACCTATGGATTTGAGGACAGCAAGAAATGAGATCCAGTCAGTGTAGGTGGTTCAGTAAAGTAGTTTAGCAGAGTGACCAACAGAGTTAAATTGCACCCATAATTAAATTACATTTAATTTGATTCCTATGGACAAGGGGCCCATCTTTAAACATGTATATATGGAAAGACCTCCCCTCTCCCCCACCCCAAAAAAACCCAAACCAACAGACATCTCTGCCCTACCACATCATTATCTAGATTTATGCTGTGAAAATTATTGTCTGAAAAACCTGTTTTTTAACATATATTGGTATATATGAATTATTTGCATGCAGAAATTTTGAACAAAGAAAAATAAAAACAAGTAGAGGGATTTTTAAAATTATCTTGAAAAACATTCATCTGATAAAATTAATAAAATTCTTACATGCAATATTAGATGATAAACAAGAAAGTAATATACTTATGGCAAAGATCAGATGACATCATTCATCTACGAAATTGGTGAAATTCATAACATTCAGAACAGTAAAATTCTTAGTTCTATGGAGTGTGTCTGACAGTAAGATTTTAAAAAGATCTAAGTGTTTGACCTTTTTTTAATAAGTAGACTATTTCAAATGAGCACATCTGGTTTATGTTCCTAAACCTCTAGCCTTTAAAAGTTCTG
Organism: Brachypodius melanocephalos; assembly: GCA_013398615.1. NCBI lineage: Eukaryota > Metazoa > Chordata > Aves > Passeriformes > Pycnonotidae > Brachypodius > Brachypodius melanocephalos. Next base: position 6,955,596 of record VZSR01000245.1, read on the forward strand.
TTCCCAATTCACACAAAATACCATTCAGCATTGCTTGACATGGTGACCTTCCCTGTAGGTGGCTGGCTGAATAAACCGATTAAATAGATTCAGGAATTTAGCATATATACAGCAAGTTAACACTTGTATCCTGGAACCTTTAGTAAACATACTTACTGCTTCTCTATGCTTTCTGTTAGAGGTATGGAGTTGAACTGGGAATTTTAAAAATCCACTTTATATAAATAAAGAAAGGATTTCTTCATTTTCATGTCAAAGAAGTTTTCATTATGTTGTCATATTTTCTTGTATATAAAGCAAGAGAAATCAGAAAAAGCCAAGTAATTACAACATTACATATCATTATTTCGCTCAGATTGAGGCACTGAAGGATGGACAGAATAGGTACAAAAATTCAAGTGGTCAGTAAATATTTAACAAACTCTTTTGTTAGTTAAGAATTAAATACTGTATGGACTGTGAAGGTTTCATTTTCCCCCCATAATGTTAATAGCAGGTTCATTTTTATTTGTGTAGAGTGTAATTCTTTTTGACTTTGCCTTCCATTTGCCTTGAGGACAAGCCAGTTTAAAACTGTTCAGCACACTGCACCATGCATAACAGGTAATCTGTCTAATTAAGGCCTGTAAGGATGTTCAAAGTAAAATATTGAAGAGCTTCCATAACCTCACTTTCACCCTCCCTGTGTACCACAGCTTCTGAGACTCAGAGATACCCTAGCCATTAACTCAAGTGTTTACACTCTAAACTCAAATTCTTCTTTGCCAGAATGGTTCATTTCACATTTTACAAGTCTGTTTTCTCATTTACGGGCAGAAAGCAATTTATCAAATTTTTATATTACATTTCTCGGCTTGTTTCAATATTGGATGATATAATATATGCCTGGAAATTCAAAATGCAAAGGCATACTGTGACTTTATCCAGGGACCTAATAAGATTTATATCCACCTTTTTGTGTGTGTGTGTTCATTTGATGCATTTCAATGAATTATTAATTGTGACCAACAATAAAATATTATTTTGGTCTGATGCACAGCAAAAGGAAAGATACCCAAGAGAAAACGATCTGACAGCTCAAAGTAGACATGGCCAAAGGATGCTCACAAGTTTCTCATCAAGTATTGCATGACATGCATCTGCCCATCAAATGAACCAGACTGCTGAGCCTTTCTGAACATACAGACATAATCTTTGGGGAGGTAAAGTCAAGATTTATTACATATTGGGAGGCATTGATTTGATTTTTTTTTTTAAATAAACAGCCAAAGCTATGATAGTGAACATCAAAAGATTTCATTCTATTTTCCAAACCTATTTTTAGAGGTCGACATATGGGATGGAAATATATGTAAGGCTGCATGTTCTGAAGCTGACAGAAGTCAGATTCAAAGCTGCATGTAATAACTTTTTCCTTAAGAGATTTAAATCAAACTTAAATGTAGCATTATGTAACTGCTATAAATATGTTATAATCTGCTGAGGAATTTGTTTTCATTTTGCTTTTATTGCATTTTCTTAACCGATTTTTGCTCTGATACAAGCTTTCAGAATGTTCTCAGTACATATGCCACACCTTATTGTCATTAAGGCTACACATCTTGATGTTTAACATAATGAAAAAATACAGTTCTTTATATATTTCAGCAACATACTATTAGCATTCTTTCTGCATTACTTACTAATGAATGTCATATAGCAAAAAATCTTCACAACTTCCTTTACTTTCAAGGTCATTATAAGAAGTGTTTTTCAAACTGCGGTGAACAAATGTGAAAAGCAAATGAAGTTTTTCTCCCTTACAGCTATCTAGAGAGTCAAAGAACATATAAAATATTCAGAGAAAATGTCAAGTTAAAACACTTTGGGTCTGAAAGCAATAAAGTAGGACTAAAATGATTTCTGATTTCCTTTTAAATAGAGTTTTCAGATTTGTTTTGGTCTTTGTCATGCTATAAACAAGAAACTTACACAAGATAACACTGTGCCCCACACATTAAGCTGCACTTTCAAGATTATTATTTTTTGCTTTATAGACTCTTCAATTTAACTTTAAGCCTATCAGATATATATTCAATGTGTTAAATAGACCTAATTGAAGAATATAACATGCATTTCAAAAATTCCTGAAAAATCACTCTTTAGCATAGAAGGGATGAAATGTTTCATTCTTATAAAGGATTACTAAGAATGATAAGAAATCTGCTTTGAAAAAATCATACCAAAAGCTGGCTTAATTCTTATTTGAAGGAATAGTGAGTGCTAATGGATTTTGACGGGCTGTTCCTGTCTATAATAGCATCAAGCATACCAAATTCTTTTTCACACCACACTGTCCCCAAGGGATCATCAACCTATAGATTAAAAGCCCTGACCTTTGACTTTTCTATAGTTAACTATCTGTCAGCTGATTGTTAGCAAAGCTACCAGCAGGCATCACTTCTCTGTTTATATTAATCACAAATACCAATTTTAGGTAAGACCAATTCACAACATACATCCTCTAAGTTTTGAAGCTTCTCTTGCGATTTTTTTTAAGCTGCTACTGTCTATTAAAAAATAAGGATCTGATCTGAGATGCTATCTGCTCTTTCCCCTGATGTCTTTCCACTTCCTTCATTCATTATTAACTTTTTTAATAAAGTTGAATTTCACAACACTTTTTCCTGCTACACCTTGAGCAGTTCACAGGGATTCCATATGAAAAAAGAGCTCCATTTTAATTTTAAAAAAAAAAAAATTATTTTAAGGGATCTTTGCCAAGTTGATGCTCTCAAGTGGTAACTGGATGTGACTTAAGCACTCATCTATATCCTCCCTGTTCTTTGAACAACTTGAACTAGAAAAGTAATCATGAACAGCTATATCTCATGATTAGATGTTTTACAGGCACTTACAGATTTAATATAAAATACTTCTTCTGGAGAGCAGGGAGTAAAGTCTTGCCCTGTATCTTGAGCACCTCACAGTTTTCTGCTACCTTCAAAGCTCAAGGCCAGGTGGCATTGCAGAGCCCTGTACCCTTTTAGCTCAGGGAGTTGTTGTGGGCCTCCTGTGTGGCAGGAGAGCAGACCCTTACACGAGCATCCCTTGCCCCTTCTCTTCCTCAGAGCCCGGACCCTCAGGAGCCCTGTGCTCACAGCTGGATTCACTGTGCTGCCCCTCTGCAGCCCCAGCGAGGGAGGGGAGCTGCTGCCTCCTTCACAGTGGGTGCAAAAGGTCAGCTGCTGAAGCCACAGCAAAAGGCAGACCTGTGCCTCTGCTCCGTCCTTCATGGAAGCCATGGGGAAGGAATGATGACAGCAGCAAGAAGTGGGGTGGTGCACAGGTGAGGTTTCCCACAGCCCCTCACATGCCTGTGCTGAGTCAGGCACGATCTGTTGGCACAATCTATTTGATGCTTGGTGAGATCAGATAGATTTTCCATTTCACTGAAACATGAAGAAAGAAGACTAACTTACAGTAGGCACAGGCAATATGTATAGAACCCACCCCATAGTAAAACAGTAAGCTCAAAAAGAAATAAAACTTTTATCCCTATTATCTACTCAGAAGTCGTAACCAAGTTTTCCATACCCCGATTTTCAATATGTTAAGGGTTTCCTACGTTTCCTCTTCCTTTTCAGGGAGAAAATGCTCAGAAGAAATGACCTTCTATAATGGTAAATTGAGATCTAGTGACTAATGGCTAATTGTTATTGCAATTCTTGACCCGATCTGTAGTGCTGGAAACCAAATCTCAGTCTCCAGAGTGTAACCAGATATACCAGACAGCCCCAGAGTTTATATAGCCAGTGTATTAACAACCGAGCAACTTCAAAATTGTTGCCTTGATGAACAACTTCAGATCTAATAAATTCCAGTGCTAAAACTAGGTGAACACTCAATTGTTTTCATTTGAACTGACAGAATTGAAAATAAGACATTTCTCTTCTATTAGTTTATTCAGGGTGAAGAATAGCATTAGAAAATTAGAGGAAAGCTTCTCATTGGTTATTTTTTCAACAGCTTCAAGCTGTTAACAGTTACATTGTCCCCAGGTATGGGGTGGTGCATGTTATGGCTAAATGATTAGTTTAGAGGCTCTTGACATACAGACTTTTTCTGTTCCCCAGTATCAGCTGTGAAAATGTATTTCCAAGCAATTAAACCTCATCTCCTGCTGGCTTGGGAGCCAGGAACCTTCAAATTTCAATTCAAATTCTTCAACACCTACTACTGCTGAAAAAAAAAATATAACTCGGTTAGGTAGAGTAGCAAAGAAATCTATTGATATATGTTTGAGTGTCTTTTAAAGGGGAAAATGAAAGCCTCGGGAAGAAAAGTTGCTAATGTTGTAAGTAAAGCAGATGACAAAACATATTCTCTTTAATTTGTGCGGTTTTGGACCTTGCAGCAGACACACACATCAGCGTTCACAACTGAAAGAAAGGGGTTGTAGTACGAACTGGTAGGAAGGAAGAATTAATCTCTGACTCTCCCCTCCTTACCTCCAGTCTTAAAGAATCTCTGACTCTATAAATTTTTTTACTTTTAAAAAGTATCACTGTATGTAAATTTTGGTAAGCAGGTGTCAGATGTGAAATGCAGAATTACCTGCAGGATTATTGTGTGGCATGGGTCAGCTAACAGTGACCTAAATGACAGCCTAGTTTGTCTGTGGAGAGTGTCAGACAGCTCAAAGGGAGGAGAAAACATTGCTGTCACCAAAGATTGCCAGCTCCTCTGGGCAGATGCTGAAGAACTGAATGCTGAAGTTCAGGTTAATTTGTACCTAAATTTAAAGCATATTCACGGCCCACTGTGAAGGCTAGAATGTGGGAACATAAATGAGGAATATCTCTGTGCCAGGAATATCTCTGTGTATTGCTTTGTTTGCTACTGGATCTATTGAATGATGCTTTGCAACGTGTTTTAATTCTAGCACGTATTTCTTCTGAATTCTCATGCCTTTTATACTAGAGATACAAACAAATGGAGGAGAGAGGAAAAAAACCCTTGCTTATGCTGGCTGTGCACAGGACAGAAAAATGGCAAGGGCTTTCCATCGGGTGTTGTCACAGCAAGGACAAAGTGTTTGCTTTGGGCAGATGCAGCTGCTGCCTCCAATATTCTCTTCACTGTTGCTTGTAACACATAGTTATAGTTTTCAGCTTGCATAAAGCACAATCAGTCATGTTGACCAATATTTAGCCCAAGTGTGATATAATTCAGGGCAGTTTGGTGTGGAGAGGTTTAATAATTTATATTGTAAGGTACAAGCTACTTGAGGAAATAAAACACAATAAGAACAAGTTAATGAAGTTCATGTGTGTTTTTAAGAACTCAGCCAGATGAGTACTGAATTCTAGGGTAGATGATTTGGTAAGAATGAAGGTCCTTGGTTTTTTTCTTTCATTGAGAGGGGAGGAGGCAGCTTTGTGATTCTACCCCAATATTAGCAAAATTTACTGGATGTTTATTGCTTCCCAGCATTTGGATTTTCAGCTCTGATGGAAGTACCAAAACTCATTAATTATATAATTAGCTAACACTGCAATGCCTCATTGCTGCAATGAGGGAGCAGTAGAAAGTAATGTTAAAGAAGTGGCCTCAATGATTGGGGCACAAAGGTGCCCACCCAGCGGGGTGGTCACTGCATTTCTGGGTCTCTGGGCTCAGGGTCAGGAAGGGGGACACTGGCTGGGTGTCCTTATGTCAGCAATACTCATCCTACTTGCTAGATTCGTCAGCAAGACTTAGCAATATGAAGTAAAAGATTTTAATTAACATTTCTGCTCTCATTAAAATCACTGGAAACTTGGACTTCCTACATGGAACTGATATCAGGCTTTAATTGCAATTAACATATTAGTACCCCCCTATGTGTTCTTAAACTGCAATAATTTCCATACTTTTATCATACTAATAAGCTGGCCAATGACTTCCTGCAATATAATTGAATTGAATATTTGTAGTTAAAGTTTTATATAGTTTCTAAGGGTGTAACTTGATAGCATGTTCATTTCATACTAGTCCTTCAGACTCTATTTTAATACTTTATCTGATTTTCACAGATGCCAAAAGTAAGTAATAATTAGAATTGGATGAATGCAGCAAACATATTTATATGAATATTCTTTTGATTTTAAATGAATTAATTTAAATTGTGTACACACTGCTTTTGTGATTACTTTCACAAATATTATAGCTAATGAATTTGTGGAAAAGAATATACAGAAAATGAAGTACTTAAATACGCCTATTGTACAAATATTTTTTCATTTAAAGTGTAAGTATTTGGCTCTAAGGTTTCATAGATAATGTTATCTGACCAGGGAATAGGAATGCATTTTGACCTTCATGACAAATCTCATTGTGGTAGATGTATGCTGGCTCTTCCAAATCAACCTTTTCTGATTTTTGCCTAGAAGACAGGAGTAGAGTTTCTCCATTATTTTACTAGTTATAAACATGAAAGGAAGATAGGCAAAACAGAAGTTTTTTGTGTAAGAAAAAAAAAAATCATATAGAATTATGAAAGCAGATTACTCTCCCATAATTTTCTAATTTTTTTTCTTCTTCTTCTGCAGTGGCTTACAGGCACTAAACTCTTCAGGATTTGCTATGGGCCCTCAGAAGAGTTTTCCTGCCCAGTGTTTGCTGGCTGTCATTCGCACACTTTCCAGAAGCTTCTCCCATTTAAACAAAATGGGCACTCTCAGGTGAGGAAGAGTTTCTGCCTCCAGCAAGATATTTGGAGTGCAACTGCCAGAATGACACGAGCAGATGACCTTTCTCATCAGTGCTTAGTTGGGTTTTTTGTGTTTGTTTTTTTTTTTCTAATAAGACTGATGACATGCAGTAATCAGGCAGCAAAGTGAAAGCAAATTATTTAGATGACTCTACCATCCATCATCTTAACCCATCAGCAGGAGTGCAATTCTTCTGCCAAGCAAGTTGATTATTTCCTTCAGGTATGCTCCTTTACCCTGTTTGGAAGGGAAGAGCTTCTCAGTTCTTGGTGGCCCATCTTTCACAACCCTTGCCATTCTTTTTGTTTAATTCCATGTTGTTTTGATAACTCTTTCAACAGCCTCTGCTGCCAGTCTTTATAATGTCTTATGTTTTTTTTTGAACTCCATGGCCCTGAGGAGACCAGCCTGATGTCTCTTATGTTCCTTGTGATTTTTCTTTCTTTATTTTTTTTCAGCAATCTTTTTTTTTTTTTTCAGTTTTCCTGTCATTTTTCCTGTCTTCACAGACTTTTCTACAATGATTTCTTTTTTTCTCTGGCAAAGCTAATTATGTTCTACAGATGGGTGTTTAGATAAATTTTATGTTTAAACAAAGGAGTTTGATGCCATACAGAAAAATTTTCACATAAATGGTAAATATAGATAATTTAGCTTTGTAAACAAGGTATTTCTCTAGCTTGAATATTACAAAATGATGCCCAGCTTTCAGTTTTCTAGCTTGCAGGTGACTCTTGTTTTGCTAATGGTGCTGCCGAAATGCATAAAGTATCAAACATTTTTAACATCTATTCCAAACTCTGGATGTGGAATGATTGATGATAAACAATCAAGGGGCTAGAATTTTCTAAAACTGGCTATCTCATATATCTTTCAGACAGTCATAGTGACAATTTAACAACACAAGCTAGGAAAGTTTCAATAGGGAAATAATGCATCCAGGTTTCATTAAAGAAAGCACAATATTGACAAAGAGTTTATAGTTTGACCTTAATCTATGGTATTCTTTCTTCTGGATGAAAAAGAAACAAGGAAGGAAAGGGATAGAGAATAAGAAACCGTCATAAAGACAATCCTGAGAAATAATTATTTTCATTACATTTAATTACATCTGCAGAAATACATTTAACAATGAAAATTTTTAAATATGAGATGAAACACATTAACCTAATGTTGAAGAAGAGTGACAGTCTGGAAATATGCTCTTACTGAAAGGAGAATGAAATTGGGTCAAATCTTCTCTAAACAATTAGGTTCAGGGCTTTCATTCAAGCTGTTCTGTGGGAAAAAAAATCATAGCTTATTTTTGTGAGTAGTGTTAATGCCTACGTCTTGCATGTATAGCACAGTGTATGCAGTATCCCATGAAATTAAAGGCAGCACAGGGGTAGATGCTCAGATTTACACTGTCAGCAGGAATTGAAATAGTTACAGCACCTTGGATTTGCCTATGCACTCATTTATGGTTCACTCAAAACCTAACTCAAGTACAGCCTATTGTAGCTTTTCAACTCGATGAAAATGAAGGATGCACTTGGAATGTAGCTGCTTGAATTCCTGATCTACATTCAGTCTTCACTCCAGTGGTGTAGTCTGCATAAACTAAAATGTGAATTTCCATAATAAGTCCTCAGTATGCTTCCAGTTATGAGGGAGGAAGACAAGTAGATTAACAATTATTTCAAAGCTGCATTATACTGAATTATAACAATGTGAGTTTGTGGTTTGTGACCCATACTGAATTCTTCCTACTCTTTGAAAATTCACGTAAAGGAAAAGGTTTTCATCAGCAGATATTACTCACACTGAGCAGTGCAATTCTCTTTGACTTGCCAGAGGATACAGCACTGGGAGTGTCTTCGTGTGCAGTAACTTATTATAACTCAAAAATAGAACAAGCAACCTTAACTTTAGCTATACTCTGTGCATTTGTGAGCTACTGCTGATTATCAAGTGTGCTATAAATTCACATTTCCTTTAACCAGCTGCACTCTAACTATTGCATACCAAGAAGCCTTGAGATGTTGCCATGTGTGATGTAAGGAGCTGGCAAATCTTCATAACTTCTTTAAGGCTTTTTTGCCATTTTATCATGTAACATTTAACGATAATTGCTTAATCATTCCTAACTCCTTGATATTTATTGCAGGAATATTAATTCTCATAGACTCATTTGATGTTAATATGGCTGCAATAGATCTTTAGTAGATTTTCCATTGAAATTCAGAATTAATTACCTGGTCCATAACTTTGAAGTTACTACTCTGTTATATAGAACTTGTTCTTACAGCTTTTAGCTGAAAAAAACTTAATGAACTTCCACAGAGTAAATAAGTGACATTCATATTGGCTCCAGTTAGGCTGAAAGTGGCAGAAAGTGACCCAATGAGCAGTGAAAATGCAACTTGTAAGGCAATTATAAATGATTCCAGTTTCTGAAGTCAGCTCCCCAAAGAATGTGCTACTTTTCAGGTGCTGTGGTCATTTGTAACTATGCTCAAGAGGAAGGAGAGAAGAATAGACAAAGTGAAGTCATTTATCTAATAGAGGGGAGATTATTATTTGAGGTGGTGTCCTTTTTTCACATAAAAAATTCTTTATTGCACTTTAAATTCAACTACAGCCAAAAGATGCAAAGTTATTAAATAAAAGGTTACCAATCAGTGTTTCAAATCTCCATGGAACAAATGAAAATATCTAAAGACCACAGAAAGTGATCTACTTATTCAGACACTGTCTGCTGACCTTCTTAACAGACTAGAACCTCGCAGATATTGATTACTTCTTTAAGAAAAGTGCCTTAAAAATCCTTTCATATTTTAAAACATTTGTTGTCTTGAGCTGCATTCAAAATATTGTGAATGGACAGTTGCAAGTTTTGGAATCTACTTTTTATTGTTTTATTCTGACAGTGCTTTTAAGCTTCTTAATAAAGTTATTTAATCTGTATTTAGAGTGCCAGAGTCTCTCCATTGTTTAATAAAATAGACAGGGATTATAAGTGATTTACTCAATCATATTACCAGGAAAAGAACTCTATCAGAGATCATTGTAAGGTATGAATGGATACATTACTTGGGGGTTTCTCTATAATGGAGTGTGAATTCTTTTTCCTCGAGTGGACATTTTTCATGCAGTAACTCATCCTCTGAGTCAGTACTCTGAATGAAGAAAACATCTTTTTTCATAAATGAGGACCAATAATATGGTCCCTATTTTACTGGACACTGACAATTGTATTTTAGATACAGCAAACAGGGTTGGATTAAGGGAAAATGGAGAGGGTTATTTGGAGGATATTCTGGAACACCTGATGAGTGTTCTTATGTCCTGCAAAGTAAGTAGGGTATTCTTGCAATTTCTTACAAGACAATTTGAGTTTGCAGATATGAATAAGCCTTCAGAGTAAGACAAAGATTTCATCTTGGAGCTGTTCAAGAGAAGAAATTTTTCGGCTTTGAAAAAAATCAATAGGATTCTCAGTAAATAAGACTAACATACCAGCTGGAAATTGAGGAAGAATAGAACAAAATTTAGCAAAACCCGGGCAAAGCACCAAGGTTCTATATATTTGGAGTTTAAATATGTCTAAATCACGATTTTTCCCCCCAAAACTCAATTGTCTAGTCAAAATCTAGTTTTCATTTAAAAGGTCTTAAAGGTCTTAAAGGAATTAAAATTCCTTTAGCAGACTTAAAATTTGTACCAATGTATCCACAGAGTGAATATTTAGACATTAAGCTTTGAAGAGCAGGAGGAAGGTTTTTGTTTTGCCAAAAATCACAATGGGCTTTCACATGGCTAAGACTTCATCTCTTTGTTGAAATTAATCTTTATGGCTATTGAAAAAGCTGTCTCATAAAAAAAGCAAAAATACTCTGTGCTTGCTCATTCTGGTATGATACAGATGTACTTTTATCAATAATTAATCAAAACCTTAAAGGAAAGCATCTGTTTGTTACCAAGATGATTGCTGAGATAGTTTGTAGAAAAGAGTGTGAGTCAATTGATTCTCTGTAGGATAATCTAGACATAAGATTTCTTTAAAAATCCTGCATTAATCAAGATCTACTATAACAATAAAAGCATCATGGCACATTACTGTACTTCTCTCACAGTTTGATGACTACAATTGATGGCTTACAATTTTCAAAGAATTTTGGAACTGCTAAATGAATGCATGCCTCAGTGGATGTGAAGCTTTTCAGGGCTATTTATGTGTCTGCCTGAGAGGAGATGGTGAAGGATTGTTAAACTCTGATGGTGACCATCATCCAGGCAGGTGCATTCAAAGGGGAGCGTGTTCACAGGATACTCAAAAGCAAAATATCCCTAAATAGGAGAGCAAAACAAGCAAACAAACAAACACAAATTATTTGTGAATGTCAGAACCTGAGAATTCTATGATCCTAAGAAGTGTGGTCAAAGTGGAACAAAAAGTTTCAGAGTACCTGACAGAGGCAATGGATGACATCGAGTGGGGCACCGCTTCTTCTTGAACAGAGAGATCCTCCCAGACCACATCAGTGGCTGGAGAAAGTCTGGATTTGGTGCCAAGAGGGAGTGAAGGTCACAAGAAGACAAGCAGGTAATTTGTAGAATTCTTTTTTCAAGAATATCTAAAAATGGTAAGAAAATGCAGATGGATATTTGCATAAACTGTCATTTGTGAAGTGTTTGGGGGCAGCATGTTACAGGTTGTAGCAAGCTGGTCTGAGCGAATTTCCAGTGAAGGTGGAAGAATGCCGAATATCACTGAGTAACAAAAAAGAAGGTGTAGCTCACTCCATGACTCTGTTTCCCTGTCACAAGACAGGATCTAATAATTTCAGCCATCTTAATGAAATACTTTGAAATTTATGAACAAAGATAACTATCAAAGAGCTAGCTATCATTAAGAATGATTACCTCAGCTAAAAATAATTTTTGTTTAATAATTTATTCCAAACTTATTGAAATAAATGTTTTGCATTTCATCAATAGACAAAACATGTCATACTGCGTTCATAAATCAAGTTCTGTGTTTAGGTTTTCTAAAAGCTCTAGTTAAGTGAGGACAGAGTTTGTGTGCTCTGCAGATGTATGTGATCATAATATTTACTGGTGATATAAGCTTGGCTTTGATTCTCTGCATTAACTTTATCAATGCAAGATAACAAATGACTGAATGTAACTGAAAGCTCAGCTAGGAAAGGCAGCGTTGGTGTGTGCCTTCTGAGTGACCTCATAAACAATCCGCATTTCTCACTGCTGGAAGCATCCTCTGAGGCTGCTAATCATCACAAAAGAATTACTATACTTTCATTTCCAACTCAGACAATCCATAAGTTAAGGCAGAACAGATTCTCACACCATCAATGGGTATAAAAGGAGTTTAAAATGTGTATGTTCATCACCTGAGTGCCACATCGTCTTGTGTGGCAGTTTAGTCCACCCACCTGCACCAGTGGGAATGTGCTCGTTAGTTAACATAGATTAGATCTCCTATTTTCTGAGGAAAGATATAAAACTCTCTCCTCTTCCTTTTCAGTAGTCCCAGAGGCATCTGTGCAGGAGTTACTCATCAGCACAGGCACGGCTGGTGCAGTGCTGACAGAGCTGGGAGCAACGAGGAGCTTTGGAAGCAGCACAGAGCCCGGGGCTCCTGAGGCCAGAGGGGCCAGAGATGTGGCAGCTGGAGAGGGAATTTACTGTGGGCTGGGTGATCACAGTCTCCCCTCTGTGCCATCAGCAGAGTGACACGGGATAAAATCCATCAAGAAAACCCCTTGGGTTTCCCTCTGCTCCTGAGGCGCTTTTAGCCTGTGCCAAAGGTCTGAGCACCAGGCAGTGTCTCCAGTCTGTTCACACGTGTTGTGTGGCTTGGTCTTTATGAAAGTCAACACAGACAGTGAGTAGCTATCCTTGACATCTCTCAGATTTGAAATACACCCATTCCTTTCAATAATCAATTAGGATAAATTTTATCAGGACATAGCAGGAAGGAGTTAAGCAAATTAGAAGTATTCCCAAGATTTTACTTCTGTTCAACAATAATTAAAATCAAACAATAGTGCAAAAATAGTTTGGGAATATCAAACAATGTAGCTCCAAAAAAATCCCAGGAGGAAGTTATAAATGCTTCCTGCAAAGAAAATAAAAAGAAACATTAGTCAGTTGCAAGCCTCATTTCCTCAACGATGGGAAGTAACAATGCCATAAATCACGAGTTACCTGAAGTCATAAGAACTTTTCTGCCATGAGTTTTTTGATAATCTTTACATTTACTATCATGGGAATATTTGTTGAATAAATATTTACTAGACCAAACACACTATTTCTGTACAACAGGCATTTTTTTTGTAAACAGCACTGAAAAATGACACATGCTAGGGACTTCCAGGTAGGTAACTATCACCTATTATCAGACTTACTGAATAATTCTTTAATAAAGGATGTGGGAGGAAATATACCTCCTAATAAGACAAGAAGGTCATTACAACGACTCAAAATTCAATTCAATGCTTTGAATTGGAAATGCACATCATGTTTGTATGGCTTGTTTTGTTCAGTTCTAAAGCTGACAAAAAAGGAAGGAGGGCAGTGAATGTGAGTCTCAGTCAGCCCAGACTTCACCTTGCACAGCACTGGAGTACTTTGGTCAGAAAACGTGACAAGGGCAGGACTGCAGTGGTGGATACACTTTTCAACCCTTGGGATCAAGTTATTTTGTTCTGACACTAATATACTTAATACTATTTCAGTCTAACCGTAAATATCCACAATCGTTTGTGCCTTCTTAAATCTCACAGAACTTGCTCAATGTGAGTGAGCTTTTCTAAGTTCTGTTTTGAAGGAAAAGCAGCTACAACAGCATTGTCAGCTTTATGTGAATAAGGAGTCCTGGGCTGGAGTCACGGTAATAATTACGAGCAATTTTTATAGATTTCTTTTATGCCAAATAATTCTCTTTATATTTTATGCCCACTTGCCAATACAAACAGGAGCAGAATAATTCCTAGAGTGAAAAAATTGTTATTCTATGGAAAACAGCTTTCGTTGCTGTGTGAAAAACTGAAAGGTAGAGATAAGAATGAGAAAATATTTGGCTCTCTGCAAGGCTAGTGCTTAAAATGTGACTATCCATTACTTCTGAAGGTAATGGGAATTTCTCTGAGTTTGGCTTCAGGGTTAGTATATTCACTGATGTGGGGAAGCAGAAGAGACAGGTGACATGGGCTCAGGGGTCCCCTCCAGAGCAGCCCACAACCAGGCAGCAGCAGCCTGACCCAGCACATGGGGAGAACCTGCTGGGGGCAAAACAACGACCTCAACATATCTGAGATGCTCAGGGACACTGGGCTGGGGACCAGTCCTGCCATTCAAGGCTCTGCTCACCTTCCCAGGGATTATGAGAACAATATCTGAGTCCTAAGCCCACTTTAAAAATCAAGAGATATTAATCAGAAGGTGTATGCCATATGCCATCGATAAATAGACTTTTCACAGATACTGCTAATGGATAAAATTAGTAGGTTAAAATCAGCTCAGATTAATCCACAGTCAAAATGCCTTTTGGGATGTGATTGATTTTATTCCTGCATTTTCTGCCTGGAGCTGTGTGACTCATAGACCTGAAAAAAGTAGGTGTAAAAAAATTAGGTCTTTTTCATCTGGAGGGTATTGCAGAGTAAGTTTTGGGGCATTCCTCTAGTGTTTCTAAATTGCAGTCTCTAGAATGTCATTCTTCAACATGACCTACAGATGGAGAATTCTGTGATATTTAGGGGTCCTGCTGGATCCAAAATTGTGTCAGATATATACACACACACACACACACACACACACATATAAGTACTGTTCATTCAGTGTTTCATTCTAATTTGCCCAAGGGATCTATTAACAAGAACCTCAGTTAGCCCATCTCTGGGGTGGGTTGTACCAGAAGTAATGATTTTTATAGGTAACAAAGTAAGCTAATATCATGAGAAGGGTCATAATTAGCAAGCAAATATTTCTCATACATCAGAACTGTATAAGCTAAACTGTAGAACTATCTAAACTGTAACTAAGATATTTGCAAAATTTCTGAAATAAAATAATTTTTATTTTTTGACTTTTTACCTTTTCTAGGTAACAGTCAGGAGCATGTGATTTTTTAAAAAATTGACCCTTTTTGAAGGATTCAGATGACAGAGACACCTCAAAACCAAACAGAACGAAAGTAAAGCATTAATGAACATGAAAAAAAAAACATTTCTTAATGCGAGTGCTCAGGATTTGACAGAAAGTGGATGAAATCTATCAGAGATTAAAACAGACACAGAGTTGAAATACCAGATTGCCTGTGGCAAACTCTGGAAGCAGGCTTGTTCACATGGAATGGGAATATAACATGAAGGTATGACAGGCCATGTTTTATTGGTCCATTAATACATGCCTCAGGTATGTTTTCAGGCAGGAGGCCACAGGCTATTAATTGATATACTTTGCAGTGTTTAAGCCCTGAAACACCAAGAGCTATTCTGTGATCATTTAGAGAAAAATCAATCACAAAATTTCCATTTTAGAAAGATGTAACATATTCTAAAATATAAAATAAATAACAAGAAACAGAGAGAGGACACCATCTGATTTCTTTTGCCTTAAGGACTCTCATAAAGATGGAGTTCCTCAAACACAATAAGCCATGCAGGAAATGAAATGAAATAAAATAAAGATATATAAATCAAACTTCTTTTGACCTACTTTTTATTAAGTTCAGGAAATCTGCAAATATCCAGGCTAAGTTTAGGTAATTTCATTATATTCTTTATTTTGCTTGAAAGTGTTACAAATATTGCCTGTATATTGATGTCTGAAATGCAAAATTACAAAGCTACTATATCCACAAAATCCTGACGTTTTGTACTGGTAGTGGGAGCAGTGTCTTGTAATTTACAGAAGCAATTAATCACAATACAGTTGAAAAGAAATTGTGAAGGCTGTCATGTTATGTGGGAAAATCAGTTGCAGTTTTCAAAAAAAGTACCAACCTCCCATGCCCAGCAATCCCACTTGGCAGAGTCGGGGTTGGCTGGGGAAATTTTTGCCAGAGTAGCTGCCTGTTGAACCCCCACATCAATGAATGAATGCCTTGATGGCAGATCTTATTTTTCCTGTTTTATTCTTCTGCTGAGAATTTTCATCTTAGAACATTTAATTTTGCATATTTTTCCTTCATTATTGTTCAGAGGTTTTGTTTTGCTTCCACACAAATGAGAAATTGCTTTCTTCTCTTTGCCCTAGTGTCTTTTCTCTATGAAATTCAAATAAAATGATTGTTCTGCTTGTGACATTGGTGGCTTACAGGACCATCCTAAAGTTCAAAGGCTTTACATAAGAACCATCTCTAAGGAGTGAAATCCTTTCAAGGGATTGAAAAATGTTACTCTGAGGATACAAGAATAAGTGGAAAGACTCAGAGGTTCAGGGTGAAAGAAGTGGGAAAGGAAAGGATGATGAAACTACTGCGGACAGCATTAGATAGGAAACTTTACAAAAGATGTAGCAAACATGAGCAATAAATAGGAAAGACCTGGTTAGCAGGAGCTGCCCAAGGAGAAGAGTGTAAATAGAGCAGATTCTCCAGGGGGAATAAAATAAGGAAAATATAATTTTACAGATTGAGGGGGTAAAAGAACTCTTAATAAAATGCAAAACTTGAAAGATGGTGTCTGATCCTGTGACCAGCCACACTGCCCTTGGTTAGCTCAGTCTGTGAAAGTAAAAGCTGGAACAACAACAAAAAGGTCTTTGAAAATCCTCTGGAGACCATAAACTCTTATGAGTATGTCTGCCCATAGCAGTTGTCACTTGCACTGGAGAAAACTATTGTTCAAGTGCATCCTTTGTTTGCACTTCCATATGCTTAGCTCTACATGCTTTCTAAAGATTTTCTTCTTCCCCTTTAAATCGCTTTTTCAATCATGTTTTCTCTTCCAAATGTATTCTGGCATGTATTCTTCTCAAGTTAATGATTTTCTGTAGTCTTCTTTCCAATATATTTAATGCTTCATGATTTACATTTCTATTTTTCCCTCTGTCCTTATGGGTGTTTTTATTTTAGGGTCTTTTAGCATAAAGCGGAAAAGCCATTTGTATACCACATATTTATTCTTTCAGACCATTAAAGAAGTTAAGGCAGGAGTCACCACCTATTTTCACAGTTCCAAACTAAGCATTTCCTTTCAATTCATCATTTTACATTCATTCAATTATAGCTCTTTGTTTAGTTCTTCAGTCCATTTAAAATTAATACAAATATTTCAATCAAGATAGTTTAGATTAATTTTGAATGTAGAAATTTGTAAAACACTGCATTCCATTATTTACATTATGTTTGCAATGCTTCTCTCATTCTCTAATCTGGAAATTTTATCTATTCCAGCAACTAGATTTCTCAGGGTAGTACCTTCTATCCTCACAGTCAGCATAAGCTCATTTTCCCTTTTTCGTGCCCTTTCCACCAACCTGCATTTTAATTTCATTGACTTCTTTTGGCTAAGGTATATAATTTCTGGTGCACATATTGTCTATATAATTTAGTAATTATATCTGGAACTAAATAATTTTTTTTATTATTTTTGTGCAGTCCCAAACTGACATTTTTGTTGTTGTTGTTGTTGTTATTTCCTTTGATTTTCAGTTCTTGAAACCTAACCTAATACAATACTCCATTGAACAGAAGAACTCTAGCACTGTAAATACTCCTGGTTTATAGAAACTCAACTGCATCAAAAATTTATACATTTACTTATTTATTTCCTGTAGAAAAAATCAAACTGTCTTTTCTTTTGTTGTTCAGAGAAATTAAAATGTTCCATTTAGCTTTAAACTACTTTACTTTGGATATTATTTTAAAAGAAAAAATGTTTAATCAAACTTTTACTGAATGTTTTTCATGCTTTTAAATCCTTAAACAGCTGCTAATCTTACTGCCCCAAAACTAATCATTTAGTAATGCACACTCAATTTATTTCTTAATTTTATATTTTAGCATGTAAATTTTCTTATGTTTTATATGACTGAAATCTTCAAAGCATAACTACTGCAAAAGTTTGACCCACTAAATCAGTCATATATATGTCAGATATCTGAAAATATTTGAGACAAGTATTAATTCAATAAACGGAAAATTTATCAGTTCCTTTGCCAATATATAAGATGGGATGCATGCAAAGATTAGATTACAAAAGACCGTGTGAGTCTGCATGAAGGTCTATGAGACAAATCAGAGCGAGAAATTTACTATTAAAAAAGAAATGCCTTTTTCTAAGTGATGTCTTTTCACTGCATGGCACAAATAATTTTCTTGTTTGATGTATTGTATCTTTTTTCCTTTGCTTGAACTGATAGTTTGTAGTACATTCTGTTTTAAGCTGTGATATTATTTCCCAGTACAGCCTAGCAATGTTTCTTCTTCAGAATATGCCATTCCCTGCATGGTTACATTGATAAATAGATTTCTAATCACTTTTAAATAGCAAAAGATCATTTAGGAAACAGATAAAATCAATGTATGTCACACAAAGGAGTTATCCTTGAAATAATTACAAGAAATGTAATTATTAGTAATCTGATGGCTTAGTTGCTGCATGTAGTTTATTGTGATCTTAAGAACAATTAAATCAACAGAAACCCCCTACTGATTTTGCCAACTATTTTACTGGGTTCTATATGATGAGCAAAAACTGGATGTCTATTATCCCCTGGCAAGACAGCATTTAAAACTTCAAAGGGTAAATGTAATATGCTCATGGTTATCACAAAACAACAGACCCCATACAGCTCAAACAGGCAACACCTCAACAACTCTGCATTAGTGAGGTGCATCTCAAAGGCATTAAACAAGACAGCTTTATGGGCTTGAGAGAAACTTTTCTTCCAAAGTCATTAATTATACTGAAGAGTTATGCAAGTATCATTTCAACTTGAAATATCTTTGAGCTTTCCAGTGTCTTCCATTATCACCTTGATTTTAGGCTAGCTTGTTTATCGTTTCAACATGTATTGGGAGTATGTTGGTGGAAAAACTGTCAGCACAGATGTACTTTCTAAAAGTAAGAGCTGCAGCAGATTACTGAAGCACATTTTAAGCCCTTGATCTAGCCAAAGTGACACTCAACAGCTGTTAGGTTGCAGATGTTCCACTCACATTTCCTGGTCAGCAGATAAAAAGATTGCTCTCCATTCCAGGGAAGAAGCACCACCTTTCCAACACGTGTTACAGTAAAGCTTATTATGTCTCAATATCTCCTCAGAGTAGCTCAAGGACATACATTGCAGCACACTGTGTGATCCAGATAATTAAGGATAACTTGGCAGCAGTTCATCTCCTGGAGGGTGAACTGAGAAATATCTATGTTGTGAGAGCTCTTAGCAATTAAGGGGTTTAGGATTTAAAGTCTTGCATAGATAATCTGATTCTTTTCACTTTTTTCTGCCCTGAATGGGTACTTCAGATCCTGAGTCCTTCTTTGCCACTGGTCTGGTCATTTAGTCAACACAGGGCAGAATTTGCTGCCAAATACAGGCAAATAAGAGAAGCAGCCTTGCTCTGCTGGCTGGTGTACACTGTAGGGCAAGGGAGTTTTTCCTCTATCTCTTATCTAAGTGGTAGATCTATTTTTCTGACTGTAGCCTGACCACCCAGGGAAGCTTTGATGGATAGTGCTTCTGTATATAGTTGTATCTGGAAAATTAAATAGACTCCTTTTAAACCATCCAAATGTCCAACCAGCTACAGACCATGAACAAAGTGAGTTTTTAAAGAGAGCTGTTCTTCTTTAGTGACAAACTTGAGATCACTCTGCTAACATATAAACCTTAAGGTGTATAATAAAAATGACAGCTCATTTTGTACATTATCAGTCAGGAATCCCAAACATATTTTCCCTTTGTTGTGACTGCTACTAAATTAAACAGACTACTTAAAGCAATGATACTATCTTAAGTTCAAGTAGTTGTTTGGAAGTGATGCTGTGTGAATAATTAAGTAGAAATTAAAAATAAGTTGTATGGAAGCTATTTTTCAGAACTAGATTGAAGTGATAATTTAATAAAGAGCTCTGGATCACCCCCAAAAACCCCAGCTGATGCATGAGACAGAGCTCAGGTGAGGCTCTTGTGTGTAGAGCTGCAGAGGAGATGTGGCAGCTGAACAGCCTTCTTATTAGTCCGTGATGATGGGTAGAGCAATCTGATATAAAAAGGATTCATTCACAAGGGTATGACACAGGATTTTTGAATGGAGATACTCTAATTTCTGATAGATGCTGGCCACTGAGTCTCCCTGAGGTGAAACGTTTCAATACACCAGAAGCTTACTAAACTCTATTAACATGTTTATAAAACAGCATTTAAGCTTTCTACTGTTAGCCCATCTTTTGCTTGTAACTGTTATAAAGTATATCTATTTATTTTGGTGAGCAAAATAAAACTTCTTGAAAAGCTCAGTGCAGCTGCAGAGACCTTTTATTAAGCTTAAACTCGCAACACAAAAATTACATTAAACTCCTTAAATCCAGTGCCAGATGTCCATACAATCACATTCTAATCCAACTCTATAATTTAATTATATTCTATTAACTATTTCCATCCAACTCTTATTTTGTCCAAGATGTCATATGTACTTTCAATAATAGCTGCAGTAACTCAAAACAGATATGAAGATATCTCGCCATCAGAGAAAAAAGGATGTCAAGATAAAAGCTGCTCCCAGTAAGAAGTGAAGGAAATTGATATCGTATTTCCGCCCTTGGACATCAGGCTTATTTCACTACTCACAGTTTCCCACTAAAAACTTTTGCTTCCAAATGTCATACTGCTTCAATATGATATAAATCTTTCACTATTCTCTGTTCTCCTGACCTTGCTATTACTATCAGAACATCTTTTGGTAGATGCTAATGTTGCAAATAATTAATTAACGTATATAAACATGTGTACTGAGAAGCACACACTTTTTGGAGGGTATAATTTCACAGCATCACAGAATGGGTCAGGCTGGAAGGGACCACAGTGGATCATATGGCCCTACCTCTTGCCTAGGCAGGGTCATCCCAGAGCACATGGCACAGGATGGCTCCAGATGGTCCTGGGATGTCTCCAGTGAGAGACATTCCACAGCCTCTCTGGGCAGTCTGTGCCAGTGCTCAGTGCAGCACAAACCCTGTGCACAGAGTTCTGCTTTGCCAGTAGTGCAGTGATGTGGTGCAACACAAATGAGCAGTGGATATAGGAAATCAGTCAGTGAATTAACACAGCGGCTCAGTTCTGGACTTACTCCATTCTCCCCTTAAAAAACAACAAAACCCAAAAGGCCCCCCAAACTAACCAGGAAAGCAAACCCTACCCAAGAGTCAAACTATTTTTTTTCCCACCAGTACAGTCTGCTGGTTTTAACTCCTCTAGTTGCAATGTGTCACTTCAATTACACTCAACATACATTGTTTAGAGTAATCTAAACAACAGGCTACAGCATAGCAAAGTACCAATAATTTCAGCAATATCAATTATTCTGAAAAAAAAAAAGATTAAATATTTCTCTAGATTCCTGATTATTTCAAAGAAACTGTGACTATGCAAGTGACACAAGCTTTGCTAATAATCCCTTTGGAATGGACTCCAATGACTATTTGCATACAAACATAGTAATTCAGAAAGCACTATATAACCACATTAAACAACTCATCCAATTTGGATGGGCAAAGTTAATTTAAGCTAAGGAACATAAAGCACTTGTAAGTATCTAAAAGAGAGAATTGATCAGCAGACCTGAACACATTTCACATTTATCAATAGCACATTGCTTTCTGAGGTTGAATGTTTGGGAAATGGAGTAGCCATTTTATTAATTAGATCCAGTTCCTCTTCATGGTCATTGATTATCCTTTACTTAGAGAGAGAAAACACGAGGTTGTTACAAAAGAAATTCAGCAAGCAAATATCTCAATTTTATATATATAATCAATTACTCTGTGTACTTTTTCCCTCGGACCTTCTACTTAATCTTGTTTATATTCTGGTGGTGTTGTGTCTTGCTCTCAGACACCACACAATCAGATTTCAGCATATATTTACCAAAAAAACCTCCCTCTAATCAAATTTGTCATGTGCACAAGTCCTCAGAAGACAATAGCGGTAAGAAATGCTGTGCTTCCAGTTGGATCAGTTTTGTGCAGTATGCAATAAACTGGTTTTATTGGGGCTAGACAAGTAGCTTTACCAGAATTTTCAGTTTCGATGTCTTATCTCATTCATCAAACTCTTACTGACAAAAGGAGAGGGGAAAAAGTAATCAGGGAATCTTGAGGCATTTTCATTGTCACTTGTTTCTGTCAATCAAGGTAATCCTGTAGATAAGCAGGACAATAAGAATAAACCCAACTTCTTTGTTCACTATCCACATTTTAGACAGACCTCAGCACAGGTGGTACCATGTCAATTTTTGATTCCAGTCCCCACACGAACAACATAATTCTGATAGCTTTTCTACTTCCATTTTTTTCATAGTTTTATCTATCGTTCTAATGTGGGTAGTCCACATAAATACAATGGGCCATGGGTCCAAGTATGGTTTCTCTCATTAAGATCTTATTTTTCCTTGTTATTTCCCTATGCAGGCACTATTAAAAATATTTATGTGCCTCCATATTCCCACCCATGTTAGAAAATATGCAACATCTTTGTTTTTAAAATGTTTGTCTCTATTTCATTGAAGCACTCTATCCAATTAACACTAGTAAAACCAATGTAGATTCAGCCTTAACAAAACCTTCTTTTCCATAAACAGAAAGGCCTTTTTCTATCATTTGCTAACACTAGCCTTTTGTAAGGAGTGGGAATATTCTTTGACATCCCAGTTCAAGTGGTGAATTTGATTTCTACTTTGAAAATCACTAGCAGTTTCAAATGTTAACATTTTAATAGAGAAAACTAGAGAAACTATGAGGATAGAATGAAAGCAAACAGAAAATATGTCTTGCTTAGATGCTTTTATTCTGCTATACAACTTATAGATTTGCCCAAGTTGAAAAACTGATATAAGCTTCCCTGAACAGAGAGATGTCTATACAAAAACCACATCTTGTAACATCTATTCAAAAGTTTTGAACAGGAGATGTTCATTTTTTAACAGATGTTTTACTGAAAATATATTACATCTATTATATTTACAGAAAACCAAATATTTTAAAATCAATATTTATAACACTTTTAATATTTATGGTACTGAGATTTTTGTGAGCTGAAAGTCAAACAACATAAATTATATTCAGTCTTGAAATATTAAATATATAAGAAGATTTGTAGTGAGGTTTCAGTTCTTTATGCATAGTTCAAGTATGAAATTGATGTAAAATCAGTGTGATGATTGACATTTGCTGTTGATTTGTTCCACAGCATTTAGCTATCTTTTATTTTATTTTGGTGTTAAACCTGAACATAAGGCTGAAAAGCATGCAGAGGATATTAAATGGTGACTACCACTCCTGTCAGTGGAGAAATATTAAATGGGGGAAAAAAGAAAAAGAAAATAAATAAAATCATTTTGCAACCCATTAAAATGAAATAATTATAATTTTCTCTCCTTGGTGGTTTCTGAATGCAATATAATTCAAAAATGATAGGTCATGAAATTTCATAAAATGCTTTGATTTTATTCCATCTGGCTGTTGGTTAGAATCCATAAACCCAAATCAAGAATCACCATCCTCTCTGCTTCCAATCTCAGCAAAGACAATTTCTAAGTAATCTCCTAAATCAGATTGAGACATTGCAAAGTATTTTTCTTCTTCCTTACCTGCAGTTCTTTCGTAGACAAACAAAGATCTTCTTTCTCTTCAGATATCAATATAGCATCTTTCAGGTTGATTAAATTGTATTAAATAGTAATTAAAATAAAAACCAGCAAACTGCATGTTTAGTGAAGTAGGGAATAAATGTTTTAATGATGATTTACATTTCTCATGTACACTTTAGATAGAATAATCCCAAAGTAGTTTAAACTATGCTTTTTAACATACTGGGATTTGCACACTAATGCATTGATTATGATTCCATAACTGAAGGCTAGAATTTATCCTCTTCCTTATGTATTAATTATATTGTGTGTGATTCCTAATCTTGCAGAATTCATTCTTAGACTACAATATGAGACAATGCATTTGAAATGGATTTTTCCGAATATTTTTGTGAATTTCAGCTTTTTCCATTATTGCCAGTAATAGATTTTTTTAATAAATCTCTTATTGTCTAAGAAGTGGAACAGTTTATTCCTTTTTTGGGGGGAGGGGGGGTTTGCGTTTTGTTTTTTGGGAGGTTTTTTGGGTTTTTTTTATTTTGGGGGTTTTTTTTGTTTGTTTGTTTTTTTTTTTTTGGTTTTTGTTTTTGTTTTTGTTTTTTGTTTTGGTTTTTTTTTTTTGTACAATAGCTGTTTCTGTGCCTGAGAGCTATTGTAGACATCCTTTAACAAAGTGTTGTGATTTGAAAGCAAAACAAGTGAGAGGCTCTAAGTC
>VZSR01000245.1:6979966-7137088 GCA_013398615.1 Brachypodius melanocephalos
TATACTACAACCCAGGACACAAAGTTTTTCAGCTACTCGTAAGGTCTTTGGCTTTTTGTTTCTCTCTTCTTCTGCTCCATGAACTGGCCACTCGGTACTCCAGCTGAGGTGATCCTGTTTGTGCACACAGCTGGTGCACCAGCTTGAGCATCCGACAGGTAAAGTTCCAGTTCACAACTCTGCTGAAAACTTTATTGCTTGGTTTGGTTTGGTTTGGTTTGGTTTGGCAGACCTATTTGTTAAAATCTCCGCCTGGTTCCACCTGTCTGTAAGGATTAGAGGCATGAGGAATAGAAAATGGACAATGGGAAGAGCAGTCACCACGTTAAAAAAAAGTCAAAAAAAGTCAAACTTGATTTAAAACAGTGCATGCACACCTCTTCGAGAAGAGCAAAAACTTATATTGATTTGGCATCTGCTGTTATTTTTAAATCCCAGGTATGAGATATCACATTTGATAAAGCATGATATTTTGTCTGATGTTCAACAGTGATAAATGATAAACCTCAGTGGTTTTTTCCTGCATATTTTTTTCATAATTCATTGTTCTCCATTCCTGTCCAAGTTTACAGTGCTGCACCTGTTCCCATTCCTCTTCTGTTTCATTTATTTCAGACCATTTTTTTCAACTTGTCTTTGTAGCTCTGAATTTTAAACCTCACATATTTTAATTTCCTTCAATGCCACTAGGTAGCTGCAATCTCCTGGGTCCTAAATGAAAATATTGAACAAAACTACACCTCTGCTTTGTAAGAAAACCATTGATAACTGGACCTTTAGTAGGTTTTATCAGTCTTAAAACAGTGAAGGAAGACATGAAAAAATGGGTTATTTAAGTACACTAGGCCTATTTGATTAAAAAGTTTTCATTACATACCTGATGACCAGTTTCCAAGGTCTTTAGCCAAATCTTTGGCACAGTTAAACGTGGAAGTTACACAGTGTAACATGGTTTTATTTCAGAATACAGTATTAGGTGTCAATTTTAATATAACAGTACCATAGCTCCTCCTGCAAGAAAAGATGGCTTTTCTCCAGCAGTGAATCAGCACTATCTAGACATTTAGGGATGGGAGAAGAAACAAAGAAAATTTCAGCATGTATTCTTGATACACTATTTAAAAAGTGGATGTGAGAACATTCTCTATACTGTGGTGAATGGTGCAAGTATCCAATCCCTCAGCTTGATGTTCTTCTGTTTCTTGTTCTTTTGTCTGCCTCAGTTTCTCTCACACACACTCACAGACTCTTATACACTCAGACCCACTCTTGCACACACTGACACATTCTCTTACACACTCACACTCAGACACACTCAGATGCACGCACACAACTGCACATGTGTGTGTGCTTGCTTTTCATGACTGACATTCCTTTTGACCATTCTTTATGTTGAATAATTCATTGCATATGACATTCCAATTAGTAAACAATCAATTCAGTCCAAGGGAGAAGAGTTAATTACATTTTCTGTACCATTCACATCTCTTTGCAAACCAGCAATAAGTCATCACTAAAGACACCGCTCTGGAAAAGATGCTGTAGGATGATGGATCACACTGTTAATCTGAGAGGGAAAATTGCAGTCACTTCTTTAATACATGGAACCCAACTTTGTACAAACCCCACACTTTTGAATTAGTGACTGACAGAATGAATGCAAATGCATAGAATACCTTACAAAGTGGTGTTTTTCTAAATTCAATTGGATTATGCAGAAAAATACAGCTGAGAAGCAGGCTGGGTAAACAGACCACAAAGCAGAGTCTAAATTTTGATTATTAAAGCAGTTTGCAACTTTCCCAGATCATTCAGACCTTTTAAAATTTTTTCTAGGTACAATAAAAAGTCATTTCACCTCCTATACCAGATTTGGTTCTATCATTGGTTTAATTTGAAAATGTATTTTTTTCCAAAATATTACATTTTAGACTCTCTCTGTGTACTAAAATAAGGCATTCATCTAAGCTCTCTGCTATTGCAGTTGTAAATAGCATAATTTTCTGCCGCATTTCAGTGTGTTTGTAATGATAAGACCGATCCAAATGGGAACAAATGCACTACCTGGATGTCTTTCCAAAGAAGGAACGAGGGAAATGTAGAATGGACCATGCATAAGGAAGAGATCCCACTATCCTCAGACATAAATGACATTTCTGCATGCAAGTTTTCTTTCCCACTGCGCCTTGTTCCTCTAGACCAACCAATCTATAGTTTCATTTTATTTCATCATTTCCCTGCCAGGTAAGCCTTAGGGGAAATAATTGCTGCCTTTTTTCATGACCTCTCTTTGCAGTGAGCTCACTGCCTTTGAATATAAGGAGGGACGGCACTGAAAACGTAGGGTAACACAAACTCTCCTCATTTACCTTGAAAAAGCTTGTCTTCAGCCATCAGATACAGACTGCTGTGGGTGATATTGTTCTGACAACTTGAAACATTGACCTGTGTTTCTATAGTCAAAACAATTTGGAAAACCAAAATCACATTTTCCTTAGTTCAGTGCAGTAGGGATATCTCCTCATTTCAGGCTGATTACTAAAATTTTACCATCTTGAAAAAAGAAATACTATTTTTTCTTCATATAGATGCAGCTACATATCTTTGGACCTTTACAAGTAAATCAATTCCTTTTAATTTTGGCTGAAAAACTGAGTATCTGGATATGGACTGTACTCAAAGCCACCACAAAGCCTTGGAGTGCTGTATCTCATACCATGGCTCAGCATGGCTCTGCTGCTCCTCAGTCACACCAGGCTCTGCAACTTGAATTACCTCCTTGATAGCACACTTTTAAGGGGCTGGATACATATGATCTTAAGAGCAGTGATATTTTGTTCTCATCATTAATTTACCCCTCATCTAATGTAATTTTTTTTTCCCGGTCTTTTTTAGAGCAAATGTATGGAAAATGCCTGGGAAATGGCAGTTCCAGACTGGCACTGCACTGGAGTCAGAGGCACTGGGCATTAAAAAACAGCCTATGAGGAAGACAATGCTTCCTTCAACCATGCCACTGTTTCTGGCCAGGCTTGCACCTGCTGAAGAGATGATTTCTTAACATTACCAAGACACTAGGAAGTGCCACTTCCTATTAAGCAATTCATTTTACTTAGCCTGAATTGAAACATCAGTTTTCCAGTAAGTTCTGGGTTGTTAGAGGCATTGAAAGATTTAATTTTCCCAAGCAGAAAGAAAAGAGACTCTAGTGAACTGTTTTCAATGCTAATTTGGAATTTAAAGGTACAAGTTATCCCCGACACAGTCACAGCTCTGCCCTGAGTGTATTCCTTGCTCTTTCTCTTTTTATTCCCTACAGAACTGGATACGATACTGTGGTTGAGAAGTTGGTAAAATAAAAGATAAGGAATGTGTAAAAATCAATAGCCACCTTAGTTCAACTTTATAGGAGCTAAGTTTATTTAAAAGTTGCCTTTTCATTTATTTTTTCACATCATTTAATTTGGCATTATAGCAAACTTCTTTTGAATGCAAATTAGGTGAAAAATGCTTTCTGCTTTAACTTTAAATCCCTTGACTCTGCTCATCCTCATCATGACTTTATCCTGTTAAAAAGAGCTCTGCACACTACATTATTGCTTAATTATCCAACATTGCATTTTCATTGACAATCAAAAATTCAAAAGTGCTGACATGAACTTACTAATAAACACAAAACCTCTTCTGTCCATTACATGTGGAATAAAATTCAAATCATATGGGCAATATTGCTTGGATATTGTGATCATATTTTAACATTGGAAAAAAACCCCAAAAAATGAAAATCCAAACTTTAAAATTTAGTCATAAACTGTTCTTGCACTTTCCAGAAAAACAAAAGAATACAATCTAATACTGGAAAAGTACCTGTGGGTCCAGCTGAAGACACAGAACTATCAAGAACAGAACACCTAAAAGTCAATCCTCCCAACAAACACACTAATCATAAACATGGAGTGTTTTTTAAAAATTAGAAGGCAGATCTACAATATAAAAATTTGTACTTCTGCTCAAATTATATGTGCATGTGTATTTATATATAGGTATTTCTGACTAGAAAAGAATTAATATTTTCCATGTTGCAATTTATTAGACTGTCTATAGACATCTTGTGTTTTAGTTTATAAAAATATTAATTTATTATATGATCAAGCATAAATCTGAGCTATGCTATTTTCTTACCTAATAGTAAGTTAGTTTGGTCATGATTTTTCAATTTGGACACAAATTAAAAAGCATAGCATTCAAAACTAATCTTGGTTAAAATTTGGTGTCTTAAACCCATCCATTTACAGGTCTAAGTAGGCATTATATTTCTTATGGGTGACAAAGATTTTCCTATGAATCACTAGGCTGAAAATATGGCTCACAGCAGCTTAAAAAGGTTTCAAATAAATTTGATTGTTGCTGTATCCTACTGTTTGTCCCTTTCAAATCTTAAATTCAACAATAACAAAAACAAGTTAGATTTTTGCCATGATTAAATATGTTACTAAATTAACTGTAATAAAAAAGAGCATCCATGATTTCTCTCCCCTTCAGATTACCACTAATAATAATTTCCTTCATGAGAAAATCTGTTGAATCTGTGGCAGTCTAATAGAATTGCTGCAGGATGACCACAAGCATTAATCACCAGTTTTACTCAGTTAAATGTTAGAGACATTGTTTAGAGATCAGAAATGAGCACATATTGTGTAGAGCGTTGTACAGTTTATAAGAATTAATCCTTTGCTTTTTTAATTTTCTTTTTTTAAAGAAAAAAGATTGGAGATAGTTTTCTATTTTTTGCTTTAACTGAGCACTTGCAAGTGCTGCTGCTACAGCCACAGTAAAACATGACTTTTAAAATTATAGATTTTGTCATTGAGGTATTTTTGCTATTTGCACCTAATTAATTAGTAATAAATGTGGAAGCAGCATTCTGACCTAGATATAAATCTCTGTAGGTCCATGTATATTTATAGAATTCCTCGTTGGACTAGATCATTAGACAGTGAGCAATAAATGAACTTTAAATGATTTAGTGGTGTTATGTTAGTTTCTTGTCAACTTTCACAAATACCTCAGCTGAGCAGAAGTACTTATAACACAAGAACAAAAAGTTAAGTAGAACTACCCCACAACATGTCCTGGTTTTAAATTTTGCACACCTTATTGACATTTTGAATTTGCAGCTCAATATGCTATCTAGTGAACTTTTACCTGTGATGAGACTACTATTGATCCACACAACATCTAAAGCTGTTCTGATCTTTAAAAAGGTCTCTTTTTTTGTATTTACTTTTCCTTCTTTAACACATATTAAATCTTTTTGTATTGTCTGATGCACTAAACTCACCTAACTGTAACACCAGACTTAGGACAGAGAATGCTTTTCAGATATACTAACTGTTCAAATTTATGAGCACAGCTGGTGTTCCTTCCTTATTGCTTTATGGTGCTTTCTTGTGGATTTTTCCCTGAAAATATCTCATCCTTACATATCAGAAAGAACCTGAGTGTTGATCACAAGACTACAGACAAAGAAGAAGCTTCTGATATGTAAGGAGGAGATATTATCAGGGAAATGTACATGTATATGTACATGCTTAGCTATACAATTCTCTCTTGCAAACACCTGCAAACAGTTGAGTTTAATTAAACTGCAGCTGTTGCTGACTGAGAACAGACATTTACCAACAAATATGCTAACCTTACATTGTCTTTCTCTGTGCATATTTCTTTACTCCCAATTATCTGTTAACATTTTTCTTTAATGGTAGAAACGTTTTGAAATATATGCTGTGTAATTAAAGTCTAAGAATCAAAGTGCTGTCTAAAGTGGTGGGCATGTGATGCAGGTAATGGTGCTCCCTAGATGAGGAGCTTAGAGACTAATGTATATGCAAATAATATCAGTTTACTGAGCACCTTGAAAGCCAAATTGCTCATCAGAAGACGTTTGGGGAAATGAAGAATATTCATAGATAATGTAATCCAAGCCCCTGAGTTATATGCCATCTTAGAACAGGATAACCTAGTAATTAGGCCATTTCCTAATAAGAGGAAGGATGAAAAAAAAAAAAAGATGAAATAGAACTAAGAACAGAAATAGACAATACTGATGGTGGAGACAAAATGTGGCAGAAATTTATTCACTTTTATATTGTGCAAAAAAAAGTTTAAAGCCAGCTTGTCTGTACTGACAGTCAAGGACCATCAATAACCAAGGAAATGTAAAGCTGCTTCCAACCATTCATGATCTATAGTTTCCTCTCTGGGAAACCCTATTGCTGGTAAACTGAGGAAAAGAAAAATCCCCATCAGCTGTTACATTTAATTGGCAGTAATCAAAAACTATTTTATGCCCTACAATTCCAAATTATCTCACATGGAAATCCCCACATTGTTGCACTTGCAGCCCAGATGCATTCTTCCGTCAATTTTGATAATCATGGTTCTTCAAACATTGAATAGTAACATATATAATGGAGATTTATAACATCTAGAGCAATCAGGAATTGCTAACATATGAATTAGGAAGATACACAGAACCTGAGAAGCAGTGCAACTTAGAATGTCAAAATTAATTTCTTTTGATAGGAAACTCCATTTAAATTTCTGATACCTTTCAATTTATATGGATATATAACAAATAGACACATAAAAATACATTACTACCTTAGGAGATTTATAAAACACCACAAGTTTTTAAAAATATATAATTTATTGCAAGACCAGAGACCTATTTTTCTCACTATATTTTAGTTATCAGACTTATTTGTCAGTAGATCGTATGAGAAAATATATAAAGAAATAGTTTATGCTTGGTTATTTCTGTGGCAGGCTTTCTCTTGCCATTTTATAAAGATGTACTACAGCTTCACTGACATATCTATAAAAGGAGTCTGTGTAATTAGTACCTTCCAATGAGTTTTCCATATCAATTCATACCATCTACCATGGGGGGCATTTTCATCAGACTATGTATGTATCTCCCTGGTACTGAGAGAAAAGAACATGTCTGTAATTTGCATCAGATAAAAGGAGCCTATTCTAGAAAGCAATGGTAGATCAGCGTAATCTGTTATATCTAAAACAATATTTATGACTGCTGCAAGAGCTCCCGGTTAACATAAATTAATGCTTTCTGTTTCTTTCAGCAATCTGTCAGATGCAGAACTCAGATCCACAGGCTGCCTAAGGAAGAGCATGGGAACTCAAATCCCACAGCGCAGTTTCCTAATCCCCCTAACACCACTGTCACTCCCTTCACTGAGAGGTAGCAGGAGGAGATGTTATTTCACCCGGTGTGATAGACCAAAAGATTGTTTCCAAGGAAGTTTTCCTAAACTTGTAAAACTGCTGAAGCCCAAATGGGGATTCTGCAAAAACATCCTACTGCTAGGCTGGAGGTTAAGCTCCTTGTGGACGTTCAGACGTGGTTGGTATTTCCAGGAGGAGCAGGATCCTCGCCAAGTGCATGTGAAGCTCCCCTCTACTAAAACATTAGACTGAACTAGTGTTCTTCACATACAAAACACCCTGTTTCTACACTTGTTTGTCCCTGAAGTCTTTCAAAATCATGGGGGTTTTGACTCTCTGGAGAGTGTCATAACCACTGGACCACAGGCAGGTGGACAGATGTATTTAGTTGGCATCTGCCTACACCACTCTGCTTAAGGGATTTTGAGATTTGCTACTTCACAGTCAGGATGAGATGCCCTAATTTTAGAAGCTACATCACTCCCTGGAGGCGTTCTGGTCCCAGAGCTGTAATGTGAAATATATAATCAGCCCAATTAAGGCACAGTCCCCAAGAAAGGGCAGAGGAAAACGTAACCTTCAGAATGAGAAAGGAACTAAACAAAATTCTTCTCCACAGTCAGAGCCAGTCTGCAGGACAAGACTACTGCATGCTAGAGGAGTGCTCAGCACAAAGTATGAGCTGCAGGATGAACATTGTGTCTGAATATATGGAGAAATCACTAAAAATCCTTCAAAATAAGAAAATTTATATCTTGGAACTAAATAGAGAATAAATAGAAGCATGTTGCAGGTGAAAATATTTATAAGATAAACATGAGTAAGTTACAACTTCTCAGTGCCTTCCTCTTCATTCTGGGTGTCTATGATGGACTGAAATCTCATTTAATGCATCAAAGTCTCTCTTTGGTGGTGGTCCTAACCATACTTTAAAATAACCTATTAGTACAGTACTAGTTTGTGCAGTTACACTCATTTTCATGTCATAATTTACAATTAAACATTAATATAATAATTAATTTAGTATAGAAATTTTAAAATGTCTAGAAATGTCGACATATGCGTGCATAGCTACATTTCTGTACCTTTGCTTTCTGAAATAGGATCAGAGAATCTCCTGAGTTGGAAGGGACT
This sequence comes from Brachypodius melanocephalos, assembly GCA_013398615.1. Lineage (NCBI taxonomy): Eukaryota > Metazoa > Chordata > Aves > Passeriformes > Pycnonotidae > Brachypodius > Brachypodius melanocephalos. The sequence continues at coordinate 6,988,349 of VZSR01000245.1, forward strand.
TGTAATGATCACCAAGGTCTGATTCCTGGTCCTGCACAGGACATTCCCAAGAGTCACACCATGTGCCGTAGAGCATTGTCCAAACGCTTCTTGAACCCGTCAGGCTGGTGCTGTGACCGCTGCCCTGCGAGCTGCTGCAGTGCCCAGCCACCCTCTGGGGGAAGAGGCTTCTCCTGATTCCCAACCTAAACCTGCCCTGGCTCAGCTTTAGGCCACTCCCTCGGGTGCTGTCACTGAGCAGAGATCAGTGCCTGCCTCTCCTTTTCCTCTCGGGGGAAGCTGTGCCTGCAGTGAGGTCTGCCCTCAGTCTCCTCCAGGCTGAGCAGACCCAGTGCCCTCAGCTGCTCCTCTCCAGTTCGTTCATCTTCACAGCCCTCCTTTGCACACTATCGAGCAGCTTTATGTGTTATATTGTGGCGTCCAAGACTGCCCCGGGGCTTGAGGTGAGGCCACACCAAACCATTCCAGCCCCCACCGTCTTTAGGCACCGGCTTTCCTTCCAGGCCGCAGAGCCGCCTGCTTAACCCTCACTGCATCAAACAGGAGCTCTGCACATGCCCAGACACTTTGAAGAACAGTTTTGAGATGATGTAATTCCTTTAGTGCCTCGAAAAATTAGGGATTCAAAGTAATTATCCCCTTAAGTGTTCGGAGTAGCAGTGCTTACTCTGCCCCAGGGGTGAGGCATGGCTGGTCCTACGAGCAGTTTGGCCTTTGAGGTTTGCTCTGGCACTCGGCAGTGATTGAGCTCTCAGTGCACTGTGCTGGAGCTTGTTCTGTGCTTCCCCTTATCTCAGGGAGGAACTCTTAAAAGAAAGATTTTTTTTTCTTTCTATTTTTTTTTTTTTTTTTTTTTTTTTTTTTTTTTTTTTTTTTTTTTTTTCCCTAAATAATCCATATCAGGACTCTTCATTTTGGCTGAGCTTGATTTGGACCAGGAAAAAAAAAAAAAAAAAAAAAAAATTAAATTGGTTCCTACATAATGAGCCTGTTCTTTGGCACACTGAGGAATCATACTGAGGGTTTTATGTGTGTTAATCCAACACACATTTTAGATGGAGTAATTCTCGATTTTCAAATTGTAGTAGCCAAATACTTTAATAAGACTAGACCATGAAATAACATTATAAAATAGGTTTGCTGGTCATTCTCAGCTTTTGACACCTGGTTTTACCTTTTCTTTCTTTGATCTATTATAATTTACCTAATAAACCAAATTCATGGAGTATTTTTTTTCAGAAACACTAGATGTTTCAAGTTTTACATATTTTACATCTATCTTTTGCCAGCTAGGGAGCTCATTAGCAGTTACTTCTTGTGGTGAATAAAATGCCACCTGAGAGTATAAGACCTCCCTAATTCACAAGTTCACATTCTTTTAAGAGGTTGCTTAACCTTTAAGTCAACTGCAGCATATTAAAATTAAGCTGTTTTCAGCAGATAACAGATTATTCAGTGGTACTGGAATTTCCAGGTTATGCAGTTTCATTGGAATGCAACTGTTTAAAATATTGCCAGACATGAAATTCCAATAGTTAAAAGTCTGTGCAAATGCTTCGAAACATAACAGTTAAATGTGTTTTGAATGAGATGCAATCTTTGAAGGGAAATACCTCATCATTGTTTTGACTACTGTAATGCAAATAACCAGCATAATATCTGGAATTAATAGTAGTATTCCAGACAGCAAAAGAAATGAGCAGGAATTGCTTTTGTTTTTAAATCACAAATGTAATTTGTGAAAGGTGGCAGACTGACAAGTCTGGGAACCTAACAGCAGAGCAGCTAATGGAAATGCAAGTTCTCTAAATCACTGAATATATCTTTGTGAAAAATTTCTTTGGCAGGGCAAAAATCCTAAGGTTTGAAGTTTTCCTGCAACTTAGAAATGATTGATAATACTGGGTATGAGTTTTTCACAGAAACATTTGGCAAACTTTTTCTCTTAATGTGTAAATTTCTGTCTATGAAAAGGTTGTGTATACCAATTACTTGAATTATTTTGTTTACTGGGAAGCTCTATATGATAGAAAAACTTCTATTTCCTTGACTGGTCTCCTGACACCTGATAGAAGTCTTTTCTACTTTATTTGTTAAAAATATTGCCACTAGAATTTAACTAAGCTTTCATTCTTGCTAGGTATTTTGTTTCATCTTTATGCCAGTGGAAAGAATGAATGACCTTCATGAATTCTAGCCTCATGAATTTGATGATTAGTTACATGATTGTATGAATTTTTGTGTAGCTGATTTTTTAAAATTATATTACTCGTGGTTACTTAACTATTTTCCAAAATGGATCTGCATAGTCACATTGTTTGTCTTGCAAGCGAAGTGAAACTCCCGTGCTTGAAAAGAGAAATGAATAACTCTGATGAAAACTCAAAGAGATTTTAACCATCGCATACACATTTTTCTTTTTATTTCTTTTACTTTCTTTTACTTCTTTCTAAACTTTTACTACTGGTAAATATTAAATTTTAAACTAGTGCTCTTCAAAACTGTTGTGTGGTGGCCATTTCCACGATGCTTTCCAAACCTGTTTAGTTTGCACTTTGATCACATTCATGCCAGCTGCAGCGGTGAGTTGTAGTGTCAAAAACCTGTCTCATGAGAAGCTGTGCAGGTAACATTTACAGCAGATACCATAAGATTTTCAGACAAAAGGGAACAAATATATCTATCCTCGGTGAACACCATATTTCTAGCGTGAAAATTTGTGATGGAATCCAGAAATAGAGAGAATTATTAAATTTGGATTGTGATGCAATTGAAACAAAGTAGGAAATAATACTTTTTCCTTGCAATGCTTTCATTGCATCAGACAGCTAAAACAGCAATTAATGATGGTTATCAATTCTTTTATCCTGCCTTTCTTTTTTATAGAATGACATAGCACAAAATAAGTGAATCTTTTTCATAAGCCTGAGATTGTTTTTGCTCATGTTGTCTGAAAGTTTCTGATTTTTAACTGAAATAAAAATGAAGCTATTGACAATTACACTAGAAACTTTATATCTAAATCACTTTTCATTCATTGCACTTCATTAGTAAATGTAAAACTTTGTCACTGCACAAGTCTTGTGTGAGAAATTTGACCTCAGATTTAGCACCCATAAACTTGATGTCATTTCTCCCTTCAGACCAAAATCAATATTTTGCTAATGAAAAACATTACACTAATAGAACTTTATTTAGTGCATTAATGTTAACTTAAAAAAAATGCAAGTTTATTTTTAAAAGAAATTTAAGGGTTTTTTCACTTAAATATTTTTAATGCTAAGATACAGCTTTACATTATTATGCACTTGAAAACTGAACAAAATGGAAGCCTTGGTTTTATTTTAGGAGAAGTAATTAAAATCAGTGAAATTACCAATAAATGACAGCGTAGTTATAAATAAAATTTTTTCTCACTAGTGAATGCATACATTTAGGACAAACTAGCAGAGATTATGAGATTACTTCTCTGTTAAGAGACTCTTTCTGTTCAGTAAAGGAAAACATTTCCTGTGACTTGTTGAGAACTGAAATATAGAATAAGTGAGAGAGGCAGGTAAGCTGTTGGGCTCGTGGATACAAATCTCTCTGCCTCATCATCTGATGATTTTAAAAAACAACTGGGGAACTAGAAATCAACAAATTGGCAGTTTTAGCTCTATGTTTCCTTAAGCATACTGCTTCCCAATGGACTTATAAAAAGAAAACAACTAATGTAGAAATTATTCATTAGAAAAAGTACTTAAACCAAGACTCTGACTGCAGTCTTAGACAGAAGGGAAGAGAGGAGGCCACATCCTCATAGGTGTAAAAAGGGAGTGAGGAAGGAGGGATATTTGGGGTTCCCCTTTAAGCCAGTCCTCATTGAACTGAGCAGAGAGAGTGCAGTTAAGGTCACTCAATCTCATGCCTAAATTAGCATTTTATTTCAGAATCTCAAAACAAATTTACCAGCTGTCTTGACTTTATCAAATTAAATCATCTGGCGGCGAACACAAGGCAATATTTTTGCTCTGAAAATGTATCCAGTGTCATGTGTCCCTGCCTTGAAAGAGATTTTAATTCAGGTGCATAACACATATAATTTTTGTTATCTGCTGTGAAGATGCACCTGTGGATAAGCTGTGGATAAGCTGTGGATAAGCTGTGTTCTCATCAATTGCAGATATAATGGAGGTGGACTGAGACAGGTGAAGTTTCTATCCTATAGAAAAGTATATTAAAAAAGGTGTATAGAGAAGTCAGGACCTTATTGTCTGCCTCAGCATAAAACTCAGCTGAAAGGACTGAAATGTTTGTCAAGTAGCAGTAGCTGTTCAAAATGAAGAAAAAATCCAAAACGTTTTCCTTTTTGGAATGGAGTATCTTAGTTCAGCATAAGTTTTGCACACCAGACTATATTTCACTAGCTAGAACCATAAGTACAGCACTATATAATGTTAGAATGTATTATTAACAGCAGTTAGATTGCTTACATATATCTTAATAACCTTGAAAAAAATCTTTACTTCTAAAACAACTTAATTGATTTTTTACTTTTCTGTAGATAAATGTTTTGACAGTCTCAATACATCTCCTATTACAATTCACTGCATATATATCAGATTTTTTTTTCTCTCCTTTAGTTCAAAATATATTAATTACTACCATCACATTAAGAGGCTTGCTTGCAAAAGGCTCATTTTACTGTCATGATCACACATTACAGTTATGTGGATCTAGAAAGATTGCAGAATACCAAACCATTTCCAGTTGTACAAAGTGTAATCTTGCAAAACTGCAGCTATGAGCTTTGGAAAAGGCTCATGTGTTCCTCAGTAGAAAAGCCCATCAAATATGAAATAGTGAATCTTGCTATGAAGTTTAGCTGGATTTGGGGGTTTGTCTAGGAATGCTGACATCTGGAAATCTGAGGATGCTTTAGATGAGTCTGACACCCCTTTCCCTGGTTCATGCAGTGTCAAACTGTAATTATACTTGACCATAATGTTCTTAAACCTATTTACCTTTCAGAGTATCAGTGAGGATGTGCAGCATGGATAGTATGTGACAATTACCAATTCCATGTGTTGACAGGAAATTACCATCCCAAATTCTCTGTTTGTTGGTTTCTCTGCCACTTATTTTTAAGTGGAGCTTGGGAAGCCTGATAAACTGAACATGACTGATTTCAGTTTACACATTCCTGTCTTTTTGTTTGACCATTAAAGCTTATAAAAAACATTCTGTAATCCTGGATAGGAAGATGCTGTAGAAGTACAAAGTAGAATACTGTGTTTAGTTCAGGTGGGATTTGTGAGCTTGTGCACTTATAGTCCTCATGTCAGCAGTTCATTTCTTCCCTGTGAAGACAACGTTCTAAGGACTTTTGTTATGCAGCTCTTTGACATGCAATATACATTTCTGCTTTGGTCAAATGTCTCTTCAGTTCACTCGTTTAGACTTTACTTTTAAAAGCTTAGGTTAATACACTGTCACCAGTAACCTTCTAAAGAAAATAATTTATCTGTTTCCAGGGTAGCTTAATGACCATCTAAAAATATCAATTCACTTTATTTTTTTTACTTTCACCTGTCAAAGAAGCTTGTATCCAGTGAGTTTTCAATTCAAACATACAATATACTTTACAGTGTCAGTAAATCCAGAAGAATAATAAAATGTGTAAGTATTTTTGATCTACTCCAACCTGAGGATTAGGTTAGGTTTTTTCTGATGAGGTGGAAGATACTAGAAACCACTGCAAGCTCTGCTTTCCAGGGTTTTTTGGTTTTCAAGGAAGCCCAGACAGCATGTCTATTTGTTCTGCTCTTGGAAATCTTGTTCTAGGACAGGGACTCCCAACAAGTTTTCCTGAATCTATTGCAGTTTTAACACGTCTCCCAGGGCTATCACATCTGTCATCGTGATCTCCTTTTACCCGTGTCATTGCCTAGTTCAGGTCTGTCTGCACCATACAAAATCCTTGGCAAAGGAGGAGTCTGTAGTCTTTTCTCTCCAATATTACAGTAAAACACCTTAATTTACTTCTTTATAACACAGTTTTACACAGTTGCCTTGAGTTTGGCTTTTTCCTTATTTTGGTGGTGGGTTTTTGTAGGGTTTTGTTTTGGGGGTTTTTTTTGGTTTAATATTTTTAGCAGGAAATTAACTCAATAAAAATTTAAATTTCATAAAATAAAATTGGCCTTGTCTATTGTGGCTTATTTCCAAGAATTTTTATCGTGTTATACAACGATACTTTTTTTTTTTTTTTTTTTTTTGCTAGAAACAGGTGGGAAGTCCAAGTATGGTAGCTGAGATGCCACAGAAAATGATGATCTTAAAATGCCAGCAAAGTGGATTAATGCTGGGATGTTTAGTTATGTTGTAATGTTGTATTGGCTATGGTAATAGTTCTCTTTATGACTTTAATCTTCACAATGAGACACCACAGTTAAAGCTGAAAATTGTTTACAGTGCTGGCCCAAAGAAACACCATCAATTCTGAGCATATGGAGTAGGGCTAACAGCCTTCCTCCATGGTTGTTGTTTGGATTTTTTGGAGGTTTTGGGGTTCATTTTGTTTGTTTGTTTGTTTTGTCTAACTGTACATTGATTACCTTAAAGGTTATGGGGATTACATATGCATGAAATCTTGTAAATGGAATTATGGATAGTGAAGGGATCAGCTTGAAGAGTTTTGGGGAAATCAGGGGAGTAGCTGGCCATCTCAAGGACACACAGTTTCTGAAGGATATAGGTGCCAGAATAGCTTAAAGTTATTTTTCTCAGAATACTTGATGCATAAAAATTCTCATGTCAGTTTTCATAAAATACAAACAACTAGCTAAACAGATAAATAGGGCCATTGTCATATGAGTCACAGCCCCATATACTTGGGGTTATGCGTTACTATAACAATGCCAGGTGACCCAATGATCCAGTCTTGTGTGCTGAGAAATGAAATGAAATAATGATGGGTAAAAATGAGTGAACTAGGGTTTTGGGGGGAGGAGAAAATACTTTGGAAGTCAAAAGTGATCACAGCTTAAGGTCATACAACATTTTTCTCTTAGACAAATTAAAATGAAGACTATTTCCCAAGGACCACTTATAGTTTCCTCAGTGGGATCTAAAATGCAGTAACATTTCTTTGTATAAAAGATAATATTAGAAGTGATTCAGTGAAAAAAAAAAATTATCCAAATACTACCAAAATGACCTCAGCCAGCATTACTTTCAGTTGGTACCTTTTCAAATCTGCCTGGTGCTGCAGGATTTTTGAGCTTGTGACACAGCTGCCTATGATGGTTTCCAGCGCAAGAAGGAAGTTAAAACCTTTTCAGATTCCATATTAACAAAGAGTTTAATGTATGACTGTAATTTTAGTGACCAAGCCCAAAATAGATCTTTATAGGCCTTTTTTATTTCTTCCTCATTTGGAAGCATTTAACTTCCCAATGTGCAACATTTTCTAAGTCACATTTGTTAGAGTTCACACTTCTGTTATAACATATAAAGTCAACAATGGGTGGAAAGCATTGCTCTGCAAACTTCCTGCTGGCCAGACTGTCATTAGCTAACCTCAAACATGTTTACTCTTTTCTCTTCTCTTAGGTGGTTCCTGAATTAAAATATAATGGTGAAACTACTGCGTAATCAGTAAAGTCCTGATGGTGAGCAGCTCTCTTAGACCAATAAAAACAAACATCACGTGCATCAAAATCAAAGCATTCCTCTGGTTATCTTAGCTATAAGAACATGTGCCAAAGTAAACCAATAACAACTTGTAAACATCAGGCACTTCTAACATAAAAAGTAGAAGAGCTCCCTCTTCACCCCTGCCAACAGCTTAATAGTTGGAAGTTAGAGTAGGTGGCTTCTGTGGACCCAAGTCCATTACCCTGCCTGTTTCAGTCTGACAAAGGGATTTCAGTCCAGCTTGTCACCCTCCTGAGACCCTGCTGTAACCATTAGACAATAGCACAGCCCAAGGTAAATCTTTCACTCCCTCCAGCTGACATTATTCCATTTGGTATAAATAATTAAATGAAGGAGGACTTGAATTTGACTTTCCCACATGATTGCTCTAATCACCAGGCTATAGAGTCAATCTCTCTTCCCTATTTTTTTTTACCCAGCTTAATTAAAATTTAATTGTTTACACAAAGTGAAACAGTTTTAATAGGAGAGACATTCTGAGACAGAATTCCCAGTCAGCCAATACCTGAGAGACTTCCTTGAGAAATGGGAGGTCTACCACCACCTCCTAGTTTCAAATCAAGGAATAAAACCTGCCTTCTGGACTATGCAAGAGCCCCTCCTTATTTTGAAAAATGAAGCATTACCCCTTGATATTCATTATATCTTTGTGAGAAATGAGTAGCGTGGCTTAGACACCAAACTGCAGGAAATGGCCACAAGTTTCAGATCCTAGCTGGAGTAGAGGGGATTGTAGACTCATGGTAGTACATCATGTCTGTTTTCAGAACTTCCTATCACTTCCTATCCTTTTCTGTTCAGCTCTTTGCCTTCTGCATACCTTATCTCCAGGCACAGAATGCGGGACATGCTCATAAAGCACACAGACACCTAAGCCAGAGTGCCTGACTCTGTGAGATGGGGTGATGCTTGTGAGGCACAGAACCAAGGCAGACACAAGCATTTCTGATTTATAAATACATCTTCAATACATTTGCACTGAAAAACCCTTTGAATTATCATTCCTCAAAGTGTTCCTCAAATTAAGTTTGAATCCTGGGGCAGAGGGCAATACCAGTGGGAGTAAAGCTGTTTTATGTGATATTTTCCAATTTAGATTGATTTTTCTGTGGGACACTTTAGTAGAGCTGCTACTGTCAGCTGTTGAGGATGTTTTTGAGACATGGAAAACAAACCCCTGAAAGCTTTCAAACACTTTGCTGTTGCCCCTTAGGCACATCTGGCAGAGAGACTGCTGCTGCTGACATGAACTCTCAGGTCTGATCTCACTGCTCGCAGGATGAAACACTTAGGTAAATCTGATGTGAGGGATCAGGAGTCAGCTTGAAGCACAAGGAGAAATTGTCTTTTTTTGGTGAAATATTTCTATGAAGTGAGACCAGAAAAGTAACCTCACAGGAATCAGATGGTGTTTTTTACAGTAGGGACCAGCGAGCTGTCTTTCCTCCTCCCACCACTTTTATCCTTTCTTATTTTTCTTTGACAAGGTCTGTAAAAATGTCAACTAATTTCAGAAAGTAGCACACAGAAGACTCATTCAAAAAGGTCAGAAGGTCCACACAACACTTTTGTGTTAATATTATTTCCATACTTCCTTTTCTCAAGCTATTTCCTAAATCCTCCTTTGAATGTTCTCTTTTCTCATTCTTTCTCTAAGCCAAAAGGTACACAATAACTCAGGTATTTAAAATACGAGAAAAAAGTGCAGGGTATAATTTACATAATTTGGAAAGTTTGTTGGCCTGTGAAGTACAATGAAGTGAGTGCTGGAAAAAAACAAAAAGCAAAACCAAAAAACCACCCCACAAACCACAAAGGAACGTATATTGTGACACTTAATCTGACTGATGCTTTTTATTTAGTTCAAGTCTGGCCACTGATCAGTTCACAGGAGGGCATGCTCTGTACAAAGTCCTAATCCAATAATTTTTGGAAGCCTTAGCCTCATCCTCACTTGTGACCTTAGGCCAGTTTCACAAGATTTCCTCAAATTTTCAGATATTTTTGAGCCTACCAAAGGAAAACCTCAAACCACACCAAGAATCCAACATAAGAGAATATAATATCTCTATGAACCTTTCTTGCTCAGCTCTTTCAAGCTTACTGTACTGAAAGAGACCAATCTACTTTTCACATAATTCCAGCAGACTTTATGGCAATTGACTGCTATTATATTCTTGTGAGAGCTTCCTCTACGCTTGGCATTCTAGTCTTGTCCGATAAATCATTCCTCATTTCAGGTTTTTTGAGGTCAAATCCTCAAAACTGGCCTCAATCTATTCTGTCATTTTACCCAGAAATCCTGACCAGAACTGCCTTACTCAAGTTTTTGACTCTCACGGACAAGATACTCAAGAATCATTTTGAGCTATTCCAAGTCTATGGGAGCTGTGTATGAATAATTTGCTGACAGGTCATCATTTTGCAGAGCCTCCCACCTGATAAAAAACCAGCCCATTCCTTTCAGTTCCAAAAAAGCTTTCTAGCAATTTAGGGAACAGAGGGCCCACATTTTCTTACCTACCAAATGCCCAAGGTCTCACTGTATTTTGCTTTTGCTGTCTGAAAGTTCGTTCTTAAGAAGAGAACTGGGCCTCCAGTGAAGCAGAAAGATGCATTGCTTGACATGTCTATTGACCCAAAAACTGGAAGAAGGTGCCTGCATATCTTGCAGATTTGCCAGATTTAGCTGTAGGTTTTCTGTACAAGTCTGTTTCACCTCACCTACTTTGTTTTCCCTATAAAAGTAAGGGCTTTAGGAACTACATATCAAATCTATAACATATACTTGTATGTCTTGTCCTAAAAACCACCTTCTTTTCATCTCCCCTTTTTTAACTCTTGGGTAGATGGCAGATCTCAGAGATGCCCCAGCACATTTTCAGCATTTTCCTGAATATCCCTGTGCTTCTGGCACAACAATACAGGGCAGCTGACAGTAACCCTGAAATACAGCCGTTGCTAGCTTAGATGCTTAGAATGCCTTGAGAAAGATTCTCCCTGTCCCTTTCCAAGCTCCATCTCTCCCCAGGAGTGGCTGATTGGGATCCCAACGCCTTGGTTTAATTGCTGACCTAATCTTTTAAAGAATGCAATAGCTGCCTTGTTCTTCTTAGCTTAACTAGCTGGACAGTACTTTCTACATTTACCTCAATGGTATGAACAGTTTCAAACATCACAGGTGAGAGTAATTATTCCTGCAGAGCTTATCTTACATCACCTATCAGATCTTTCCTCGTAGGACGCATACATGCAGTAATTACTGCATACTATTTCAGAAATATTGGATAGAAATATTTATTAAATCTAAGAAACCACATCAAATTGAGAAAAAGGTAAGCATAAACCATAGAGTTACTGAGTCAAAATAAATACAAAATTTTGATTGGTATAAAGAGGAACTAAACTGACTTAGCATGAAAAAAAAAGTCTATCCATCCTCCACCAGCACAGAGGAAACAAAAAGTGGTTCATTTCAGAGTGCTTTTTCCCTCTCACACTTTTCCGTATCTTCCTCTTCTCACCTCAGCCCTCAAATCAATCTCTTGCCTTTCAGCACTCTACACACACACACATACACTACACATTCCTTCAGGGCAGTGCACAATTCCCTTACCTGTTTTGACAAGAAATGCACATTGAGTCACATGCCAGAGGCCACGGTTACACGAAAGTCACAGGTCAGTAAAGATCACTTACGTTTCCTATGAGCTTTTTCATCCTCTTTTTTTTCCCTCTGGGAGCCAGGGCCTCAGAAAGGAAAGAAAGAAATGTCAAGGGCCCCTTTGCCAAGTGCCTTAAAAAAAAAAACAAACCAAACCCACCACTGGATGCACCCCCCAGCCTCTTGTTACCTTGCCTTAAGGAAAGTGACCTTTTTCTCTTGGCCTCCTTCACCTTGAAGGAGTTCTTCATCCCTTCAAGAAGTTGGTCACTGACTTATCTCTCTCCCTTGGCAATGTACAAGAAAGAAGAAGAGATTAGTCAGTATTCTTTTAAAACTGTCTTTTACAAGGAAGCCAATAAAATGATCTACATTGTATCACAGTTCAACATATCTGACATCTGTTCTGTAATAAAATTCACTTCATACATATGCTTCTTCAAGCTCATACATATGCTCCCCACAAGCAGCCCCCAGCTGCTCTTCTGAGACATTTTGTAATGTATCTATAGCATTATGCTGGAAGTATTTAAGTGGGTATTCTATCTTTTCTCTGTAATATAGTGACTACTTTAAGCAATTCCACTTGGTAAAGGTAGAGCCACAAACTGCTCTAGGGCTGCTTAGATAAATTGCTTATTTTCTCCAGGAGTGAATCTCAGGGACTGTGTTCATTGTTCTCTTTTAGACTTGGTTTCCACAAATATGGAAGTAATCATGTTCCATTCACACAAATTCTTGGGATAAATGGAATTATTGCTCAACAAAATGGATATATGATTCACCAAATCTTTAATAGAATAAAACACTAAAAACAGAAATGCATCAAAAATGATGATTTTGCTGAACCTTTAACTGTGAAGGTTATACATTCTGAATACCAGATATCAGTAATGTAAATTATCAGAAAATGCAGGTACCACAGTATCTAACCTAATATTCATTCTGTGGACACAGAAAGTTCATCTCCATTATTGTATTGACCTGGATCAGCAGTAAATTTCTGAAGCACTCTGTCCAGGTTTTCCAGCTGTGATGTAATTTCCTTTTCAGAAAGCATATCAGAGCACGTGACCTTGACTTATTCAAGAAGAAACTGCAGCAGAGGATACACTGCAAGGGTATCCCAACCCACTCCAGCTGCAAATGAACATAGAAGTAGCCCTATGTAAAGACATTAAGTGCATACAGTGTAAAGTCCCATCTATTAAATGGTAGTTTTATATTGTTTTGGAAAGCATATCAGGAGCCCATCATAAATCATAACAGAAAAGTACCTAATTATCACATATAAAAAATCTGGTGAATAAAGCTAGCTAGGACCAGCACAGACTGCTTATTTCTCCTCACATCAAACCCTCAATGTAACCTAAACCAGTTAAAAGTTAACCTGAACACTTCACAACCTAAACATAAAACGTTTAACATGGCTGCTGCATAAAAGGATTTCCTGGGACTTCTACAGTGATGTCTTGGATCAGACTTCCTATCTCCCTGAGAACAGGAATATGTGGTACAATCATGCCATACCTGCTAGCATGCATCTCTTTATCAGCTGCCAAGTTTTCAAGACAATTCACAATAATTTAGTTTTTCTAGTATTGAAATGGAGACCTGTTTGATATCAAACCATTGTCTGAGCCTGGAAGAGGAGTACTCTCCTGTTGGGGATCTGAACAAGGTGAAGACAGAGAAATCTGTGATACTTCTCAATAACTCTTGACAGATTCAGTAGTGCCAGCAGGCAACAGCAGCCTGAGGAGACACCACTGGGAAGCCTGCTGAAGCATTCATCCAGAGAAAAATAATTTCTTCCAGGAGAAAAAGACTCTCTTATTTTGAGAATGTGTATTTTTTTTTTTTTTGTCATTCCAGTATGTGATCTGATAATGCAGCTAAATTTATGGACAATATGGAAGGTTTTTACAAAGAAGTATACAAAATTAAAGAGGACCTGCAATTGCTATCCGGCAACCTTTTATGTAGACATTCAGAATGAAGCAAGTCCCAGCAAGTCAGGACATGTGTCTGGAGCACACTGGGGTTTGTTTTTTTTCATATTGACTCAGGATAATTTCCTAAGAGGGAAAAACTCTTTTTAGCTAAAAGTCGCAATTACAATTTGGAATGGTGTCTTGGCTTATGGGTCTTATGATGGTGTTGTACTTGGTGAACTATCTCCTAAATACTGAAATGATTTGTTATCCTATGTCTATTGAGATATTTACTTACTTATTTTGAAGAAAAAGGAAAGAAAACCAGAAAATAAAAGGTCTTGAGACAATGGAGATGTTTTCTTCAGAGTTGCAGGAACAGGCAGCTAAAAGCTGGGCTCTGTCTTCCAGAGCCTAGGCAACCCTGCCTGTTACTGTTAAATGTACTCCCTGTTGTACCACCGTAAATCCAGGGTAACTCAATCGATCGCAGTTGCAAGCTAATGCAAGTGAGGTCAGATATGTGACCAATAGGTCTCTAAACTATTCTTTATTTGAAAGGTAAGAAAATAATTTTTTAAATTGTTCCCATTCGCTTCTGGATCAATTGAACAAAGCCACTTACTATTGTCTGTGCATTTTTGGACCAGGGAATAGAAAACTGAAATAAGGTAATATATTTGGAGATTGTTGTTCCTAAAAAACCTTAAAATTATTATTTTTGTAGGCACCATCAGTGGTAACCACCATACAATAAAAATCTCTAGAGTGGGGATTCACACAAACCCAGTTTTGATTTATAGCACCATAATAGTTACACCTTGTTAGAAGGATTTTTACAAGAAGAATAATTTATTTTCAAGGCCTCCCTACATTAGCCCATAAGTTACACTACCTCACAAATTTGTGATTAGTCTTTTTCAAGAGATGTGTGGAAAGTGGTCAGAGAGAATTGCAAGTGACACTGCCTATCAAGACAATTCTATTTTCATTACTTAAAAACTGCCACTGATGCACTAGAATATGGAATATAATTTTTAAATTTACATATTTAATTATATAAGCACTAGTTGCTAAGTCTGTAATTCACGTAGCATAATCTTTAATAGAAATATTTAATCCCAGTATATGCTTTGCCAGGATCGAGATACAGAACTGAACTACTCAGGTCAAACTGATCAATCTAATTGCTCCCCGAGAGGTACACCTGAGAAGTTGTCCTTACTTACCATTCTTAACTTTGTCTTCAAGGATTTTTGATTTAAGACCGATTGGAATAGACAAAAGTGTATTTAAGAACCCAAAGGGTTATACATTGTTTTAAATGAGAAATGTGTCAAACACTTGCAATCCCTTGATCCTATCATTTTATATTTCATAAGGAAGGGATCCCTTTTGAGAAGGATTTATGTGTCCCAACATATTTGGAAATGTTCTTTGACAGAACAAATTCTTTGAGGACATAAATCAAAACTACAGCTGCTCCCCTAAAAGCTGTCAGTGATAATAGCATCAGAAATTGGATTAAATAAGTCCTGTCAAGAGACAGTATGTCCATTTCCACATTCAAAACACATACAAATTGTCAGAGAAACCTTTATTCCAAGAGTGGGAAAGAGACAACGAGGAAGAATAGCAATGATTTCTAGCATATAGAAACCCAGCTGTGGAGCTTTCCAAAAGCAGAACTCCTCTTGCTTTGTGTAAATCTGACTGAGCTTCTTTGAATAACATAAGCATAAAACCCTAACATACTCTAAAGTGGTATGAATAAAACCTAACTGTGATTTCATCCAAGAATGGATAGAATAAACACAATCTTTTGCTCCAAAGCCAGTTGTCTGTGGTATGGCAAAGGAGAAAGGATTTGACACACAAGTGATAAATATGTAACTTGGGATTTCCAGGTGACAGTTTGGGTTGGCTCTCTCCTGCTGTACTTTTTTTTTCACTTTTCAGGAAAGGGTTGCAGGAATCTAGAAATTATTTGGATTATATTACTCTGAAAGGGAAAAATGTTGAAGCCTAAACAGGCAATGCTAGATTAAGGCTAATTTTATTCTCTTTAGTTTCACAGTAGATCTCACTGCTACATTAGTTGCTCTGTGAATCAGCTTTCCAAATATTTCTCAGTACTGTTGAAAACTGCAACTGCACTCTCACAGCTGACACACATGTGGCCATTACCCATCAGTTTTTCTTTCTTTTTATATTTATTCATCCTATTTACACAAGAAGCAAAAATTTTTGGGAAAAGCTGTGCTCTGATTTATAGCAATACGAGAAAAAGGTTTATTTATATGATGTATTGCCAAATTTCCTTATATTTCTAGTTACTTTGTCAAAGTATTATGAACATAATAATAGAATAGATTAGTATTACAATATATTTAAAATACCAAAATGCAAGCATCAACCACAGCTAAGGAATCCAGGTCCTGTTTTCTGCCGTCTGGGTTGGGCTTATATCAGATAGGTTTATAGGATGTGTTGGGGTCTCTGCTCACCCAGCTACCCAGGCAGGGTTGGAAATGCTTCTCCTGGAGCTGATTTCATTGCACTGTAAGGACTGGGATGCACACCCCACACTGCTGCTGCCACTGAGCTCCACTGGAATACCAGCTAAGTGGTATACCAGCAGTGGAACACCAGCTAAACACTCTGGTCCCCTCTTGGTTACCAATATATCTGTGCCCAAATCATGCACCAAAGCGGCTGCTCCCATCCCTGCTCCCATCCCTGCTCCTATCCTCTCCTCTCCTCTCTCAGGTAATGTTGGAGTCCAGGGCATGAGGAAAACCCCTCCTGCTGCCCTGGGGGGTCTGAGACCCTTGCTGGGACCCCAGGAAAGCATTGCCTTTGACCTTAGCCCATGGGAAAAACTTCCAACACTCACAGATGATTTGAAAACAACAAAAACGTAGAATAGGTGGTAGTTTAGTTTGTCACAGGGTGAAAATTTGTAGTTTTGGGTTTTTAGAATGGAGGTTGATGAGAGCAAGATGGAGAATTTTGGGGAGTGCCTTGGGTTCTTCTTCTCCTTCAACTCCATCTCCTGCTGTGACAGTGGCAGATGTAGAAATTGCGTGTCTAGAATCGATAGTGATTATTGGCACAAAACTGTAAATATAGTATGTTTTAAGAGTTAATTGGGCTAGGAACATTTAAAAGATCTTGAACACCGTTTGTCCAGGGCAGTTGGCAGCATCTTCCAGCGCGTTAAGCCTGGTGTTGGTGGCGTGCAAACCTTGATATAAGAAATTGAATGAACATCTTTTAAGACAGAAGCTTCGAGTCCCACTCATATTTTAAACCCTGGTACAGGACTTTGTAAGGAAAAATCCCCTAATTAGGGGGTTTCTGGACTATAAAAACCAATAAGGTAAGATAGCTGTTTACTTCTGGGAAGTATTCTTGCCTAGGGCTGAATGCCTCTGCACCAGAAATAATTTTGCCTGTGTTGAGGAACCTGCTCTGCTCTTCCAAGATAAAAGAAACAAGCATCGAGCACACTTGCAGAGAGTGTTTGTGATCTGTATATTTATAGCACAGATAACTTAGATCTAAATTTTTGGATTAAAAAAAAAAAAGATAGTTTTACACCTTTATTTGTTCAGAATTTATCAGAATATATAAAGTCAAGAGGATGAAATAGATTGTTATCCTTAGCTATGATGAATGCTTCAGGCTCAGAATCAGCCAGTTGATAAAACAGTTATTTCTGAACACATGGTCAATCCAAATTCTACCTTATATCTTCAGGGTCACAAACAAAATGCACATTTGTTACACAAACAGAGATTCATTATTCTGACTGAAACAAACAGGATTACTTGTTTACCAATTCAGAAGTAATCTGGGTTTTTATTTACCAATATATTACATTGCTGAGCAAAGAATTATCTTTCCATTGTTTATATGTCTCATTATTTAAGAGGATTATTATTGTAGAATAATCATCTTGCTTTAATTACCAAGAGGAGCGCCACATTATTTTATTAATTTTAGGATTTATGCCAAGTTGGAAACAGAATGTAAAACACAGACTCAGTCTTAGCTGACAGCAGCTTTGTTAACATTTCTAGAAAATCTTTATTGAGAGGAAAAAACATACCCCACCTACCCACAGAGAAAAAAAAAAAAACAAAACCCAAAAGAAAACCCACCCAAAACCCCAAAGAAACACCAAACAAACCCACCAACCCAAAACTACAGGCAGAAAATTAATATACATACTTTTAAGTAACTCTAAGGACTCCGAGCAAACAAAGCGAACATGTTCTTGTAGAGAACATACCCGAGGCACACAAATGCATGTACATCTCTCCTTGATTACTAAGGAGACAAAGTAGATCCCTGGATTAGTGGCAGGGACAGTGTGCAGCCAGCATTGCCCAGAGCAGGAGCAGGAGCACAGCCAGCCCACACAGAGCAGCAGCTTGGTCAATCCTCTCCAGGTCCAGAGCCCAGAACGAGCAGAGCATCTTCAGCAGACCTCAGGAAACAGCCATGGGTAAGCTAATGCTGATTGCCAGCACCTCCCAAAGCAGTTAAGCAAACACACTTATTTTACTAATCCTTCAAGTTATCTTTCTCAGGTGGTGATTTCTTTATCTGGGAGATGGGGTCTCGCTCTGCGCCTGGCTTAGCTCAGGACCTCGCCTCTCCTCTGGAGCACCTCCTCCTGTTTGGTACATTTATATCACCAGGTATGGCATCAGCAGTGACCAAAAGCAACCTCTGAACAACATGAAATAAATAAATAAACTGCAAACAATTAAACTATTCATATCGATTCAACTGCTAACCATGTGTCCCTTACTGTTGCTTTTAAAAATAATACATATTACCATCTATAAACAGAAATCAAGCTATTAACGCAAATGACAGCATCCTGTTATGTTCATTTAAATTTTTAAAAGCTAACGGGCATAAGGACTTGGAACCTTGAAAAAACTTTTTTTTTTTTCATGTTCTTTCTTTTACAGGTTGTTTTATCTGTCTTCCTCAACCATTAGATGTTTAGAAAGGCCTATAAAATTCAGAATTGATGGCTTGCCCTCTTTCTCTTTCATAACATATCGTAGACCTGTCCCAGACAGCATTTCAGTGGCTTACTAAATCCTGGAAGCTGCATTTTTGCAGGCCGACTCCAAGGAATTGATGCAAATGCATCTATCTTCAAAAAGAAAAGCATTAAAAAGACAGTATTTTTTGACCCTTATTTAGTGTCACTGCCTAAAATTGTGTTCTCCTGTTGAGTTATGTACAAACAGAAAGGATATTTCAGGACAAACACCAAACAGTTAAGTTTTTTTTGGTTTGGGGTTTTTTTTTTTAATGTTTGGTTGAATTCAAACCCTGTCAGCCTTGAAAAGTCCACCAAGAAAGTCTGGACTATCACAGGTTTAAAATGGGTTTAAATGAGTTTGGTGCTAGATAATGCAGGCTCTCATTTTATGCCCTCCTCAAGCTTCCAATTTTCCTTTAAAATTCACAATAGATTTATTAAATCAGAAGCAACAACATTTTTTCTAGATGAAGAAATTATCTTTTGAAAAACAAGAAATAGTGATGTTGTAAAGTCAAATCCCATAACCTTCAGAGCCAATTAATATGTCCTTTTAGCTAAACATGAAACCGGATTATATTTAGAATTTGAACGTTAAGAGAAATATTTACCTTACACTCACAAAATTAAGAATTAAAAAGGATTTTTGTTTCATAACATTAGGAAATTTTTCACTTTAACTGGAAGCTAAAACGGAAGTTTATTTTTTAGACAATATTTTCCTCAACTATTGCCTTTGGCCATTTTATATTGTGATATTTTATAGTTTCTTATGATTGCTGACTGCTGGCACTTGTATATGTGATATATTAACAGAGGAAAAAGAACTGAAGCATTTTTTTTCTGATTAAATAAAAGTAGCATATGATCTTTGCAAAGAGATAGAGGATTTGGAATTGATAATTCAAAGCATCTTTGATTTTGAAGGTCACCTTCATAACTCTGATTCAGCCCCTGAAAATATCTTATTCTGGCAAAATCTGTTTAGTAGTAATCAAGCAAACCAAAGGTATAATGAAGAGAGCTGAACAAATAATTCGCGCTGAATAATTTACTCAAACGTTGTTTCAAATTCTGGAGTGTAAATGAACAGTTTCCTTGAATTTTATTTATTCAGAAAAAAAGTATTTTGTTTTTATCTGGACATTTGTTCTATCTTATTTAAACAAGCTAAGTCAAGGAGCTAAACTGCAGTTCATTTCATAATTTTTCTGATTCTCTAAGAAATCAAGAAAACCGTGAGGTAGCTGAACTGAGAAGATAATCCAGAATATTGATTATTTTTTCTTATCAAGTAAGGTACATTTGAAAAAAAAACAGTGTATCCTTTTCAGACAATTATGTCCTAGTCAAGAAAAAAATCCTTGGAGAAACAGAAAAGTGTGAGATTTGCGGGTGGAAGGTTTCAATTTGGTAGTCCCCAGTAAAATCTTACATTTACAGGTGTCTGCTTTCTGCAAAAAAAGTGTGTTTATGTTTTCCCTTTATCTACTTAGAAAAAAATAGAATAGAATATTTCAGTTGGAAGGGACCAGGTCCGAGTATACTTAAATATCTTTGTGTCAATGCACTGTGAGGTGGAACAGGGAGCCCAGTCATGCTCTCCTGTACAAAACCAGCAAGCATTCCAGCTCCTTAAATAAACATATAATTTTATTAATTTCACTGATAAGAAGCTCTGATGAGCAGTTTTGTTGCAATGCAGTTGTGTACTGCATAATGAACAGTTTCTGACCTGCCTGTGTAGCATCTGGCAGAGTTTTTAAAGAAAGTTTTATAACCAAATACAGGAATGTCTTTATGGGTGACAGGCATTTCTTTTCTTTGATGTGGTTAAATTTATCTTAGGTTTTCTTACATTTAGGTACATCTAGGAAATTGTCAATAGCATTGCTTCACTTGGCCTCAATATCTATAAGCTATCTTCAACATATTGGAGAAAAAAGTCTTGTCTGTATTCCCAGCTTCATCTGGAACCTCTACTCAGCCCTCTGCCTCAATGATAATATTGCTGTTGGTAAACAGCCTAAAGATATATCAAGTTATACAAGCGACTTCTACTTACCCATTTAATTGCTGTATAGACTTGCCTTTCCTGTACCAAAAGGTACAGAACTAAGTATTATAATATTTAAATATTGTTCTAAAATAGTAATTATTGAATGTCATTACCTCTTTGTACTACAGAGAATTTTATGGGTTGTTTAACTCAAGGGAGAGGCAAGACTTTATTAAAATTGATGGATCTGTTCTATACATGTCAAACTGATATCCTGTGACAAGACACTGAGCTACAAATCAACATTTACTGTTCATTGGCTGAAATTCTAGAGATAAGGACCAAGTTTGCCTATGGTTAAAGGCCAACCCCCTCCCTCCCACCCTCAAACCTACTTAAAATATGTAGAAATGTTTTTTCTGGAAAAATGTGCAATGAAAATTCCCACAGATCAGACAGCACCAGAATGCACACTTAAACACATGAAAGTAGAGAACATTTTCAAATGACAGTAATGTCATCTTTCCCTAGCAATAACAAATTGGATGCTGGCATTCGGCTGTGCAAAATACTGAGCTCTATTCAATCAAGAACCCCAAAATACAAGACTTCTGTCCTCACTAAGGCTTTAGAATCTTGATGAGATACTCCAAATGAGATAGAAATAAAATCTACCAACAAGCTGGAGTAGGAGTCAGGCGGAGAAAACTTTACAGTCACTTTGGATTGTATTTAGATTTTTGTCTCTAGCTAATTTTTTTTCCTTTGAAATACTGTGGTTTTGTTATTCAAGCAAAACACATAACAAAAATCAGTTAGCAAAAAATTATCCATGCAGAACATTTTACTCATTAGGCATTTATATAGTAACCTTTTCTGGTTTCCTTTTTTTCTTTTTCTTCTTTTCTTCTTCTATGTGCTTTTAAAAACATTTCATATATTTTATTTGTCTTAACACTACTAGACTCATTATCCAAGCAAAAGAAGCAGACTAATTCCTAAAACTCAGTTTTAAATTTGTCTTTGGAGGTTTGGTTGAATTCTATTCTGAAAATCTACCTTTATGATATTTTATCCTAGTGCTATTATTCAACTTCAGAATAAATTCTGTAGCAGTTTCAGCTTGGGGCCTCTGTTGGGACACTAGTCTTATTTAAAAGTACAGGAGTAATAATTGTGTAATCTGGGACCCATTTCCTGTTCTGTTGCAGATTTTCTGGGCAATCACTTATATCCTTTCAGGCCCAACCTGATGAAATGAGCTATGGAACACTTCCTGTGGGACTCAATCAGCATATCATTATACTGCACACGGAAAATGGGCAAAATAAACACTGCCTCTCAGATAAGATGTAAACTTCCAT
Source organism: Brachypodius melanocephalos (assembly GCA_013398615.1). Taxonomy (NCBI): domain Eukaryota; kingdom Metazoa; phylum Chordata; class Aves; order Passeriformes; family Pycnonotidae; genus Brachypodius; species Brachypodius melanocephalos. The sequence continues at coordinate 7,010,082 of VZSR01000245.1, forward strand.
TAAATGTCTTAAATTGCTGCAAGATTCTTAACCTATAAAATATTATAGGACTGATTCAATGTTCAATACAGATTGAGTTTTTGGGGTTTTTTTTCCTCTTTCCCAATCACTTTACGTAAGAAGTCCCTTCAGCTATTCATAAAGGGATTGCAAATCCACATGACAAAACACGTGGTTGAATTGGTCATAAAAGTTGAAAACATTGTGGATGCTGCCTTCTCTGTAATCCTGTTCTCTAATACAAGAAAAATACATAAACCTTGTTAAGCCTGCAGGAACTGTATATTCCTTGTCCTTGCTAAAGAAATAAGAGGCTGAAGAATAATTGCTCATGGAATGGTTTCTAAGCAAAGTTTTGTTTCAAAATAAAAATAATTTTGTTTTTTACTAAACTATATTTCCCTCATGCTATGTCTTTTGCAAGTATTCTCTCAATTGCTTTATCTAAAGTCATCAGGGGTCTAATAGAACTTCCTTTTCCCTTGGAAAGTTGTTCTCATTTACTTTTCTGCTAAGGTACATCATAACATTTCCTTGGATATATTGCAACAGTGAAACATAGGAAACTGTATACAAAAACCACAGATCTCTTCTTCTTTCATATTCAATTTTTAAAGCCCTACAAGCCAGAAATGTAATTGATGATCACAAAATTAATGAGATAAATCATCTACCATGAACAAATGAGACTATCAATAAAGTGACACAGAAAGGTATTGTAATGAGATTTTAAAATGTTTTTAGTATTCAAACTACAAAGTTGCTTTAAAATGGGTGAAAGTATTATGACAAACTCTCAGCTCTTTTTTTTTTTTTGTTCATATACATTCAGTGCCAATTTGTTCAATTTTGCATGCTTTTGAAAAATATTTCCACTGACCTAACTTTGGGTTGGGAGGAAAGGCAGTAACTGTTGAGCTAGACACCCCTAACAAGACATATATTTTTGTTTTAATTTTAAATAAAACTGACAGGTCTCCAGGCAAAGCAATTCAAGGCTGATTTCTGTATTGCAGAACTGTAACTCCTCACCAAGGGTTCCTAAGCCTTACAGTAAATTTGTACATCCATGGAAAGTGTGGTCAAAATAAAATATTGCTTTAAGCTACATAACACCAAAAAAATGCTTCCCGAAATTTTGTCACCAAAATGTGCTCCATGGAAAAATACCTGAAAAATACCACGGTGCTTTGCCAAATTTCCCTTAGCTACCGATGAAAAATTGAGGTGTGGGCCACAGTGATCACACTGCGTATACTGAAATACAATAACAGCAAAATAATTGAAAATTAGTTCTGATGGAGAGCCACTCTGTGCTCTGATGTGCCACTTTCAAGGCAGTGAAACCGCAGGGCAATCAAAGGACCCATGTAAAGTGGAGAGTGTGGAAAACACGGGGTTTTCACAGACCTTTGCAACTGGATGTCAACTGCAGTTTCATCATCGCCTGGACCTGCAGCCATCAAAGCCAGATCAGACGTGTTTGCAGCTCCCAGAAGTGATGGGAACTGAAAACAGAGTCTGACCCAGAACCTAAGAGCTGCTTTTGTTATCTGGCACTATTCACGATGGACATGGTAATGAGGCAAAAGAATAAAGCTTCCCACTGCAAGCAAAACATTTGGGGTCCCTGTCTAATCAATGACTCAACTGCATCCACTAAAAGGGCCAGAGCCCTCTGAGAACACTCTGATGTGCTCTGATATTATTGTGCTTCAGGAGTCAAGGAGGCATTTTCTGTTTTCTCCATGGAGCAAAAGGAGAGGAATTTGCAGAAGTTCACTAACAATGGTTTGTGTGTTGCTTTCTCCATTTTAAACACTTGTTTTTATCATTTTGCTTTCAGAGAGCAGAGGCAAACCCAGCAGGGAGACAGGCAGGGAGTCAAAGAGAGGAAAAGGGATCCCTGGAGGGTTAGTGATGTTCAAGCAGATGAGGGAGGAGGAAAGAGAGAGTGGGAGCAGATGGGAGGGGGGAAGACACCAGAAGCAGAACAGATGTGGGGGTGGGAGGGGGCTAATTTTGGTTAAAGACAAAGGAGGACAAATATGAATTAAATTTGTATTTACATTAAGAATCTTCTTTTTTCCCATAAGCACACATTTTGTGTCTCACACTGGAGGAAAGTTTAAACAGTCTGCAAAACATTAAAGACAGACCAAACATCAATGTCACTTGAGCAAGCACTAGAAAGTGAAGAGGGTCTGTAGGAGTTTCTCGACCATGAGGTTTCGTCTCTAAAAAGCTGAAAACTGAAGGTTCCCACCTGTGCTGTATTCCACTGCAAAAAGCACACATTTGGAAATATATGCAGCAGCAAAACAATAAAGAGGAGACTTATCTATGTGGTTGAAGAACAGATCTTCGAATGTCCTGAATTAAAGAGGAATAATAATAAAATTCGAGCTATTGAGCCATGAGTGAATTACATGCAGGTCTACCCTAAATAAATAATAAAAAAGTATAACTTATGTTTGCATGCATTTTCATTGCCTGTGAAGCCACTCTCTATATTCTGCCCAGTTCTGTATTTTGAAGTTGAATTTTGTTGTTGTGCTTCCTGGCAGGGTGTGTAGGTTTGTGAGCGAAGGCTGACTGGGAATGCTGCAGCTGAAAGTTAATTAGCGTGTTGGCAAGCTGTCAGCCAGACTTTTGTCTGTTTGCTTTTCCTATAGAAATGAATGAGAGTGGATTCCAGAGGTGTCTGAGTACAATTAGGCATCTCACTCTCTAAAATAAATATTTTATATTACTGCATGCTTTTAGGAATCAGCCAGAACGTATCTATTGATGGTGTTTTCTGCTGATGTCCTTAAATATAAATACATGTAAGCAGGTAGAGAAGATGTAGTTTAATTGCATCTGGTTGATAGAGCATGAAGGGCCAGATTCTGTGTTCATTTAAACAGAATATAATTTTGTGTAATCCAGAAACCTGCTCCAGGCTTGTAGAGGAATGCTGAGGATCTGTTTCTGGCCCAGATTAATTGGGCCTAATTTAGTTGCTGATTATACAGCAGACAAGTCTACTTAAATGTTTTAAAAAATGCTTTTCCAATTCCATGTTGAAAAACTGCTGGAAATCTCGGAATATGAAACAGTGTGCACCCAGTAATAAATCTTCACCCTCAGTAATTACTAAGCATGTGATGGCTAGATTTCATAGCCCAGAATTCAAGTGAGAAGCCTGCAGTGGGTGCAGAAGGGAAAATGGAAAGTTTAGAAGGGTATTAGAGAATGGCAACCTTGATTCAGACTGGATGCCATCCCCATGGGGACCCTGTCTATAAATGAGTTTCACCTGACCAGGGAACAAAGAACAATTTCTCCATTTGCAGAAAAGGAAGTGCATCAGCTCCAGAAATTACAAAATTATTTCTGTCTTTCCTTGACTCTAGGAGAGTGTATTCACTTGGGCATTCAGGTATGCTTCGGGTATGCCACAACAGTGCACATATAATCCCTCCCCTGGAATAGGAAATTACTGAAAAGCAGAAATTGTGATGCAGCCAACAATTTAAGCCTAGTGCTGTTTGTCTTGCAACCAAGATCTCCAAAAATCTGATGTGTCCAAGATCTCCAAAAATCTGATGTGTCCAGACACAAGTGCAGCTCTAGGATCTCCCCTTCCTACCACTGCCCCCAGAGGAGATGGGGGCCTAGAGACTGACTCTCTCTGAGTAGGATTAGATTGTCCTAAACTAGATTTATGGTGTCCTGAAAGGGGCAAGCACAGATGATATAGGCAAGAAAAATCTGCTGCAGACTGGGATATTATCTGGAGACACCACAGAATACATTTCCCAACAAACCTGGCCATCTGTTAAACAGATTTCTAAGGCCTGGCTCCCTGGAGCTGCAGGACAAGCAATACAGAAGACCCCAAAAAAAGGAGCTTCCAATTCCTCAGAATGACCAGTAGTATTCAATTTTTTTTTTCCATCTTTTTAATATTATAAACTTATTTTCTATAATAAAGTTGCCAAACTTTATGAAACCTCACAACAAAGACAGACACAGAAACATCTAGGCACAAAGAACTTGTCTTCTCTTGGGTGCAGTTGTCCTCTCTTACTGTTTGCTTAGCTGGTTTGTGATTTAGCAGAGACTGAGCTCAGTGCTGGTTGCTTTCTGAATCCCATTTCTGCCTTGTTTTGAAGTTCAGTGTGAAAATACTGGCTCAGAACCTTCTTAGGTTGTCACTAGCTTTTACCTGAAGAAGGAAGGCTCCCTTGTGCCCTCATCAGTATACACACGTGTGAAGTTTAGAGTATTATTTTATATATTTTTAGAAAGGATGTAAACTATTTGAAATAGAAATTGATCCCAAGAGTTCGTACATAACCTGCAAGGATTCATATTAATCCCTAACCCACTAATCCTGCAGTTTTGATGGCTTAAAAGCCTACTACTTTAGAATTCTTTGTGTCTGTATCCCCAGCTGGTCCTTAATTGTTTCTCTTCTATATTTATGCGTACTCCAGATCATGTGTTGGTATACAATGTCATTATCACAAATTGATTTAAATCTGTCCGGCTCCAACTCTCAGAATCCATCAGCATAAAGCAAAGCATTTATTTCCTGTTCATCACACGATAGTGCTGAAGCAGTCATGACTTCCAAGCTACAAAACACATCAGCACATAAATTAGTAAGTGCAATTTATGAGAACAGATTCATAACAAGTATATTTCTAGCAGCATTGTATTAAAGAGGAATGTTTAAGTCAGGGCAGCTTGTCCCTCCAGATTGTCAGTCATTTTCAATCACAATAAGAAAAATCTAAAGCAATTTAAGTAAATATAGGAGTTTCTTTGTTTTTAGCCTTTTTTTTTTAAACAAATGTTGCCAAGGTAGAAATTATGCCAACTGAGGACTGGTTAGGCTCTGCCAATTTGCCTCAGCTGACCCCAAACCATAAGCTTCTAACAGCACTGAAATAAAGAGAGACTATTGTTAACGTTGCTGAGTTGTCCAGAGGGTCCTAAAGAGACCTCTGTTATCTTTTATAAACACCAGCAAGATCTAATCCAAGTGCCAAAAGAGAGGCAGGTTATCTTCATTACAGGGATGAAGGAGCGAGCACATAACAGCCTGTAGGATTAATACTGCTCAAAATAAAAGTTACAGGGTACTCTTTGACATAAGCACCCTGCTAAAACACGTTTCACCTCAAGTTTAAAGCCCATTAATCTTGTGAAGAGCCGGAAATCTACAGTCTGTGTCATTTAGTTGGCATGAAGCACAAACTGCTCAGCAAAGCTGCTGAAATTCTGATCTGCAATAAGCTTGTGAGTGAGATATGGGCAGCCTCAGCAGCTTGCTACCTTTGGTAGCTGCCATTACCAACTGTTTTCTCCCTTTTTTCTTTCCCAGTTATTGATTTGGGAGTGTGTATTTTTTCTCTAGTCACCTGCAAAGGTAGAGGTGTCATATATAACAGAACAGCAAAGGTTGAAGACAGTATGTCTGCCCTTTAGGAGAGATATCTCCATTAGAGATTTCTCTGATCTTATCCTTGGCTGTGCACCCCAGTTTGCTAACATCTGGAAGGTACAGCCTCAGATTTCTTGTGGGCAGCTCTGCAGCCTTGGCAAAGCTTCCTGACACTCCAGAATTCAGATCTGAAATATTTTGAGCATCATGGCCTGGACACCACATGTGTGAAAAAAAAGAGGGTCAGAAAGCATCCAATCATCATCCCTCTTGCAGACTTGCTGTCCACCTCATCTATAAGACTAATTTCTACCCTTTCCAACCTCCTCTTGATGTGTCAGTGGTCTCTGTTCTGCCTGAAGACACCCTCACCCACAGCCTCAAGAGAGGCCAGCAAAAATGATGGATGACAGATGACCATCTGATCAGGGGCTTGCCTAAAGTCCAGAACATTCAGCAGTATGTTGGACACAGATCCAAACAAGAGCACCAGTGACTTGTCAGGAAGGGCTAAAAAGGACCAGATACCAACTTGTGCAGGATTGACTATTGAATAACCCCTCTAAACAGGAGCACTTCTTCCAGACACCCCTGTGCTTGACAAGGGCAAGGCTGAGCACGCAGTGCCTTCCTCTTTCCACTCCCTACTTCACCCCATTTCTTCTTCAAGCCCTTCTCTGCTCTGGGTTTTCCGGGGAGATCAACTGCATTTTAAGAATACAGTAAACAGAATGCTCAAAAAATTTACATTTTTTATTGTATTACTTCTGCACACAAAACCTCGAGAATACTTTATGTGGCAGACAGCACACTGTGCCTAGGAAATGCTGCAGCATTCCAGTTTTCCCACACTCTCCTGTAAGTCCATTCCTGTTTGCAGAAGCTGTTTGCAGGTTGCTGTGGGCGGCAGGGGCTGCCCAACGCTCGGCTCTGCGGAATGAAACACCTCGGAGTGCGACCTCCCAGGCACCCTCAGAGAAACCAGCAAAACAATCCAGGTCGAGACAAATCAGAGAAAGGAATCGAGGGAAAAAGGAAATAGAAATAGAAAGCAGTCATTGATACTACCGCTCACACAATAAAATTTGTAATAGCTTGACCCAGGTAACCAGACAGAGTGTTTTAATAACTTCTTTTTTTTTTTTCCCCTTCACCAGCAGCTTTACATGGATGATGCAAGAAAAGAAAGGACTGTGAGTAGATTATGAGAGATGAATTTGTTTCTTAGTGTTGGTGAAGTCCTTGAATTTTATGAACAGAGTGGGTTTGGTTATGTGATATTTCCCCCATTTTGGTATTTTAATACCACAAGCATAATTTTTCATATTTAGCTCAGTACTTTGCATCATTTACATTTTTTGTGGATACAAAAATTTTACCAGGATAGACCTTGAAACTTGAATATTTGTATGGAAAAATATATTCAAATCATAAACGAAGCAGAAATCTTTTTGGTCATTTGCTTAAGAGAAATACATCTACATACTCAAATGCAAGAATTCATTGAAGTAACACGTGTTGAGACCTTGCCAAGGAGCTGACTGCTTGCTCAAGTTCATATTTCAGCTTGTGAACCAACCTCAGAGTTTTGTTTTCATTGCTGCTCAGTACTGTCAATGTTTTAATTCTTCACAAAGTTCTAGTTACTGGAAACACTTTTTGATGAATATCCCCAAGGCTTATAGTAAGTGAAAATCAGTATTTGGAAAAGCTGGTGAATGCAATCATCCCATTAAGGCATGACGAAAAAGCAGTGTTTTTCCTTCTTGTCCTTTGCTATCAGTTTGCTTATTGTAATAGCTCTTTTATCTCTGTCTGTATTTTGTACTCACTCTAGTGCTTTTGTGCTCAGTGGCATCACATAAATCAATATTTTTATGTTTGTTCTTGCCTTGATATGTATTTGTAAATCCTATTACCATGCAGGCTGGAGAGGAAAATGCACACCAGAATTAGTCAAATTAATATTTTATTTGTTGTATTTGCTTCTCATAGTGACTGATTCCATATTTGGTCTTTAGACTTTGTGATTGGTTAAATCAGTTAAATTAAACGCATCCGGGACTCTGGGACCTCTGCTTGCTGCAAATTAAAATATGTAATATATATGTTTTCCTAGTATCTGGCCAGCTCTCTTACAGGGAAGATGCTAATGTGACACACTGGAGCATGAACTTCCTTCCCCACGTGCACCAGAAGAGTAACACATTTTCAATGAAAATTCACTGTATCTACAGGAAGGCAGAATAATCAAGGTCTCTGCACAGCCTTCTGTAGAGACACACAGGGGGGCAGTGAGGCCTCTTTTCCTTTCCAGAAGACTCAGCTGGATCCTGTACACAGGAACCACAGGATGCCGCAGACTGGATCCATCCAAATTCTTATTCTAAATCCTCTCATATGGAACTAGTGGAGAATAAAGAGAATGCAGTGAAGATTAAAAACATCAAACACCACTCTGCTATGCCGAGGGAAGGTTGCTGATAGGAATTTATCATTATTGAAAGAAATTTAGGTCCAAGAAAAGGAAAAAACAAATGTAAAATGGGTGATTGCTCAAGGTTTTTTCTCACATAAATACTTTGTGTGTGTATACATTCGGTCACCACAGCTTCAGATTGTGTTTGTAAAAATGAATTAACAGACAGTGCCATGACTTACCCTGGGGACTTCTGCAAGTTGAAAGCTTTGGCCGTGTAATTTATGTTTAATAATTTAACACATTAATAATATTTTAGATTTGGATTATTGAACATAAGCATGGAGATTATTTAAATGAATATTTAATTTTTATTCACCTTGCAAGAAGACAGAACGTCTTTTTAATTGCCAACAATAAAATGTAGAAAAATTATCAGTAAAGAAAGCAATTAAGAAAGTGTTTTTACAAAGAATTCATGGCAGAGGGGGGTATTTTCATTTTTTAAGATGATAAAACAATCCTGTCAAAGGAATCAGCTTTAAGGATGTGTTGAATTTTATTTGCACAGTTTCCTGCTAATTTATCTTCAGTAGCACAAAATAACATACGCTGTTTTTCGTAGTTTCCACCTCTACAGTCTGAAGTTATCTCTTGGGTTTTACAAACTGTGGTTCTGCCCAAAAGCGTGAGTTTCTTGAAGACCAATTGAGCCCAATTTCTGGGTATTTACAGTGTGGTAAATGGAATCTTGAATCTCATGCTCCGGTATAACTTTGAAACGTCTCTGAAATCTTTTTGTATCTTTCATACTTTGGGGTTTTTACTACGCATCTGTTCTTCTGCTGTTGGAGAAGTTATGGGTTCATGAGTATTTTTCTGAAATTTTTATTGTTTATTATTGTCCTTCAGAAGCAATCAAATCGGCCTTTGCAGAACAGCATTTTATTTTAAGTATTGTTTCTCTGAAGGTATTATTTGACTGAATTTCAACTCACTGACCTACCTTTCTCTAGAATTTAGAGACACTTTAATTTCCACCTTTTGCCTCAAGCTCATACATTTTTAGATTTACTTGTTTTGGGTTTCCATAATTCTCAGAAACTGAGGAACGTTTTTCTTTCTAGTCTTCTAAACACTGAAACATTCCAAAAGAAACTCCTCATCCTTTAAAGTTTTGCACCAGTGTTTACAGCTAATTACTGCTAAACTAAATAGCTTGTGATGCAGTATGCCAGCAATCAGGCATATCTTTTGTGGGTATTCAATATGAGCCACATATGTGCGATTCTTATCCAAGTTCCCTTCTGTCTAGCCAAATTATCAGATCATTATGGCTCGCTTGCCTGTTTGGGCTCCCTTCCAAGGCATTCCACATTTGTATCCGTTTTTCCCCCACTGGTCACTTACTATGCTGGAGGCTATTTTTGGTATTCTTAACTCCTCCTCTGGTTTAACACTTTTCAAACAGACAAAACTTTGCTGCACAAAGGGAGGGAATTATCTCTGCCTCATATCCGTGGTGGACAGGACAGAAAGTAATAAGCTTAAATTTATAGCAATAAAGACTTAAATTAGATAATATAGAAAGAAAGCAAAGGCAGAGAACAAAACAAAAAAAATTGTTTCCTACTAAAAGGAGGGTTAAGCATTAGGATAGGATAGGGAGTTTGGGGAGTATATGAGATCTCTGTCACAGAATGTTTTAAAAAACAGGCTAGACAAACATCTGTCAGGAATGTTTAAGGTATGACTGATTCTGCCTTAGGGCAGAGGGAATGGATGAGGTGACCTCTCAAGGCTCCTTCTAGCTCTATTTTCTGTTTATTTCTAATTTCCTTATTTTTTTTTTTTTAGCCTGGATTTGGACAGGCTCTTCAGTGCACTTTCTATTTGCAATGGGTGGTCAGATTTCTGTTTATAAAATACAGATGTTGCAGTTAAGAAAGATTCAGTCCAAAGAAGTTGAAGTTAGGAAAATTGTGATTAAAAATATAATTTAAATGCAAAACACAGAAGCATTTTCAGCAAAGTCCATAGAAACTAACAAGAATAAAACAAAGAAAGCTCTACTTGAAATCATTAATTACATAAGGGGCTGGCTCCAAGCCTTGATTAGGCTGTACCACTCGTCTGTGTTGTAAGTGATATTGACCCTTTAGAAATGAAGTTGATCCAATACTTTCTACTATAACTGCTCTTAGGGATTAGGAGATGTCAAGTATTATCTCTTGTGATATTCAGTTCTTGATAGCTTAGAGCTAAACTGAATTAATTCTTCCCATACAAAGACACTATCAAATTCCAAGGAACACAGTTAGGTATAAACAATACTTATGTAACAATCACGGAGTCAAAAAATATTTTGTGTGCTTAGCTGGAATCAGCTGGAGTCATGTAACATTTTAATTCCTGAAGCATGATTTCAAAGGATTTATTTTCGTTCCTCAAGTAGTTCTGTTAGAGAGAGAAAGCCAAGCTTCTGCTGGGGGTGATGGAACCTGTTACCGTCCCTGATTCCTGGCACAGAGCGTGGTGGATGCTTGCCAGGGTTCGACTGAGAGCCTTGTTTCAAGGTTGTGCAAAACGGTACTTCAAGGAAAATGTTTGCCGGGGCTCCCTACCTGTCTGGGGAGATTTCTTGTTTTCCCTCAGAAGGTGAATCCAGAAGGCATTCCCCACGGCCAGGAACAACAAAATTCCGTCACAGTCGGATCAATTAACTTTACTCCATTTTGTTTTAATGTACTGTAAGTATACCTCATTGAATTCAGATATATTTTAAAAATATTTTAAATATAAACTAGATCACATGGAAAGCAGTTTGGATGTTTTATAAATATTTATCATCGTAACGTGCTACGCTTCAACTTTCAGATTAAAAATTCACAGAGCTCAACGTTATTTTTCATCTCAATCAGCTAGTGCATTGTCAGATTGACTTGTTATTTATTTATGAGGGCTTGTAACTGAGGCACAGCGTCACACAGATGATGGTGAGCCAGGCAGTGACACCGTGATCCTGCACTGGACAAATGCACTGGTGGCACATGAAGCTTGCTGGGATTTGCTGTCTGTGCTTTTAGCGAGCACAGAACTCTCATGCACATAGAAATCTTTCTGCTGACAACACAGTGACTCTGCCCTTAATTTAATACAGTCTCAGTCATGAGAAAAATGTACATTTTCCCTCAATGCTTTCACTCAGCCCAGATGCTGGGCTTTTGTCTGTGTGTCTGGTTCAGACAGACAATGAAATATTTGGGGGCTTCCAGTTTCTTTGAATTTTTACATTGATCTGAGAGCCCAAAGTAGCACTTACCAGACTCTGAAAGCTGAGTGTTATCATTCAGGATGAATCCATGAAAAAGGTTCAAATAACTGTTTGGAATGGTCTAGTTTGTTTCTTTTCTTACATTTTAGGATCTGCTTTCTATTTCTTTTATTCTATCTCCCTTGAAAGGCAATGTAAAGTTTCATTGCAATAGTTTAAGGTCTGGGGGCTGTCATTGATTTGAGTTGTACCAAGGTAACAGGTGTGCTTAGTAAATTTTGTATCAAGTATGGTACAGACAATCACAGTAAAAACAGTTTTATCAGGTTTTAAAAGAGATTAAAAAATCTGCAGTAATGCTGACAATATTTTTGTTTCACCTAATTTTCTGTACCTAATTATGACTACACTCTCATATATTGCAGCATGGCCTGAGAGCCAAGGTTCCAGATATTTACTGTAAATTTATTATTTTGTTTACTCTGGGTTTCAGATATATGTGTTACAATGCCCTCTGTCCCTCTGTATGCAAGCACTGGACTCAGTGATTCATGCACTGCTGCTGACTGTTATTGGGAAAGGCAATCCTGGCCGTGGGCAAACTGGATACACATAAAAATTCAAAACTAATAACACTCAGATACAATTGAGAAAGTTTTAAAACAATCATTTAGTTGCTTGGGCTGTGGAGCAGCATCCTTCTGAGCTTACCTCCATCTTTTGACCATGTTCTACAATATTTGAGTAGCTGGTTGGATCATATTTACTTTTTGACTATTTTTCTACTTCTGGATGAGGTAGGTATCCTCTACACCTCTGTGATGAGGGATCAGACAGTGAGGCAGCTGTACTGTGAGAGCACCACCCACCCCTTTAAAGTTAAATACTTATAAAAAATGTCCATTTTTCTGCACAAGAAGGCAGTCAACTTTGCAAAATAATTATATTATTTAATATGGTTCTAGCTAAGATGTTTTTTTCAGAGAAACTATAAAATAGTTTCTTTGAAGAGCTATTAAAAAGCACATTTATCATTGTTTTGTCCCATTTATTCTTTAAACAAGGCAAGGAATATGTTTTTCCTCTGAAGGTCAAGAATCCACGTGTATATTTTTTGGTTAATATCCGGTATATGTATTTCTCCCTCCACGAGCAGGTTACATTTCTCTACCACATCCTCCAGATCTGTTCTGCTGAACTACAATGGCTGTAAGTGAGCATCTAAGTCAGAGTCCTAAGGAGAGAAATAACCACTGCAGCTGGTGAGAACTTGCTCCTGTGATCTTTGCTAGATTTCCACTAACAGGCAAGTGCAGCACACTAGAGATGTAAATACCTCACTTAAACACATCTTTTCGTCTGGATTTATTGTCCACTGTATCTGCTCCTCTTCTGAAATTTTAAAGACTACAGGAAAATGATAGGCCCTTGGTGTGGAAAACCGTGCCGAGGCAGGGAGTTACTCAGCACAGTAAATGTCATCTGGCAAACACAGCCCGTGGGCTCTTGTTTATAACCCTCCCTCCAGCCCAGGCTTTGGAGGGCACTTTGCCATACATTTGTGGAGACAAGAAAAAAAAAAAAAAGATCAATAGCTGAAAACAGTCTACAGAAATTTTACCCCAAAGCCCAAAAAGCACATAATCAAAGACACCCAAACCTGCTAATAGTAGCTAACAGTATTTTGTTATTCTGTCACTCGTATATCTAAAAAAAATCCAAACCAATGACAACAACAGAACAAAAAAAAAAAAAAAAAAAAAAAAAAAAAACCACACAAAACCAAAACCAAAAAAAACCCAAAAAACAAAACTAAACCAACAAAAAAACCCCAACCAACCAAAACCAACAGCCCCTGAAGTTTAGGGAGGGTTTGGGGAATCATAGTCCCCAGAATTACCTCCTGTACACGAGCCATTGGTCTAATCTATTCCTTCCTTTTTATGCCAAACAAATACATCTCCTGAAATTGCATTGGCTCTCTAGTAAGTTTTCTTTAAAAAGCATAAATTAAAACCCAACCAAACAAAAAAGCTTTGTTCAGAAAAACAGCTCATACAGTTTTGTAAATGACATAGAAAATAAAAATTTTAAAAAGATGCCCTTTTATAAGTAATGGCAAAAGATTTTTCATATATTTTTATTTACTTATTTCTATTCAAAACGTTGCAAATAGTGGAGTAAGTAAGCATTTTGTAGCAGTCTGACTGTTTGCCAGGTTAAAGTGATAGATGGTGATGTTCTCTTCCTCTTTTACCTCTATATGTGTCTCCTCCAATGATCCTGTAAGATCTCTGGCTTTAAATCTATACACATTTAGTAATGCTTCTACAGCTGTGCACTGGATTTACATGATATCATAACGTAAACAGCAAGTCACAAAGAATTCTGAGATTGCCCACAGAAATTTTTGTGATTTTTCCTACTTCTTGTGGCCCAGAAGTGCTTATCCACGGATCATTAATAAAATGTAGTTAGTGAATATTGTGCTCCAAATTTCTTTACATCCATCAAATGCAATTTGAAATTCTGTAATGTTTGTTTCTGTACTTCAGAGGGAAATATTGGAAATATTATATGCATTTGATCCATGATCCAAGTAATTCTAATCTGTTATCTGCTAACAAGACACCCATGAAAAGCAGGGGTCAGAGTGGCTGAAGCTTGTGTGTGTGTTCCTAGAATAGTTGAAGGTTCCAAGGCCATTAAAAAGCAGAGGGTGAGTAGCTCCCAAGCTGTTCATTTATTTCTGGAATTCTCTCCACTGCTGAAATTTTGACGAGATTATGCAAAGCATCTTAGTATTTAGTTATCAGAATGCATATCAGAAATAGTCTGATTATGACTAAACCCCATAAAGTCTATTTGATCATTTCCTGTGTTACCAAGATTCCCATTTGTGCTGTAGCTTGACTGCAGACAACTTACCATGGTAATACATTAACAATATTATAGAACCTAAATGTCCCATCAGTGATGGCAAGTGAGAAAAGAGTATTTTGAGAATAATTATTTTAGTTTCAAAGACTCAGATTAGGCATACAAAAATATTGCAGAAGTGAATTCATTCATTTGAAGAATGAAAGATTTTTCTAACACATCATATTTGAAGAACTGACTTTGTTCCCCGTTAATAAAAATATATTTCTTCATTCTTAACAATGGGAAAAAGGTAAACTTTGTTCTGCCTTATATTTTATTCAGTGCCCATGTAAAAGAGGAAGGATAATCATGCACAAGTAAAATCTCTGATATGCAGAATTTTCTTGAAAGCCATCATTTCTTGTCCATTACCACATCATTAGTTCAAGTAGGGTCAAGGCTTACACAGAAGAGATTATATAATTACTTAGGCAGGGTTTGATACATCCACTCTTAATTGATATTTACCCACTTTTTAATGCTAGTTGAACAAGTTTTTAAGAAGGATTTTAATTAATAGATGATGGTGGCTTGAAAGATAAATACCATGGAGGTGTTAATATTCTTCTCAACTGTGAGCATCAGCAACAGTAGCCATTTGAAAAGTGCTGGATTTTAAAAGGAGATATCTCTTGAAAGGTTAGAGAATAACAACATAACCAATTGTGGCCAAGATTCTTCTCAAGCAAAACTGGAAAACAACTTATTGTTGGGAAGAAAAAAAAATTGAATAGATTAACTTATTACTAAAATTATGTTAAATTAATTAAAAGAAAAGTTATTCATTATACTGCAAGACAACAAGCTTTATCTCTTTGGAAGGTAACAAAAAATCTTATTAAGTTGTACTTGACTAGCTTTTATAATAATATCTTGATATCTGTTTAAGTTATCTAAGTAAAAGCTAAGCAAGAAAAGAAATGCATAGAGCATCAGAATCTTGAGCCCACTTATTTCAGCTTATTACTTGTTTATAATGAATTCCAATTAACTTGTTTCTGAGTTACCTATGAAGGCATAAGGAACTGACTTATTTTTATATTACCTACAAATTACATTTTTCCAGTTGAGCTGAAAGATGGACAGACAGATACAGTGAAATGGCAAAATGCCAGGATTGCAAATCATTTTGAAGGCCTAAGGGTTTTAGAAAGATGTTTATTTCTTAGAAGCCCTTCTAAATCTGAACTCCTCATGACCATAGAAGTATACAGAAAAAAACTGTCAGGACTCCTTTGGTTTTTTTATCTTTTCTTCAGAATAAAGCTCAAAGCATTGCTAAGGATTTTCTAATTCCTGCTGATTTTGTTTTTCTAAAAATGTATATAGATTCCTTCTACCTGAGAGATTCATAAATGTTATTAAGACTGAATGGCAAGACTGATTTAAATTGAAATGTCAGATGGTTGGTTTCCTAGTAGTTAAAAAGTAATGACAACTGCATTAGAAGATAAATTAAGAAAAAAAAAAGAAGGTCTGAGTTAGTTATAATTGAGGTAACAAATTATAAGAATTGAAGTGTTATGCCCATGGAACATATATTTACACACATGTGTGAATTTAATGAGGTTGCCTAATTCTGCAGCCCATTTTTCTCATCAATCACAGAATCCCTCTTGCTTTGTCACTCCTGTTCCAGCCCCACACCTCCAAGGGGAGGGATGTTGATTATCCCAGCTCTGCTCTGGCTGAGCAGGGGTAGGGAGCACCAACCAGAACTCCCTTAGGATTTTACTTTGCTTCCACACTGCTGCTGATAAGGGCAGGAATCAAACACCACAGCATCAGACCTCTGGCAGGAAGGGTCACTGTGCAGAGACCCCGAGGGCAGAACAGCCTTTCTCCATATCCCTTCACACTTTGAATATTTGTGCTAAGGGGAACAAAGTTATCTGTGTCCATCTGTATCTGAATTTTGCATTTTAATAAAGTGATACAATCTTCTGTACTAATATGTTCTAAGGTGAAATTTATAACAGCTTGAATCTTTAAAACCTCAGGTACAATTTTTTTTTACTTTTAAAATTAATTATGGCTGTCACTGCTGTAGAGCCTTCTTTTAGAAGCAAAACCACCTCTTTGTAGTATAATTTAAAACCAAGATCCTCAGTGCATCCCCCTCTCACCACCCTCCAAGGGATCCTGCAAATGTTCCTTGAGGGCAGCTCTCATGAAAAAATTCAAGGAAAGGGGAAATCTGAGCACAGACTACTCACAGAAAAAACTCCTCCAGTATTTGTAGAGGAATAACAGACAACAAGGGAGTGGGATTCTGCAGAAAGTCATACTATAAGTGTTCATCAGGTTTCCAAGTTTAGGAAGGTGTGAGACACCACATGCTCCAGGACCTGATCATTCCCTTTGCAAGAGAAATTATTCTGGGAACTCCAAAGACCTTGAATGCACGGTGGAAAAAAATGTCTTCTTGTTATTTCTGTTATTCCATGGATAGACAGTTAATAATTTGCCCTAGCCTGATTTCTGCAAGTATTTCACATATATCTCACAAGTAATTTGTAATTTATGTACATTTTTAAAGCATTTACAAACTGAAAATGAGGTTTCTGTTAGAAATATTTATGCAAGAATAAAGAATATATCCTACCACTTCATAAAGAATACAGTAAGGATAGCCTTTAATAACACAGCTGCACTGTAGAAACTTGTTTTATACACATGAAGAAAAAAGGGAAAAAAAATCTAAGAGATACTAGAAAATACCTTTATAAACTTACACTTCTATTTCATTTTTTTCTAGAATAGAATAAAACAGGATTAAAGGGCTTGAATTATAGGTGACAGTTGCTGAGCACTGAGTAGTAATACAAACTACATAATATTCTACTAGAATCTGAGCTACAATTCCTGGTTATGTATCATGTACCACTCTCTTAGAAAAATAACCCCATAAATGAGAAGTTTCAATAGAGAAAGACACCATAATATTCCTTTCTGTTTAAAATGTAGCATTAAGGCTAAAAGAGCAAAACCCTGAATGACCTCCTAACCCCTTTTAAACTAAAAGAACTGTGCCTCGCTGAGCTCAGTTTTATGAAGTATTCTGTTGAGAGTAATTGAGGATGGAGTAATGAAATGGCTCAGGTCAGCTGTGAGTTGTACGTGAAGCTAGAAAAAAATTAATCCCTTTATTTTGAAGGATTTTTCCTTTATTATGAAAATAATGACAATTTTTGGACATTTTTTGGGGAACTCCAAGGTTTATTCATCTATGGCAAGTCTGTATGCTTCTTGTTGAAGCTGAAGACTTGTATTGCAGACATCAGTAGAAAATTCATAAATTGCTGTCTGCTCATATTCTTTCTGTTCTTTTCCACCACAAGTTATAAATGACTAATTCTTCCACTTTCCTCGAGGTGCATGAGGTGAAAGTTCTCCTCTCTAATGGAGAGGAGACTTTGACTCTTTCTTGTGAGAAATAGAACTATTTTAACAGGCTCAGGTGTCCAGGTCTTTCTCTGATATTTTCTAGGTATAAATAAACATTTTCTTGTTCTTAAGGTCTAACTTTACGGGTTTTGTGGTAACATGAGTTATTTAGAACCAGATTAAACAATATATTCTATTGAAAAAAGAGATATCGTAAGATTTGTTAAAATTACTGCAAAGATTTTTTTAAAAATAATTTTCTTAAAAAGTTGACTAATATGAAAACTAAGATTTTATGAGTACCTGTTTTTCTGTTCCTCCAGGAAAACGTTTAGCTAAAAATTGAGTCTGTGTTTTTGAAGCCCCAATATTTCAGTGCACTTCTCATTACTTTACTGTGTTTTCATGCTTTTGTGGAGGTGGGAAACCAATTGATACCTAACATGAGATACCTTTGTGGTAAATATGATTGTAAATAATGCTGTAAATATCCCTCCCCCAAATACAGGTCTTGGCTGCATTATGAAGGCTGCATAAATTAATATCACACTGTAGACCACATGAGAATAGTAACTTGCCTCTGTTGGTTGGTATGAAAAATGGAAGGGTAACCTGATACCAGCAAAATATTTTAAAATTAACCAGAGCTTTAAATCTGAACTGGCAGAGCTGGACTTCACCACTTGGGCTATGGGAACAGAAGAATGGAGTTATTCCTGTATTTGCAAACCAGACAGAAGGGAAAACATTCTGCATTCTACAGCTTCCTACAGCTGAACTACAATATAATGTATTGTACCAAAACATTCTGAAAAACTAAGCAAATAGAGTTGGAATTGCTTATGAATATAATGCAGGTTTGTGGTATTTCAGGCCTGTTATTTACTGTGCATCTGCTGATGTGGTTTTTTCCATAGAACTCCATATTCAGGTGTATAATAGTGGTGACACTCACACTGCATTCAGGTTACATCAGCATTCCTGCTGAAAAAGACTTTTAAGGGAAGAAGTACATTATTTCACAGTAAAGAATATGAATCTGCCGCTTGATACATAAGTATTAATTTAGGATAGTGAACTCTCTTCAAGGCCTGCTGTGGGTGGCAGACTCTGTGCAGTGGAACAAATTGCGTAATACCTTCACAAGGCTCCTATCCCTGAGGAGAGTTGATAATAGGGATATATATACCTTGCTTTTCAATTGGTGAAACTGAAACAGCGTTCTCAGAAAGTGGTGAACAAAAAAAAAAACAAACAAAAAAACAAAAACAAAACAAAAAACCCAACAACAACAAAAAACCCAAAAAACAAAAACAAAAACAAAACAAAAAACAAAAACAAAAACAAAAACAAAAAACAAACAAAAAAAAACCCAAAAAAACCAAAAACAAAAAAAACAGGAAGGAGGAGTGAATAGGGAAATCATGACTGACCTTGCTGGCAGCAGATTCAACTCTTAATTGCCTTGCTTTATCACTCCGAACAATTGGAAATTGAATGTATATCTTTATTCAACAGAACAGTATATTCATAATATCAATACTCAAAGAATTACAGTGTGCACATTACTGATGTCACTGAAGAGACATGAATATCTTTCTATCTGATCAATTCAGACTAACTCCTATATACTGTATTATACTGGGCGAGTTTGTGACTAACAAAAGGGGTCAAGTAAACTCAACTGGAAATTTTCTAGGTGATTTCTGTATTACAAAACATCCTAGGTAGTGACAGTTTCCCATTTTCATTTGTAACTGTTAAAATGTTATATCATTGTTAGCAAGAATTTTTATCATAACATACTGCTTCCTTTTTCAACTAAACAATTTGCTGGAAATGTAAAAATTTGCTTTCACTCATTGTGGTTATTTCTTGTACTTGTTAAGGTGATCCAACTTGTCATAAAGTAGTTCAAGGAAGTCTGAATAATTAAGGCAGAATCTTGTGAAAAGTGATCACCTTGGCTATTTCTCTGCTCCTGGTAGTGGTCTACTCTTCCCTTTATGTGTCTGGTATACATACATATATTAACCATCCTTCAAACCAGTTACCCTGGACAGTCTTTACCAAGAAGCCCCACATTCCTCTCTCTTGATTTTTCCCTGTGAAACAAAAAAATCATTTTACCATGACCTGCAGAGATAAACAGCACTGAATAAGTTATCTAATTCTTCCATGATTTGCTTGCTATCACTACTTTCCTATATGGAGAAGTAGGGAGAACTTAATCCATTAGAATAACATTAGACTAATATAACTATGTAAAAGTTTTCTATGGTGTGCTATTAGAACAATTTCCTTTTGAATGCTATATTGATTCTTCAGGGAAAAAATTGCGTTGGAAGTAAAGTGCTTGGCTGTACAAGTACCTTATCTTATTTTCAGATAGTGATGTAGTGATGGTACACAAACAAAGTAGATGTTTGGCTGATTCCAAGGAGTTATCAGAAAATCCCTAATTTCTCATTTTTACACCACGAACATTAGAAACCAGACAGCCATGAGGTAAGAAAATGTGGAAAAAAAAAAAAAAAAAAAAAAAAAAAAAAAAAAAAAAAAAAAAAAAAAAGCTGTGAGAGGTGAAAAATTCTCATGGCAATTTCACAGGTAGAAAACAGGAAAATGCAGCTCTTGTGACTTGAACACCTGACCCAAAAGATTAAACTCTTCCTTGGCTTTCTCCCTCAGTGGCCTCACTCCTCTGCTGTGGAAATTGGACAGAAGACCTCCTGCCTCTGGGTGTCTGTTTTCTGCCAGACCCACCACTTCTATTAGCTAGCTGGTGTTCAAGAAGGGAATTTTGGTCTCCAAGGCCCTTTGAAGAACAAAACAAACTAAAACCATGATTGACATCCTGTCACCCACTGGTAATTCTGCTTGATTTGCAAAATAACTCACTAAAAATTGTCTGTCTCTAGATGTGGGGTTTTTATGTAGTAGTGGCTCAGTGTATGAGTTCCACCTCATTACTCCAGCACCATGTCTTGAAGGGGTAGTTCTGACCTGTCTCGCTAAGCAACCAAGTCTGAGTGGAACTTTTTTGGTCCATTTGTCTCCTGTTTTTTTACAGAAAACCTCTCTTTTACTGCAATGTAGTTTTTTTCTCCATAGATGACTTTTTCTATCACAATATGTTCATTTATTGTCCCTTAGTATGTACACTGACTAGTAATTTTTTCTCTTCTCGATATTACCTCAGTAATTTTCAATGTTTTCTTCAGCAATAATTTTATAATTGTTCCTGGCAGGACAGCTATCCATGTATAAAACTTAAAAAACTCAAAAACCTTAGGGTACTATGGATAAAAATTAAGAGATTTTTTTCAGAATGCATATGGAAATTTTTATTCTATTTTGATAATTTTAATGTGTTCTTCTTGGTCCATATTTATAACTTCAGTCAACAGTGCCCTATTGAATCCTTTTACAAGAAACTGTATCTGTACTCAAAAAAGGGCTCTGAACAACATTGTCATGAGGTTTTCTGCCTTAGTCATTCCCTAACAATAAAAGGAATTTTACCACCTTTGCTGTTTAAACCTAATTAGCCTGTGGGTGTTGTAACTTAGAGCTTGTCATAATTAATCTACTTCAGTTTGGAGTTCTCATTCTTGGATTTTTTTTTTCAAGGAGAGAACACATAATCAGTTCTCACTTTTGTTTGTGTTTGTAACATATCTCAAGAATCCTATGTAAACATTTATTTTCCTCTTGAGAGGAAGCAGTCTTAACCTCAACAATATTCCTTACTGCTCCTTTATGCATCACAGCAACCTTCATATCTCCATGTTCTCAGAAAAGAAGTTGGCATCAGCACTGATTTCCCTTGGTTTATGTTCAGGGGGCAGACTTGTGCTTTTAGCTTTTAATAATGATTTGAAACCTTATGA
Source organism: Brachypodius melanocephalos (assembly GCA_013398615.1). NCBI lineage: Eukaryota > Metazoa > Chordata > Aves > Passeriformes > Pycnonotidae > Brachypodius > Brachypodius melanocephalos. The sequence goes on from VZSR01000245.1 coordinate 7,031,414, forward strand.
CTATAAAATGTCCCTGTCAGTTCTGAATAGGATGAAAATGTCAAGTCAGAAGCCCTTGATAATGCAGTGTTGGTTTCCCAAACCTGAAGATAATGACTCTCAGATTTTAGTTCTTCCAGTCAGTTCAGCCAGGTTAGGTCAGAAGCCTGAAGACAGCAAAACTATTCACATTATCAAGATCATGGCAAAATAGTCTGTCTTGCTATACATCTGAGTAAATGAGAAATATGTTCTTTGTCCCAGAATCCCAGGCTGACATGGCTGGGTTAGAGGATGCTGTAGTGTAGCCACAGAGACCCTGTCAATACTCATGTCCTTGTATGAAAACTTGCTAGTGTACCATGGGAGGAATGTGACTAATTAAATGTTTTCTTTCTAAGGTATCAATAATCGCTTTTCACCTCCCTTTCTCACCACCTCATGCTCTCACTGAAATGGCTGGCTCAACCACTAGTCTTCTAAATATTTTGAACTACAGTATATGATTACAATTTAGCTACCTGCAAACAAAAATTAAATTTTATTTTTAAATTTTTTTTTCCTTTCTTTCTGGGTATTAATTTCAACTTCACAAAGATCAGGTTGGGCATGTGAAGCCTGAAAGCTTGACTCATTCACAGCTGCCTCCAGTTGTGGAGCTTCAGATTGGTTGTTCAAGATGTTAGAAGGCCAGGATTGTCATTTCAATTTTTCTGCATTTCATTTTAAATTCTTTTTAATGGTGTGGCTACACCGGCCACAGCACAAATAAGAAAACAGGATTTGCATTTAGAATGCTGTAAAATACTGTATTCCTTTGGGTATATTCACAAACATACCCATTTGTGTAAATCAAGATAAAGATGGGAAAAGCAATTTGATTAGGTACTAAATTCAAAATCTTACAAGAATGTGGTCTAACAGTCAGCAGGAACTTAAGTCAGGTTACTTATGCAGCAATGTCTAGAGTGGAAAATTAAAATGACAGGTTTAAGAGATAAAGACAATCTTGTTCTTATTCAGATTCAGGGTTCCTGCCAGGTTCTCTTATGAGGTGTAATGTAATATTACATACACATCTACTATAAACAGTGAGACTTTTATAGATATGTCCAAAGGATACTATTTGATGGGAAATAAAATAAATTACAACCTTGTAAAAGTTCTCTAATTTATTCTTATAGGCATTTCCTGTGGGAGACATGGAGCAAAAAGTAAAGCCTGTATATTTTACTTAGTGGCTAATCAAGGTAATAAACTATAGTTTTCAATTATGGCAGATAAAAAATTCTGCCCTTAGCTAAACTAATAAACAGTGTCATTAAAGCTTATGCAATTTTAATTAATGAATATCTAGAGTTTTTAGGGTATTTCTTTTCTGGTTAATAGGTCTCAGTGACGCACACGAGTGCGGGACTCGCTTCTTCCTGATCTTTAGGTTACTTTCACCTTTTGATCTCAAAGTTGTTGTAAAAAGTTTCTCTCCATTTTTTTTCCATTTCTTTGTCATCTGGCTCAATCATTACTTGATTTTCTTAGAACTATGTAAAAATACCACTTGAGGCTACAATAGATGTTTGCAGCCTTCCTCTAAAACGACAGAGCCTCCTTCCATCTCCTTCTGATAATGACATCAAAAAAGCATTTATGGTTTAGAGATACTTGGCAAGTTGCTGCATTCTTTTCCTATCAAGTTTTACGGCTTTTATACAGCCAGCATAACCCATTTAATCTCATACTCATTCTATACATACTTTTTTACTGATATTTTCCTGCATACCCTCTTATAATTAGGAACTAGGCCCCTGAGGGCCCAATTAGCCAACATATGAATGTAATTATAATCCTTGAAATGTTCCTTTCCATGTGTGTCTGTGATATGACTTTGACCATGCATAATGTGAACCTACTCACAAGGAAAGTTAATCCCCTAATCATTTGTAGAGAGAGCTTTTCTCAGATTTGTAGGAGGAATACAAATGGTTATAGAATATCATACTCCAGGTAGTGTAGTAAATATGTAATGCTCCTGTGGCAGTTTTCAAGAAATAATCCAAGTTTCAGAGTGTTTTAGTACCTCTCTATTTCCATTGAATTGTAAATTCTGTGACCTTGCTAATGTGTCAATAATATCTGGATTCACTTTACTTCTGGGATTTTAAAATTTTATTTAAATATTTGAGACATTACCTACACATTATTCCAATGCTTTGCTGAGGCAAGCAATTAAAGAAACTCCCATTCTCAGTCTCTAGAATGTGAGGAAAATAAACCACAAATTTTTGAAACACTATTTTCTGAAGTCTGTTTTCTTAACATTACTTTTGTTACACTCTCTGAATTAATGTTGACAAATCTCTCAAGCATCTGGATATTTTTATTTTATGTCCTGTGCCTGGGTAAAACCTTTATTGAAAAACAACTCCACTGATTTTTTTAAGAACTGTTACTGCAATGAATAGCAAACATTAACTTGCATGGACAAGTATGATACAAAATTAGACATCTTCTGGGCCAATACCTAGTTATTCCATGCTGGCTTCCTTACTGCATGCCTGCAAGATATAAAACCCCACAAGAAAATAGATCCATTCAATATTAATATCAAGCACTATGTTGGTGACATCCTTACTGGGTTTGATTTGGTTTAGGAAAAAAATTCATGCTCCGACTGAGAAGAGAAATAACAAAGTTTCTTTGGGAAGAGGTTTATTTCTGAATACAAATACATGTGTAAAACAAAATAAACAAAACTCGTGAGGCTATATTGAAGCTAACAATCTTACACTGACAGCTTAATTGTCAAAATGCCCTATTATTTGGTCTTTTTGAGTTGTTTTTTTTTTTAACTTCCTCTCCAAAGACAGTTAATCATAAACTTACAAACAAGTCCTGGAAATATGTGTGTGTTTAAATTGACTCCTCTGAGACGCGGCAGGCTGGCATTACGGGAGAGACTTGGCGTATCAAAACTGCTCGTGGTTGGCACCTTCCATTCCCATTAAAAATGAAGCACTACAGCAGATGGGCTCCGAAGATATTTTAAAGATTTACGTGCCAGCCCATGGGAGGGCTCCAGTGCAAACAGCTCCCTTACAGGGAGTCAGAGCATCCTGGGTCAGGGGAGGGGAGCAGGCAGCCTGTTTGTCACACATTAGGATCCTTTCCTGCATTTGGTGGTGTTAAATTTCATTCTGCCCGCACAAACAAGGCATTTTAATAGGGGAAGATGAACGTCTCTCAAGTGCTTGTCCTGCACCAAATGTAGGGGGTTTTAAAGACATGATAAAATAAAACGAACTGAAATAAGCAACACTCTACCAAAAAAAGGCTTTTAGTCATGTGACATCCTGGCTGCAACTGGCATGTTTGGTCTCAGGATTAATTTCTCAGTTTGGCTCTGTGCTGAAGCCACTGAAGAGGATGGGAATATTGCCACTGACTTCAGTTGGTGTTAGAAAAATTAGTCTCCTCAGTAATGAGAACTTCTTTTCAAGCCAGTCTACCAGTAGATGTCATAACATATAAACAAGGGAAGTATGGAGCCATTTAGGGATAATTTTTGTCTAAAACTACACTGAAAAGGCACAGTCCTTTATAAATTCTCTTTATGTTACTATTTAAAGATGTTATTTCTTTCCTTGCTTTAAATTATACCAATTGATTTATACCAGCTGCAATACTTCAGTATTCAAATACTAAAGCTATTGGGAATCCTTAAAGGGTTTAAAATATCAGCAAACTTGACTGTTAATTCTAGGAGTTTTGTTAAGCTTTCCCATTGAATACCAAACTGCTGCAACAGATTGAATCTTCTTGCTGTCTTAAGGGTCTGACAAAAACATCCCTGTGGCATGCCAGTGTGTCTCCAAATGTTCTATTTGCTCATCTCTGATGGTATAAGCCTTCTGCTTTAACACTTAAAATTTCAAGTTCGAGTGGTCTTTACATAGTGTTTCTGAGAAAATCATTGGCTTTCAGTGTGTATCTGGATGTAAATCTCAAAAAAAAAAGAAAAGAAATCAGTAATTTTTTAACCATTCAGGAATATTCTTCGGGACCTCATGGACATAAGAACTTTTTATGCACCTTGGGCTGCATTTTTGAACCTCATGGTTTTTGATTTCTGGCCCTCATTCCACATCTAAACAATGTCCCTCTGTCCTGCTGTGAAACCAAAATCATAATTTCCCTCTACTGTCCTAAAACTTTAAATCCACTGTGAGATTTTTTTCTCACAGTTTTCAGAGTACTTTTTCTTATTTCCTCGCCAAAACTTCAAGCGTCCTTTTCTTTCTGTTTTTCGGAAGGTAGAGTGTGGAAAGATGCCAACCTCTTGCGTGAGAAAATTAGCTCTCTTGAGAAGAAAACCTTTAGTCCAAAGATGTTTCCATCTCTTTACTTCTACTGAGCGTTACTAGCAGATCTGTGCTGTGATCTAGAGGGGTCCAGGACCCTTATCTGGTTGCACTTACTCATAGAAATACGGTAATGTTCTAACTCTGTGTCATTAGTTCATTAATTCTGTGTAAGTTCCCTAAATTATGAAAATATCAACTGTGCTAATGACAGGAGCTTTTGTGCTGCAGGACAAGACTATTAAGAAATTAATAGAAGTCAGTATCATGTAGTATCTTGCTAGTCATTAGATCTTTATGATATTAGGCTGCCTGTAAATGAGATACTCCATGTCCTAGATTAAACAGCTGATATCTTTTTAGGCTCCAAAGCTGATTAGAAAGACCATTTGTTGCTTTTTGTAGCACTTGAAGGTTTTTAGCTACTGGCCGTAGATCAAAAATGCTTGCTTATTTTTGCCATTCTTTTTAAAATATGCTTGTTTATCTTAGATTTACTTTGTTCTCAGGGTGTTTTAGGGTAGCCCTGTTCATTAATCAGAGCCATACATGCTAAGTGCTATAAAGCATGTGAGGAAAGAAGCTGACTATTTACAAAAGAGTTGCAATCTAAATATGCCTGGGAATCACTTACCAGGAGATAATAGCAACAGTCATGTCCCCAGTTGGCTCTGGCAGTGACCATTTGTGCTGCCAATATCTGTTACATCTGAGCCAATGATGTCAATAAAGCACAGATCCTGCCTCGATTGCTTTGTTGTTAGCTTTTGGGCTTTTTTAATACATGGCTGCTCCACATAATTTAAAGAAAAAATAAAACAATGCCCCAAAACCCAAGTTTCTTTAAAGCATCTTGACCCAGAACCACTTCCAGCTCTTATTTGGGATTCTCCCAATGGCACTCCTCCTGTGCTGTTTGGTGATCACTCACAGTTTTGCTTCTTCCTGCTTGTAAAATCACAGGTTTCTTCACTTGGCTGCTGAAGAGCTCATTTGTGTCTCTGTGGATTCTGCTCACATTATGTGGTTGGACCAGCAGCAATAACCGTAGCAACAATACTTCTATCAAGAACTGAGGAATCAGCAGAAAATCGACAGCAAAAGCCAGTTATTCATCATAATCATCATCATTAGCAGAAAGATGAGATCCAGAATGAATTCCTACAGGACACATTTGTTGTAAATAGCCAGTGCTTTGGATGGGCAGTGTGTTGTTTTTGTAAGGCTTCCACATGCACTCAGAGGAAGTAAAACCAGTCTGTTTTGGGAAAGAAGGATGTTGAGATTTTTATTTCAGTGGTGGGAATGTGTGTTGGGATGGGTGGGTGGTAGGGGTGGATGTTGTTGCTGTTGTTTTACATCAGAATAGTAACTTTTATCTTTTTTATTCAAAATGTCATCAACTCTCCATGGAAAAAGACTAAGTAAAAACTGGTACTTGTATAGTAACAGTTTTGTGTAAGAAAATTCTAATTTTAAGGAATGGAACATTAACATTGAACTTTAAGTGACTTACATATAGTACCAGTTTTGTGTAAGAAAATTCTAATTTTAAGGAATGGAACATAATATTTAACTTTAAGTGACTGACATAATGCATGGTAAAAAGTAGGATCCTGAGTCCTTTAGTCACTGTCTAGGGAAGTTGTTCTGTCTCCTTTGGCTATGAAGAGATCTTCCTCTGTCAGATGCTACTAATAATAGCAGAAGGGTTCCCCTCTGCATTAGTGGTGCTCTAGCTATGAATGCAAGGACAAATTTTATGGGTGGAACTGTACCAACAATGTACACAGATTGTAATGCAAGAATAAGGCTTAGCAGACTAAAATCTAGGGTCTACTAAGACAAAATAAAAGAGAAATGTCAATAGAGCTGAAAAACCTGCAACATTGACATTAGATAGGGAAAATGACATCTTAATTGAGGTTTCAGTTGCTCAAAAGGTGGAATAGTAAGGAAGGAAAAATCTCTAAAGATTTACTTCTAATCAAGAAGCACCTATGTTACTAAGGTTATAGTATAATGAAGAAGAAAATAGGCTATTCTATATGAGCTGAGTGAAGGATTCCTCCCTAGGCTGCTGGATTGCAACAGCCCTTAAAACACAGATGAAATAAACAGCAGTTAGCAGGGAAGAACCTGACTAGAAAACAGAAACCCATGCTGGGATTCACACTGCTGTTACTGGCTCAGCTCCCTGTGCAAGACACTGCTAGTGCTAAAATGAAGCTCTGTTCACTGGAATTTGACTTTGTCTGACACGGTGTTGCTTTTTTCTTATTTTGTGTAGGGAATGGTTTTAAATTTGGAGCTGACTTGGATTTAGAATAACACCAATTCTCATTTCTTCTGAAGGACTCTATTTTTTGCCTACAGGTTTTATTTCCAATCTGAAAATTCATAGATACAGAGAATATACAAATATTTGCTGCTACAAATACAACGCGTAGTCTTGCAAAGTTTTCTTTGGAGTTTACTGTGGACCTCTTGGTGGTTAAGATAAAAACTTGATGGACTTAATAGCAAACCAAGAGTCTGGTCAACTTCCTTTCTACTGCTGAGAAAGGGCTTGAAGTACATTAATCCCAGGATGGGCAAGCACAACAGTAGACTTTGTTAAAGCATTTGCACTAACATTTTAATTACTAATTACAGCCAATAAATATTTATTAAACTAGATTTACACATCTTCAGTGTTCTGTGTTCTCACTGGACCACAGATTGACCAAGGGGGCCTAGTGAACAAGAGTCTCTCAAGTGTGAATACTATTCTTTGCTCAAAAAGGGCAGAATTTTAAGTGCTAGATGTCACATGCCTATGGAGCCATGCCATTACTCTCTACTAGATAAGTCCATTGAAATTAAGAACAAATTACCTCAAAAAGAATGTTCTGGAGGTGTATGTTAAAATTCTAAGGAAAAAAACATACCTGATAAATCTTATCAGCTTCTTTAATAAATGTTACTTTTAGAATTTAAATTGAACTAATTTATCAGCCTTCTAATAGTGTGAATCACTAGGAATCTTGTGTGATCTTATTTACACAGTTTTCAAAGGATGACAGTTCAAAAAACTTCAATCTATTCTAACATATTATATAAATTAAATATTTGGGAAAAAAAACCCAACGAACACAAGCAATTGGTTGTTCTCAAGCTCTAATATCTGAATACTAGAGAGAATTCAGTTGTTGAAAGTGGAGTGAATAAGGGACATGGTGTAAGTGTGTTCAGAAATAATGAAAGGTGTAGAGAACACTGGTGAGTTTTGCTTTATTCTCTGATCAAGTATTTTACTAGAGTAAGGGGATTTTTCTTGCCATAAGTTCAAAGCAAATTTAGAACAGATATTTTTAATGTGAGTCAAGAGTAGCTGTGAAAAGTAGCCTCTCTTTAGTTAGTTTTATAGAATTTAAAAGTGGTTTAATTGCTGCATGAATTCATATAGCATGGATAGCTGTACTGAAACAGGAAAGTAATATAAACAAATGTCAGTAAAAAATGAACCACTTGTCACAAGTTATTTAACTGCTAATTCATACAGACGTGGATATCATTTAAAGCAACTGTATCTTAGTCATCTAACATGAAGAAAAGTGTTCTTTCACTTTGTTGTAATTTGGCCTACTCATGGTTTCACACAGTACAGCTCTATAAATAGCTTTTATTATCATGTTTTTAATGTATTGTCTTTCATCTCATGTGTCGGAACTTTCCATCAACATTCTCTGTCTTTAGAAATGTACAGGTAAAAATTGAAGTAGAAAAATCACTGGTTTTCTAATGTATATTTCATACTAAAATTTTCTTTTTTATTGTTCCTTAAATATGTTAACATATTATCAAAACTTTGAAGTTTGCTGTGAAATACATCCTTAGTAAATACAAACTTAAGGAGTACTTGAGAACTGTATTTCTGGTGAGATCTCAACTATGAGCATACACAAACAGTGATAAGGGGCATCAATCACTTTTAGCATAATAAAAATTTTTCTTCTGCTTGCTTTCTTTTCATTTGACTGCCTCAGAAAATAACATCAACTGTTGAAATTGGCACACCGTTGAGATCAAAGGCTCCTTTTTCACATTTGTAAGACAAAAAAAATCTGAAACATGGCCCTTTAAAACACAGGGATTGTATACGTTAAAAGCTGCTGTTTGCCTTAAACAGTTCTTGAATTATACCATAGAGATGTAAGTGGGTTGAGTGAAATGAAATGAATTATTATGATCAATCATGTTTCATATGCTAGTGGCCAAGTAACAACAATTGTGGTAGATGAGGTACAGAGGCAGAGGAGCAAATGCTTTCCCTAAGCTGCTTATAATTTAAATGTTTGAGCTGGAAAATAGGGGTGAGGGAGAAGATTTAGCACAAATGAATGTACACAGAGATGGTGAGAGGTGGATACGATTTGCTAAATGTTTTTATATGAAAGGGAGGATTTATCAGGAGGGGATCAACTGAACGGAATATGCCAGAACAGGGAGTGAGCTCTGTAAGGCTGAGGTAGGAGAGAGGGAAATGGAAGATGGCAGGGATCTAAAACATGGGACAAAAAAGAGACTCCTTGCATTTATTTGTATTTGCTTGAGCCCATCCAGCTACATTTTCTCATTTGGGTCTTCATATGAAACTGTGGGGAGAAAGTGGTGAAAGATGCAGGGAATGAGGGAGGCATCACCTGGACTCAGGTCAAAAGGGGATCTTTGGCATGCTGACAGGCACAGGCTGTGGGGAAAAAAGAGGGTCTTAAAGAAACATTGAGAGATCTCTAATTTATGCTTTTTCTGAGAGCATGAACTCATTAAGTGGTCTGCATACACAATTGGTAAATGTGGCTCAGCTGTCTCTCCAGAATAATACAGGCACTTTTCACTGGAGAAGCTTAAGTGCTTACAAAATATATTCTGCAGAAATTGTGGAATTTTTTCTTTAGCTAAAGCCCAATAATGTCTTACTTTCAGAAGCTGAAAAAGAAACATAAATAATAAATAAAATAGTGATCCATCCGTGGGTATTTGACTAGAAAGTAGATTAAAATATTAAAATACTGCTGAAGTTATCAGGGCAAAAAAGAGTCAAATGTAAGGGTTGAAACCAATCAAGGCTTTCAGTGTCAGGTAACAGTATTTTCTCTGGAGCTAATCTATGCACATTGCATTTATCATCTAAACAGCTCTAGCACTACAAACAGTGATGATATTATATAGCAAAAAGAAAGGGGGGGAGGAATCTTACAGCTGATAATTTATCTGCCTTCTCACTTCTCCTTTTCTTCTTGGAATGCCATTCACATTTAGCTCACATTTTAAAAGAAAGGGAATGCAAAAAGGGGACAAGGATTCAAATTTGGCTTCAGTTTGTCTATCCCCTCCTTTTTTCTCTTTGTTTTCCGGAACACTGTTTTAATTTTAGAAAGAAAGTCTAAATTGACATTTAAATGGTGGCAGGGCAATTCTCATTCTCTGCCTTGTGAAACGGTCTCTGAAATGTACAATTATGCTGTCATCTTTAGCACTCCACATTGGACAGAGTTTAATTATTAATGTGTTTCCCTCAGAGAATGACTCGATCATGTCACAACTCTAGACAAATACAGCTAATGCAAAATCATAAAATATTCACTTGAATACTGCTGAACTGACAGGAAATTAATTCTATGAACACTTTTGATATTACCAGAAAATTAGTTTCAAACGCACAAGACTGAAATAAATGTGTTCATAATTTGCTCAAGGGTAACGCTCATCTTGCAATCAGTTGGTGTCTTTTTATAAATGTTACAAGTATTCAACATGGCTTTATGATAAAGAGGACAGTTAATGTAATGTATTATTTGTAGACAATATTTCCCTTGTAAACAGCAGGGAGTGAAGAATTGCTCTCTCAGAAATATTTAAACTCTAGAAATATTCGGCAATTTATCATTTTGCGGCACCAAAAATACACCTATTTTTGAATAGTCCCAGGAGGGGGCAGGAGTTCAGGAATTTTGTGATAATCACACGATAGTCTTTCACATCTAAATTGTTGGGTTGAGTTTTGTCAGCCAGATTGGGAGTGACTGAAAATCATTATCACTCCGAAAGTTGCAACCAACACAGTCAATGGAAAAGGGTCAGGCTCTCCTTACAGGGAAATGTCTTTGTAGCAAATGTCACTAACACGGTGTACTCTCCAGCTGCAGGAACAAAAATGCAGATGAATTGTGACAGTTTGAAGGAACAGAAACAGCAAGTTCAGTTGTTGTTACTGGTGGCATATTATTTACTGGAATTTAGAAAGCCTGAAATACAAAGAAAACCTTTTCCAACGAAAGCAATTATGGTGTAAAACATTGACGTGCATGTGTGTTACATGTTTGAACGAATTCCTGTGTATCTGTTCCAAAATGCTTGTTCCCAGCCTGGCTTTCTGTCTGGCTGCTCTTGCTGGCAGCACGTGTGGAATCACCTGCAGTGGGTTACTGTGCTTGGGTGGACTACTTGTCACTGAACCAGGGACAGAGACTTTATCCCTGAGGCTACTTGGCAGATAATCCTGAACAAATACAGGGCCTGTTTTTCAAACAGGAGAAAGTATTTGGAATAAATATTATTCACGATGAATAATTTACCAGTTCTCATGGGCACCTTTGGAAAGTTTCCTCAGAAAGCCCTAGAATTAAATCACCATGAAGTTTAAATTGTTTTTCAGGGCTAATGCTGCATTCCTTTTTGCAGTGCTGACCAAATTATATAAAATATGAAGGATGAATATAGTGGAGCCACATTAACTGGGAGAGCTGGTGTGATAATTATTGACAGTTCAAGGACTGACAGACTCCAGTCTGCTGAGTCTGCTGTTCTTAAAGTATATGATGGGAGATGGTTACCAAAATATTCAATAGCAGGCGATCACAAGGGTATCAAAAATGGTTGTCAAGTCGGTCATTTCAGTATTTTGTAGATAGAAGCACAGGAGTTTGTGTGCACTGTTTTGTAGAGCCACAGCAGAGGATGAGACAGAGAACTGACTCCCAATGAGGTTGTGTTCTGCCAACAGAAAGCCCAAGTATCTGTTTATCCATGTTTTTGGAAGACATTTTAATGTAGGAAAAAAAGAGGCACCTTCAGTTTTCCAAAGCAGTTTATCTGGGAATTTCCATATGCATCTACATACAAGAGAAGATCTTTTTACATTTTGCCTACAACATTTGAAACTGGAAACTAAAAAAAAAATCCTCAGAACATCTTTTCCACTCTGTCTGTATGGCTGCATAATAAATACACCATTAAAATATGCAGTGTCATTAATGAACATCAGTGGATTGCACAGTTTAACTGCTTAAACTTTTTATTAAAAATTAGAGGAAATGAGAGTATTCATTCTGCTATAATGCTCCTTCCTATCATGACAAATAGCCCTAGCTCCTAGAATTAAGATATCTGTATAATAAGGAAAGCACAGTACTGAGAGAATTTGTAATATGTGGGAAGAAAAATCCAGCAGATTACATGATAATAAAGGAGGCAGCAAGAGACAATACCTTTCTCGAGCCATAATTCAGTTTATCAGGTGTTTTAGCCCAAAACTGACATAAAGTTAAATTTAAAATGCACACATCATGCATAAACAAGAAGTTTACGTGCTTAAGCACACTCCAAACAAATAGTAACTTCTATTGAGTTTGGATTTTTTCTGTTTCCAGATAAGTGCTTTTTGTACATGGTATTAGACGTGAGCAGTACATGCTGGCACTTTCAGTTAGCAGCTCTCAAATCAAAGGGTATCAAAAACTTGGAACTTAGATTCATAGAAGTAGCGGATTATTCAGCTATGTTAATAATATTAATAATAATTAATAATATTCAGATTATTCTATGTATGCCAGGGAAGACTGGCCACTTAAGAATATTGAGCTAATCACAGACAATTTGTTCTGTGGAACTATTATTTAAGAGGAAAAATTAAAATAAATAAATGAATAAATAAAAGCACAAAAAACCACAGACACACAAACCCCCTCCAAAACACTAACAACCTAGAAAACCACCAAGCAAACCTCTTACTTTTAAAAAGGAAAGAAAGCAGAACTCGTGGTGGCTGATGTGCTCTATGTTTGAAGCAAAGCTGCTGTGAAGGGAGAAGAAGAGCTGGCATTGGAAGGTGACTCTACAGGGCACCAGGCAATAAAGGAATGAGCTGCTATTCACTGAACTAGAAAAGGAGCCTCTTATTAACTTCAGCCACCACTGATTCATGGCCCCAACCTTACAGCTGAGGGTGGATTTCCAGGCAGAGGATATAGAGAGAAACAATGCCTTAGTCTCCATGTTCTTGAGGTCTGACATTTAATCTCCAAAACATTCCTCAAATGCTTAAATTACTTAATTTAAAGAACAGATTTTTTTAAGAAGTGAGGAAAATTTCCAGTTTGGGATTTCATAATTTCCAGTTTGGGATTTCTGTGTGGAGACTTTTTTTATAGCAGAAAGTATCTAATTTTCAATGAGTAAATGCAATATTTTAAAACATAGGAGTTCAAGAGATTAAATTTGAAAATTATATGCTATATTCATCAAACACTCCCAGTGATAGAAATACTTGAAGAAACTTTAAGGTATTCTTTTGTTCTCATGTCATCCAAGTTTAGGAAATTAAATGTCTATTACAATTCTGCTTAAAGGAAAGAAGAAATAAGTAATTTTGAAAACATCCTTCAGATTTGGAACAATACTCTATTGAGGTGAAAGTGGGGAAATAAAAATCACCAGTTAGGATTGCATTTAGCTCTCTTTAGGGAGATGAAATCCTCCAGTGGGAGGAATTTTCGTGTTGTTATCTACTTCAAGCTGGCTGCTCTCAGTAGAGACAATGTTTTTAATTTCATTTTACTACAAATCTAGAAACCTCATTCTGTCTTTCTCGACATCTTCAAATTCATAGCACTACTATTGATGTAAAATTATTTTATATCGTGATGCAATTTTTATTTTTTTAATAGTGGGGATATCTTCCTAACAGAAAAAGGGATTGTATCTTGGCCTGAAGAGATAATATGCATGTAACCTATGCCTCCTGCAAATCTTTCTCAACAAAAGTCTCAGGATCTCAGCGCTTGTTTTTTATTGCCTTTCTTCCCTTCCTTAGCATTGCTGTGCACATCCACACACTGTAACCTGCCCCCTCAGCTCTTTTCAGATCTTGTTTTCTTTTAACCTCTTTGGATTTCACTGAGAATAAACTTACTGGAACAAATGAGAGGAAGCTGTGAATCACTGCCAAGCAGGAAAAAAAGAAGTTACAGTCTGTGCACTTCAAGTTGCAGTGGCATCTCCAGAAAGGTATTAGCTGAGGCTGAGGAAGCTTTGACCATGTCTTCAGCAACTCACTTGTCTGCCCTACTAAATAGGCTTAAAAGCACCAGCTGGAAAACAGTCAGGAAAGTAGAATTTTGGGAAAATCATATCCAGTGGTTGTGATGCAGGATGATATTTACTGAAAACAGGGAAGAGCACATCACTAGACTATTACCAGAACAAAACATTAAAAATAGCATATTATTAATTGAATTGGGATTTCTAAACAACTCCTGATCTTTTAGAGAAATGAGCCTGTTTATGAGTTTTTAAACAAGTTCATTTAGCAGACTTTCACTATAGGCATTTGCAAACTTCATTTCTCATTGATAAGATTTGCATAAAACATCCTTCCACATTACGCTTTTAATTGCTTTCATTTGTTGAGTCTGCGTGCTATAAAATCAGAGCTGGCTGGCTTTCATTAATGTCTCGTGATGTGGTGAGGATGAGGATGGGCAGCAGGAATGTCTTGGCCCTTCTGTGATGTGGCCAGGGCACGAGGCTGCCGAGCTCAGGATGAGGGGCTGTGCAGCTGCTCCTGGTCCTGCTGCACTGCCTCAGAAATGCCAGCCTTTCTATCCTGCTCTCTCCCAATAAATCCAAACCCAACCTGAAGCCTAAATTGGCCACTAAACTTAGTACTATACAGAGACTTCTAGGGGAAAAAAAAAAAAGTTTTATCAAGAGAGGTTTTAGTTGCTTAGCCCAGTCCTGTTTCCTTATTTCTCTACTGCCTCCTGTCATCTTTTGGCAATTTTCTCTCTTACAGTAGCATGACTTTGTGGTCTGTTCATCAATTTCACCACACAGTTTAAAAATCCGTGTAGCACAAATAAAATCTTTACAGATTACTGAGTAGTGATGCCAGTGCCTGCTGGAGTCCTCTGAGATAAGAACCAGATGGGACTTCAGTGTGATGGTTTCAGCAGAGGGCCAGGGAATGTATGACATGGGCAGCATAAGTGGAACAGTCGTTATAGGGTTTATTTCCATGTAAGTGATATGTCATAACTTTTGAACACTGCCAAAATGTGGGGGTTTAATATACCCAAGGAAGTTTTTTATTTGGGAAAAAAACATGTTCGTTTTAACAATATCTTTTTTCATAGGATTTTCACACCAACATGACTGAATCTGTAGATTGCTGTGGTCATAAAAGCAATATCTATATGCTTTTATTTTGCAGCACGGCACGTGGTTTAATGTGCACTTTTTTGTGAAGAATGAAAAAAACTTAAGACTTTCTTCAGAAAGGCTCTCCCTGAACAGCTGAATATTTTTCAGCTAATATAGTGGTTTGGGTTTTTTCCCTATTGTGTCTACAAAGTAACTTAAATTGATTGCTTGCAAATATAAGGAGAACATTCCCATCCTGATCTTTCATTTTTAATACTGGAGAAAACCATAGCAAAGAGTAATAAAAACAAGGGTCTACATAGAACATTTTCATTATGTATGTACATATTTCTTCTTATAATGGCTGTATCTGAACAAAAAAGACCTGTCTTCAATTGGTGGAAATCTCTACTGCCTTATTATAGGGCCAGCTGGGAATATTTTGACAGAACATTTTATCAGAGATTATAAATGCCAATGAGTCCAAGTAAAATGTTTTACAGAAACCTGACAAATCCGACAATTTTATTTCAGGAAGAAAAGACGTTCTGTTAAGGTCAGAAAATTTTGTTTTGACACTTTCAAACCGAAATGTTTGGCAAGCTTTTTAAATCATTTTCATTTGAAAATTTGTTTAGTATTGGAACTCAGCCTTCAAATCAGAGTAAAAAGAAAAACAAAAAACGATTGCAAGAAAATTTTTGAAGGAATCGTCATTCTGCTCAGTATGGTACATGATGAAAAACACTGAACTTCTAGATAGACATTGCTTCTTGGAGACTTCCACATCAACTTCAGAGTACTTGGATTATTACAGCTGAAGGTCTAATTCTCCTAAGGCTTTCTTTATACTAAAGAGAGAATTTTGAGTGTCACTAGCGAGCAGTAAATAGGTAATAGCCAAAGAAAGATCCTAATTAAGATTGCTACAAAAAGAGGTATATGCTCGAGCCCATGTATGTAAAGGTAAATCTACAGCAGATCAATATTTTCTGTTGAACTTTAAGAGTAGGAAAGTGCCTTTGGATGCCTCTAGTGTCAGGAAAATTTGAAAGTGTGGATAATATTGATTATTGATTTAATTTGGCGACAATTTAGGCTTTTTTCCCCTATTGGGAAGAAAGACTTGACTTCACTCTTTTGTTGGATGCTGTTTTATGTGAGGCTGGAAGGTCATGCCCACATCTCATTTTAGTGGCTGGTGAGTTTTGCCAGTGCTGTGTTTGCACTCAGACAGCAAGGACAGGAAGGCTCCATCCCTCCAGTGCACTGCCGTCAGCTCTGTCCCAGAAAGCTGCAGCAAAGGGAGAAGTTGCTCGAAAAGGTGCTCTACAATTTTCAGAGCTGTACCAGACTCTAATGTTGCATGCATTTAAAACATTTTCCTCTCTGCTCTTCCTGTCCAAAAAGCCTTTGCAATGGATGTGTTGAGAGGGAAATGAGCTGAATATCGCAACAAACGCAGGATGGAGCTGATAAAAGCAGAAAGCATGGTTTGTATTAAAGAATGAAGCACTATAAATCCCATTCATGTGTGTTATCTGAAAAGACAATTTTGGAGGCAGTAAAAACCCAGCACCATGCATTAAAATATGTCTCTGAGATATGATTCTCCCTTTCCCTAGATGAGTCTGCTGATCCCTCCTTCCTTTCTGCAGTCTGCCCTTTCCTTTGGAACTATTGAGAGGACAAGGATCACTTTATTGTTTGTTTCAGAATGAGTGGCTTTCTGCTTCCTTTATACAGATTTCCAGACTACAAGTCATGATCCTGTCACCTTTTACCTCAAGCCTCCCTTTCACTTTTTCACCTCAGCCTGCTTCTTTGCTTTGTGATTTAGGCCTGTGTCTTTTCTTTCACTCCTCACAGATCTTCCTTCTTTTTCCTCATTCCACTCCTCTGTCTCCTAATGTTTTCCCACCTCCTTTAATGCAAACATGCCTTGTTTTGACACGCTTTCTCCCATCATTGTTCTGTTTTATCCACTAATTTATGATTACTTCAGACAGTATTAGAGAGAATAACAAATTAAATAAAGAAATGATGCCTAACAAGTGAAGCAAAGAAATGTGAGTTACCTCAGCAAAGAAATGTGAGTTACAACATCTCAGAACTCTGCTTTGTCCTGCCATCCCTTACTGAACAACCTTCAGAGAGTTGTTCAGCTTTTGTTGCTTTACAGAGTTGACAGTATCCCTCAGACTTTGTAAAGTGAATGTTCTGTTATAAAACTCTATACAGACAAAATTTTTATTTATTATATAATGATAATGCCAATTCTTGTCTTTTAATCCTTATCCTATTAATCAAACTGATTGGTTTTGTGTCAAGAAACTCTAAATGGTGTTTTTAATGAGATAGATATATAGATTTGCTCAAAAGGAAAAAAAAAAGGTGACATAATAACTGTGTTCTAAACCAGGCAAGTCCCCCTAAAGGGTTTAATAAGCTGGATTATGGTTCATACTATGTTGACAAGGAACTCTATTCAGGTTATTTTTGCACTGAAATAACTGATGATGGGATACATGTAAGAAATAACTGTGCCAAATTATTGCATAAGGGGGTTATAACTGGAAGAAAAATCTTTAAATGTTTGGGTAAAACAAGCTGAGATGGCTATATTTGCTTTGATTAAAGTGTAAAGGAGAGTGGTGAGTGAATCACAGTGCATGGCTCTGCAGGGTGGTTCAATGTTTTGAAACCAAAAACCATTGTGGCAAACCATACAGCTTTGCCAGTAATGGGGTAGGTTTGCTCGCCATCAGTTTGGCTGCTTCTAACTCCTCCTAGTGCAATAAAAATATGTTATTTTTTGGACAAAGGCCTGGAGGCATTTTTGATACTGAAGCATACGGTATTTGGTTGACAAATGTTACACAAATGTTGAGAAAATAAAGGTCTGTTATAGTGTCACGTACCTTTTTTCCAAGCAGATCGCACTTTCCAGAGATCAATGGGTGGTGTTTTAGTGTTCCCAGCACTCTGATCCTACAGCTGCCTCCTGGGGAGGAGGGTGGCAACAGGCAGAGCCACCCTGGCTTTGCAGGCAGAGCAGGAGGCTCTGACAGCTCAGAGAAACATTTAAAACAAAAATTTACACTGCTCAAACTTACCCAGCTATGGGCACAGGGACCCACCCCTGAAGCTGGAGGTTGTAAAAAACACACTTTGCCTCCTAACAGACTGCAAACCTGATCTGTGGGTCAATGAGATCCTTACACCATATTCTAGGTTTAATACAGGCTCAAAGAATATTGCATTTGGGGCTGCGTGTGTTTGTGCTGTTCCTTCAGCTCCTGGGCATCTGGCAAATTCCTGGCATTGTCCAGAAATTTCCTCACTTCCAATATCTTTAATGATCTTCTCTTCACTTTCAAGTTTTCTTAGCAATTGCTCTTTTCCCTCTTAGCTGTTTCAACATTTATCCTCCATTTTAAATGTCACTTCTTGTGCTGATTTCCAGTGGCTAAAATTTCCATAATTTCTCTTTCTACTGGAACTCAATTGCCATCTTTTAAAATTACACTGTCTTCACGGCCTGTGTGTGTTCCTTCTTGATCCACTTTTCCTCCCCATGTGTGAGATCTTTTCTCATGACAGTCTCAATCCTTCCAAAGACCCTTTCTTTCAAGACCACTCTGAGATTTTTTTCTATAATCTCTCTCAACGACTGTCACAGTCTCAATAGAAAACCCTGTTGAGTTCACCTGACCAGAGCCCATGAACAGCAGATATCTTGCCAGTTTAATATCTATGTTGTCAATAGACAAACAATATTTAGACCTTGGAATGAGAATCAGAAGGTGCAAGCTGTTACTGCTTTACTAGGGTGCAACAAAATCATATTTTCCTTGCATTGAGCTAGAGAGCATAAGACTGAACTCTGTTTTCTTATCTTTTTCACTGCTTACCTAAGCAAGGAGAAAATCTTTAGATCAAAACTGAAAACTAACCCCATTCTTTGTCTTCTTCTTTCATATTAAGCCCAAAACCTTTTAAATAATTGGGAGCTGGGGAGCTGAAACATAAATTCAGATAAGGACATTTATGTTCCAAGTTTGTGTTCCCTTCTTTTGTCTTCCCTCTTTTATTATGTGACTTTCTAGTCCTCCTTGTAGTAAGTCTTGCTGTTGTACATTTAAAGTGACTTTAAACAGAACATATTCAATTACTGCATAAAATTTTACAACTTACACATTCCCATTTATATCTAAAATTTATTTCCTTCAGGCTGGATGTACTGAACCTCTTGACACGTTTTACAAGGAATATCAACTTTGGCATTAAGTATATCACCTGTGATAGGGTCAAAGATAAATATAAAGAGAACAGGAGAGATCCTATGCACTCAAGGATCTTAAACAAGCATTAATAGATTCCATGTGAGGAAGAGGAAGTTTGGAAGAAAAGAATGTCCTCTCTGATAAATTATGCCTATTTTTTTGCATGGCATTCTGTCTTCCAAGCCAGGAAGGCCATTCCCAAGAAATCAATGTCAGAACAGCCCCAGTCCAAAGATCCAAAACACAATAAAAATTGCTTGCAAAGACAGAGCTTATTAGGGCATTATATTCCACTATTGGTAAAGGAAGAAGCTAAGTTTCTCGTATTGGTTCCTAGTGGTGCACTTCTCACTCTGCACTGTTCTCATGTTATACCAGATCACTGGGATTTTCATTGAGTTACCCATTAAAAATTCTATTGGCACTGTAGCCTGGAGTCTGAGAAAAGGAGCTCTTTTGAAGATTGAGTAAGAATTTCATACTAAATGACACATAATATCTTTAGAGGCCTTATTTTATCGTATAATGATATTCCATCCAACATCAATCCAGAGTCACCTATAATGTATTTCAAAGAATGAAACTGAAATGACACTGCAGAGGGGAGCTATAATTCCCTCTCATGGACAGGGAACTCATGTCTGGTCTGCAGTAGCTGCCTGCTGGGGTTTTTTATGGACTGGATTGAAAATGGGGTACGGGCTACATGGGAAAACAGAAAGATTTGATTTAAAGCCTAACAAGTGATTATTCATAGCATGTACTTGTCTTCTCAGACAGGGCAGAACACAACATGGCCTTGGGTAGCCTGTGTTGATTCTATCCATTTCTAGTTCTTTAATTCACTCATCTGGAATTAAAATTTACGAGCAGACATTGATGGATCCTTGTGAATTAGAGAGGTCGTGTATATCTGGGTAGAATCAAATAGGAATGTTATTCTTTTAAATTTGGACTGGAAGACTGAACAGAAATGTTTTAACTTTATATTTTTTAATTGAATTCATTATGTGGACTCAGCAAGATTAACCATGTGTGCAAGGCTTTGTGGGATTGTATTTGCTTGCAGCGTGTTCACACACCACACATTTTGAATCTCATCCTCACATACCTTCCACTAATAAAGCACTGCTGCCGTTCCTATAGTGCTGTATTTGTAAAATTCCTGTTTAAGGGATAACTCCTGAAAAGAAACCGTCCTTTTGAATGCCCTCATTTTGTTATGTCTCTGTTATGGGTTAAACCACTGAGGAGTTTACCAGTGCAGTGGGAACACCTGCTAGCAAAACAGTTTAACTGTGGGCTCTTCTACTGCTCAGTTCAACTAACAAGCTGCTTCTAAATGGCCTTCAGACAGCAGAGAAGCAGCAGTGGGTTTCTTCAGTTTGTACTCTTGGGACGTATCGTGGAGAGCTATTCATCAGTTATTAGGATTTCACCCTGTTGCTGCCTGCTGTGAAAGCCAGGGGAACTTAGAGCGATGTATCTTATGGTTTCTCTTTGGGAAAAAAAAAATTCAATGCAATTACCAGAGACATGCATCCGCAGAGAAGTAAATAATGAACCTGCCATGACATAAATCTCAATTTGAATTCCCAGATTTGTCAGTTTTCAATGTTAATATCTTGGGGGTTTTTACACAGTGCACATCAGGATATTGCAGTTAGCCAATGTTATTTAAAACACACGTAATTACAAGCTATAAAATCCCTAATTTTTTCTTCTTTTAAAAATCTATTTGTTGAGCATTGTTGAAACTTGTCTTAAACCATTCTGTGCTTTTTTCACAATATTGAATACACATGCAGAAGACACAGATGTTGAAGCCAGTAATACACCATTTATTTACAACAAAATCCTGAAATGTAAACTGTATTTTTGAACTTTAACAATAACTTAGATAACTTAGACGTGTATAAGTGTGATTCACGCTTCAAGACTTCTCACCTCACGCAGAGTGATGAACTGTCACTATTTCATTCATCCTAAATGCAGCATCCATAAGGGTTTAGAGAGCAGACATCACCATAAATCAATGTTATTGGACTATATTTTCAAACAAAACATTTTACAGACACAGACATCCCACATTCCATACTGATCATGAAACACTTGCATGAAGGTCAGCTAAAGTCAGCAACAACTTATGGATTCGTTTTCTGCAGGAATAAAATGTGCCCATGTATTTTTTTTTTTAGTGCATTAAAAGTATCTTAAATCTGTGGAAAGTTTCTTTGTGGAATTTCTCATAAGAGAAGACCTGTAAAAGAGAAAGTACTAAGGAGACGTGTAAGCACTTCAGCTTGTCTCTTCTGACAAAGCTCAGAGTGGACTCAGTCACCGTGCAGGATTATATCCCTGCTTGAAAAGCACGTAGAAATAGCAGTAAAATTTACTTCACTGTGAACTTTGGTTCATTGAAAAAACATTCAAAATACTTTTCTTAGAAACCTAAATGAAAATCCAGTTCCTTAGATATGTGGCACCCTCCCTGTCAGTAAAGGATTGGAAGTTTTGCCCTGTATGGCCTAATATAGAAATTTGCCTGACAATAATACAATTGTTTCTATGTTTTTATATTTAGGATTAAAAATCCTTTTTAATGTACTCAGATAACCTAAGAATGTCCTAGAGCAGTAGGTGTGCATATTTCTATGGCTTGAATTTAAAGATCTACTCTTATAGGGAATGAAAATATTGATCCTGTCATTTCAGTCTGCAGGAGGGTATACAATGAACTGAGTTTGTAGAACTTTGGGCTTGTATGAGAGAGGCAAGGAAAACCAAGCTCATGTGTTTAAAAAAGGCAAGGATTCACTTGTGTAAAAACTTCATGTTTTACAGAGCCATTAATGCAGGAAATTTTAAAAATACACTGATTTTTTTTTTCTTTTGAGTCATGCCTCAAAAGGTAGTTCATGAATGATCCTCTTCATATCCATTGAAAGCTTTTTAAAGGAACAAACTGGGATAGTATTAAAGGACACTGCTAAGGACCAGACCTTGGCAAATCAGTAAATATGCTGGTTTAACCATTTTTATTACGTACTTAATGCATTTTTTAAATCTGTACTCACAATCTGGAAGCATTGCAGAGCACAGAGTCTGCTTTGCTTCTACTAAAGAACTTTGATCCATCTTTACAGAGCTGACTGCAGATATCGATGCCAGAACAGCTCTTAGGAGCAACCTCGGGTTATAAAAGCTGTTTCATTGGGAGAATCCTCAGCTGTCTACTAAATCTGGTCTTCCCAGAGCAGAGGTCAAGATCTGTCCTTCATCGTTAGGCAAAAGAGAAAGGTCTGCTTGTGTGGAACAATTAATAGTAAAACTTCTTGAAAAGCTCTCAGGCCAAACAGCCATCTCTGAGCCACAAATCATGAAAAGCCTAATAATATCTTCTCTAGCCTTGAGTTTTTAACTGAAAATTGTTTGCTAGGTTATCTCTTGACATTAAAAAAAAATACTGTATGATGAGAATAAAAAATAATTAATGTGAGATGAGAAAGTGCTTCTGTATAATGAAATGCATAAACTGTAATTTAATGAAAATTCTCACTAAAATAATACATTATTTCTGCAAAGAATATTGCAGCACACTGGAGGTACAGAAATTTATCATATACTGGAATTTATATGTTACATAGTGATGAAATCCATCTGTTAGGTGCTCACTTATACCACATAAAGTAATGAAAGCAGCCACCATCAATCACACATTACTCTAATCCTACCTCCATATTCCACTGCTCCTGGGTCATTGAAGAAAGGCAGTGGTAATGATCAGACCTGTAATTATGGAGCAAAGTAAGTATACTGCATTCCAGCGAGGATAATGATGTTTACTTTTCATCTCAAGATAAATTTGGTGCAATCAAAATGCTAATAATGGAGTGCCAGCTACAGAATTTCTACTGTGGACAGCATTGCTACACCCAGGTATTGCAATTATTCTAGAAAATCCCAGTCAACATCATTTTCTGAAGTGCTGTTTTTAAGGCAAGGTAGAGACAGGCATCTAAGAACATATTATTCCTGACACTTATGCTGTTCCTGACATTTATGCTACCTGGAGAAGCTATACCAAAAAAGGAGCTACATAAAGATAAAAAACCATAGATTTTCTGTGAATCTAACATCATTTTGCATGTTTAAACAAATGTGTTATATCACTGAACATATCCTAGCAATTTATAACTACTACATGTATTTTGGTGGGAGAAATTGAAGTAAAAGGATGCAATTTTAGAACAGCTTCAAACAAACAAACAAAAAAATCTCCCTCTGATGAATCAACACTTTAAACACAAGTGCTGAAAAAGAAAAAACATTTCTGGACTAAATTTTAAAAACAAATTTGAAGGGTGCAGTGAAGTGGAGGGGAGGAGAGAAAACCCACTTTTTTATTTTAAATTAAATTTACTTTTTTTGAATAGATGTGCTTTAGTTTTAATGCTTTTTATTTTTTTTTTTCTTTTTAAATTTGTGCTCGTTCATAACAAAGGTATTGACTTTAATGAAAACCAGTGAAGTTTAAGGTCTTTTTTAAAAATCTATTTGAACTTTCTTTAAGTTTCAGGAGGGGAAAAAAAAAGTACTAGCTGAATGAAAAATAATGCCCCTCCTGAAAGTCAATTTATTAATCAGCAGATTAATTCACCCAGCAGTCGTCCCCATTGAGGGACACTTTTATCACACATCAGTTAGTGCTCTGAAATCAGCTGGTTCTCACGATCTGTGCAAAACACTGATAATGAACATATCCTGGAGATAGCATGGTGCAGTGATAGCTTTTCACATGTGTACAGGTAGTGCAGAGCACAAGAGGTGACCCAGGACAGAATTTAGGGGTTTGTAGCCAGGATCAAGAAGACACATTCAAGACTATCGAGTGAACTTTGTTGTTTTGACTTTCTGTACTACCTAGTAAGAACATGCATCTCATTCATGTTCTGTGAAACTCTGCTTCTGCCAACAGAAATAAAAGTTAAAAAAGTAATTAACACAAATAGGACACACGATTTTCAAACTGGCATGGAAGATAGGGGAAAGAATTAAAAATTCTTGGCATAGAGAAAGAAGACAGTAATAGAAATCTGGGGACAATTATTTAAAGCCCTTGTAGCTGGGATTTGGCTGAGAACATTACACAAGTATATGTTTTTATTTCCTCTAAAGAAACTCATATTGAGATCTCAGTGATGTGTGACAGAATGCACACCAAGCAGAGAATTTCACTGGAGTTGTGTCAGATGTGCAAGATATCTGCAGGGCTTTTCTCAAGACCAGACCCATGGTCTGTACAGCAACAGAGATCTCTACTCCATAGGGTACTGCTGGAGACCCAGCACGTGTGGCAGCAGGTGGGAAAAGTCCAAAATAGGCTGGACTCCACTGCAGGGTTTTCTGACAGACCCTGCAGGTCTGGAAATAGAGCTGGAAGTCATCTGAAAAGAAAGGCAGATTGGTGAGATTCCCCTACTTCCTCTCTGATTCAAGTGGGAAACAGCCCTTAAGCTGATTATTTGTGCTTTAAGTCCTTATCTAGGCCAGAAGCCAAAAATGCAGAGGGCCTGGACATAAGTTACCAGAAAGTGCTGTAACCTTGAGAGAGGTTCAGCCCAAGTTCAGTTCTAAAAATACAGGAATGATGGGGGGTTATTATTCTATACAAGTAGCCTTTGCCATCATCTGGACAGAGTCTTGCCTGTTGCATTAGCTTTACGTGCATGTAACTCCACTCATTGGAAGGTAATTACTCATGCTTAATATGAGGGTGAATGTGAACACATTCAGCCTTTTAGCCTCAGCATTATGTGGGTTTATTGGCAGAATGCCCAAACCCCACAGCCCTTTTCCAGCCCGAGCCCCCACCCACCACTGTCAGTAGCTTTGCCCAGCACAGGATCATGTGCTGTGGCTGTATCAAGGCTGACAACGTTGTGAAAAGTTTTGTCTCACCTTTTCAGAAGTTTGCAGCTTTATTGCAAAACCCTGTAGTGATACATCCTGCAAAATTCAGCCTTTTCCCAGAACTGTTCTGTCAGCCGTGCTGGGGAATGTCTGGTTTTATTTTGTTGGTTCAGAGTGAAAAAGCAGGAGGTAGATTAAAAAACTAAACTAAAATGCTGCTTTAAATCTTCAGGTTGTAGAGATTTTTTTTGCTCTTATGAGTTCTACATGTTGGTGTTTTTATTGCAAAGGCATCCCTTAGAGTTGCCAAATCTCTGAAGAGGACAATATTCACTAGATTGAGGATATCCTCACTGAAGGTGCATAACTCTAAAACAAAGATACCTACTTTGAGCTTTATTTTGTTATTGGAAGACATACTGTACAATTTGCACTCAGATTGGTGTTTTCTGTGATATTGCAGTAAAAATTCCAAAGAGTATGGAAACTCTGAAATGTTGAGCTTAAACAGCTATTGCAATAGTATATTATCCAAAGAAAGGCTCTGAAAGCTGTACTTGCTCTGTCAGTCAATTCCAGGTAATTAATTTCTAGGTCCAAATGAGATGCACAGATGTGCTGACATAATGTTCCCTGTTTCCAAACCTGTGCAGATATTACACTTCTTATTACTTGTCCATGCTTACTGTTTGCTCCCAGAAAAGATTAAGGCCTCCATGCTGCTTTGGTATAAAGTGAAGGTAATGATAGTCAAATCATGGTGGTTGCATTATGAAGAGCTCTTGTGGAAGCAGCAAGGTTTGAGAGCTCACAATTTGCACCATCAGCTCTCTTAATATCACTTTGCAAAACTGAACTGGTTTCAAAACTGTTGGGTGCGTTCTCGATGTGTATTCGTTCTAGGAACCACTTGCATGCTCTCATGAAAGTGTGAATGTTTTGTGTCAAAATTGGCTTTTTTCTCTGGTCTAAACTCCGTGCGGATGCCAACAGTTCAGGTTTGGTGGAACTGAAATCTGATCATGTCAGTCTAATGAACCGACGAGGCATCGGCTTTGACAGCTGCCTGGCATGGTACAAGAGGGAAATAAAAGACTTAGGGCAAAACTGTGACCCCAGACAAGTCAATGGCAAAGCTCCTCTCGCCTTTAATGGGCCCAGGATTTCATCTGCAGCTCTCAGCCTCATCTTTCATTCCCAGAGACAAACAGCAGAGTATAGAAGGGACTACAGACACTAGACTTTCTCCAGTATATAATGAGGCATAAACTGAGTGAAGTCAGAACTTTTGGATCTCAGCAAAGTGTCTGTTTTCAAAGAAGGGGAATGAAGAAAATATAAACACATAACTGGCTGGAAGGAAAAGCCACTCCTGTACATACCAGGAGAAAGTGAGAGATTGCTTAGGCTTTCTTCTCATTTTGTTTTTCTCCAGCTTCCTGAAGTCACTTGACAGCCTGATAGAACTGACTCACCACCATTCATAGGCAACACACAAAATAATATCATGACTGAAAAATAATGCCTTCAACAAAACTCCCATATGCAGAATTCAGACAGTGAGTGACATAAAGGAATTTAAAGCAGCTCTCCTCTCCTCTTGGTGATCAGCAGTTCGTTCCAGGGTAACTCTTTTTAATTACAGGGACTTCAGAGGGCAAAGGTGGGTTTGTAACTTGCTTTGTTTTCTGGTGTCTATCACAGTGTTATGGAATATTTCTTCCTGGCCCATTACTCTGTTGAGGGCTTTGGTGCCAAATAACAATGTAAACTAAAGATCTACCTTCACCTCCAGCTCTCTGAAGCCCCTCCTGAACCAGCATCAAGTCCTAGCACAGAGCAGTCTAACCACTGCTCAAGGTATTTCAGGGCATTCCTAATCTGGAGCTGTCTTTGTCCTCCAGTGTGAACTGCACACTGCTCCTCCAGGGATGTCTGTTTGTTTGTGTGGGGTGATTTGCTGGGCAGCAGCAGGGATGGCAGGAGCCCAGGCTGGGGTGAGGATGTCACCTGCCCCAGGCTGGGCTCTGCCTGCAGCTCCCTCTGGCCGCACACCAGGGGGACAGAGAGTGGTGGGGCAGCAGCAGAGGACACCCCCAAGAGGGAGGGCAGATGGGCATCTCCTGCTAATGATGCCTTTGCTCATTACTGGGTTTTATATAAAGACTGAACACTTTTACTCATATTTCCTGAGTTAAAGCTCCCTGACTGAGGAAGGGCTCAGTCCAGGCTTCAGGAGCTGGGTCTGCAGTAACAGCCTGATAAGTATTCAGCTCTGTTTACACATCAGATTTTTAAACCAATTTGAATGAAAGAACATAGGTGGGGTAGTACCTTTTGCCTTGTCGTCCCCTCTGGGAGGGGACCTTTCATGGCAGGGTTTTCCCACTCCTGTGGGGTGGGAAATGATGAAAGGAAGCAGGGTGGCGTGGAAAGACCCACAGTAGCCTGTCCCCAGCTTATTCCTGAGGGGCCATCACAGGGAAAACATCTCCTGGTGTGCATGCACTGGCTAGGCTCAGCCCAACCCTGCAGATGTGGGTGCAGAGAAATAGCTGGTCAAATATTTGCAGTTTTCCTTCTGCCTGGACACCCTGCCACCCCTCAGCCTCCCAAAAACACACATGTGCACACACAGAGATCTCCACAGAAATCTACCAGTTCTTGTCTCTCCATTCAAGCCCATCCCAGCCCCATCCAATTAAACAAATATGTGTTATTCCACTGGAAAACTTCTGGAAAATGTAGGTACAAGTATTGATACACTGAGCTGGAAGGCTAAATCTTCCTTCATTACTCCGATGGAGGAGCAAATAAGAAATTACAGAAGAACTGAGACAAATCTCCCAGGAAATGAAATATGGAATTTCTTGGCACAGTTTTCCTTGCTGCTTTTTAGGGAATTCCCTATCAGATCTAGGACAATAGGAGTTCAACCCCTGAGTAAAACAGAAAGCACAGAATGAGTCTTAACTTTGCCCAGGCTAAGTAACTTTGATTTCAATTGGGTTATTCTCATTCTAGAGCAGAATATCCGAAGTCAGAATGCAGCCCTGACCAACGAGGCTGTGAAACAGAGAGGAACATGCCTTTAGCTGTTATTATTCTGAGATCTGCTGGTCTCTGCCCGCTCTCAATCTGTCATGGGATGGATGCAGAACGTTTCATTTTTGGCATAGAAATGGTTAATTCTGAATGAGAGTTTTCATTTCCTTTTATCCAGCTCAGAAACTAAAAAAATAATGTTTTAGAAACTAAACTGGAGAGCTAGTTAAGGGCAGAATTAGGAGGACAGTTTCTGTCAGTGCCTTTCTAAGACAGCAGTGTGACTTCTGAGGCACCTATGTTTGCAGACTTCTAAAATATTGGAACATATGGTCCTAGCAGCAGCACAAAAGGCTTTTTTTTTTATAAACTTCATGTCATATCTCATCACATTATGGAGGCCAGTGCTGCATAATGTAATGAGATGCACATTTTAACACACAGAGCTTTCCTTGTGATATCAAACAGGAGAGAGGCTCAGGGAGCAAATTAGGTCATTCACTGCCGAACTAACTGGTCAGCAAACCGATGTAATGACTATTTTCAAGTTTGCTCTTAAATTTGCCACTTTCCTGCCTCCCATTAAATCAGGCAGAAAATAGAGCTGTGTCAAAAATTAGGTACTTCCAAAGAAATTGTTCCCCTTTTTGTTCAATTTTCTTTGGCATTCATCATAGGGAAAGGAAAGGGGGAAAAAAAAGTCCTTTTACCTAGGATATTTTCACCACTTTGAGCGTAAGTGAAAAGCAGCTTTTGTCAGCAAAGTGCTTTTTGCTGCCTGATGGGTAATGTAATGTGTGAGTCAGTGTGGAAGAGGAGTTGAAGGTCAAAGCTGTAAGAGTACTTGCAGTGTCACTTGGTGTCCTGATCTGAATGTTATGCTTGTCATTTCTGTAGCTCACTGCCAAAGGAGGGAAATCATACCATGGCTGGAAGTTTGCAGCAGTATTGAAGAATAAGTCAAGGAAAATGACTCTTTCAAAAATGTGCCAAAAATATGGAAAAGATTAATTACCTGATTCTGTTTCTCGCAGGATGTGTAGAAGTTTGCACATTTCCTTCTCTGAACACCAGCACCCATTTTCTCCATTTGTAAAAGCTTGCAACAAACTTTGAAGGGGTGAAATACTGATGAGTTTTCCACTGACTTGGTGAGGCTGGGATTTATCCAGAAAGAACTCACAGGGAAAAGAAAGGCTTGCAAGAGAGTAACAGAAAGTTTAGAGCACTTGAAAAATCCTTGTGAGCTCTGTTAGCAGACACAGTCATTATGGAAGCATTTTCAGATGAGATTCTCCCTTGGAAAATATTGCTGAAAATACCCTGTTTGTTTTTCAGTAACATTAACCTTTTAAAAACCTTTAAAAAATCTCACTTATGCTCTAAAATGAAGTGTGTCTCTGCACACTGACTTCCTTGTTTTCAGCAGAAAGGCTCCATTTTTTGTTTTTTTTTAACATCAAAAAGTTATAATGAAAGGTTCCTTTAAAGGACCTTAGCTTATTTACCCTGAACAACTGGACATTGGTAATTTTGCCCAATCTTTTCACTGACTGGTTTTGTAGATTGGCTTAAAAATATTGGTTTTGACATTTAAAGCCTTTAATTGAGTAGCTCTCAACCAAGTCCCTTACTGAGCTTCTGGCGCTCTGCATACCACTTCCTTCTTTTGGGTCAAAAGGGGCAAAACTCTTGTGTTTGAAGATCTGCAGAAGTAGAAAGGGCAGTGTTAACATTTCTGCATGTTCAGCTAAAGATCACAGACCAGTCACCTAGCTGACTTTTCCCAGGATTGTGTATTCCTGTTTAATGAGGAATTGCAATCCCTTTTATTTCTGGGGGCTCTGAAAGGACACTGTTTAACCTAGTACCTACAAATCTTTTTGCCATTTGTGATAAGTTCCAATAATTTTTTTTTTTTTTTTTTTTTTTTAGCTTTTCAGAATGTGAAAACCTGTAATCAGAGGAAAACAGCATACATCTACCTCGTCTCCTAGTGTGGTTTCACTTGATTGATTCCACAGCTCCTAAATGCTTTTCCTCAGAAATGGATCCAGCATCATTTCTTCAGGCTTCCTGTCTTGTAGAGTTCTCCTCACCTGGGATCTGCCCTTGTAACTGTCTCAGCATGGGACTAAATCAACTGGATTTCTTGTGTAGAAGCTCTTCATGCTTTTGAACCCAAATAGGCAGAACCCACAAAGATTGATGAGTAATTTTACAGGTAATTGAGGTAAACTATGCATTTTGGAGGTTTATTTTCAAGTACCTTGTTTAGCAGAAATTTGGACAAATTGTTAAACTCGTCAATGCTTTGATTATACCTTGATATTTCAGTTTATTTTATGATTATCAGTTTATGATTTTGTGTTGTGTTGAAGAGTAAGACCAATACTAGTAAAGCATCATTTTAACTTACAATGACAGCAAGCACTCTTGCAACTGAGATCAGGATTATAAATCATAAGATGTCTTCCCTCATAGTTTATAGCATCTTTCACAACTCACTGACAGCAGTGATGAAACATAATTTAAGAACCATAAAAAACAGTGAAGTTAGGTTTATGTGCATCCAAAATGTTTCATAAACTGAAGTTAAACCAGACTGTTTCAATAGGTTCATTAAGCACCTTTCATAGATACTCATTTGAGAGGCATCATTTTTATCAATGTGCTTCCTGGCATTCTATCGTTGTGTTATTTTCTTTTAAAGTTACTCAGTGAGGTATCATCATGCAGGAATTCCTTCAAAGTCACTCTAGATTTTATAATTAAGCCAATTCCTAGTCCATGCATCTTGGTCATATGGTAAAGAAGAATCTACTAATTATGTGCAGTCCAGCCATGGGGAGCCTGTCTGAAATCCATATACACAAGTATCAACTGTGCAGTTTAAGTTAAGAAAACTCTGATTTCTATTAATGGGCTGAATGATTCGTAATGGCTCCATCTATGTCAGCCATGCTCAAGCATGATAGCACATCTATAGAACAAAACAGATGGTGTGGCTGGCTACATTTGGGGAGGGGAGATATTTCACTGTAATTCTTGGCAGTTCCAGTGAGCTGTATGCCTATTAGCAGCCAGAGTGCATTGGGTTTGCTCCTGGAACTTTGCTTCTGGTTTATTTTTCATTTGAAAGGCATCCAGCTCATAAGCTCCAAGACCACTCAGTGATATGACCCAAATCTCAGCAAATGGAAACAAAGTAGACATTTATAAGAAAAATTGCACTCCTGATATAAATCAGAATTTTAATGTAAATTCACCCATTTACCATATTTTAGAGATTGTGAATTTAATGAGAAATAAACACAAAACTAGTAAAATAGTAGTAAAACCATATGTCATGTTCAGTACATGCTAATATTCCTGGACTGTTGCTTCCTTCCTGCCTAATTTTTTTAAAAAACACAAGCTGATTATAGATGATATCAAGTGGATATCTTTCAGTTTATTGTGTTCTTGGAGGAATGAAAGCCCTTGACTGCAGGTGTGTGCAAAGAATACATGAGCAGATGAATTATTTATCAAGAACTTTATCAGGGTACCTCAGTTTCATAGGCTTGAACTGTGTAAAAAAATTCCTAAGGACATATAGTAGAGTAGAGAGGCAGCAGTGCTGCAGGAAAGCAGGTGAAGCTGTCTCCATCATTATTGGCTGTGAATCACATTATCTCCCATCCAGGCTTGTCATCCGAGACTTACTGGTCCCTCTTCCCCTGTACAGGTTGGATGTGCAAAACATTTTATGACAGACTAGTTAGTAAGAGCAGCATTTACTGAAGCTGGTAGGAAGTTTGGCACGGAGATGTGTGAGCATGGAGCTGAAGTCACAGCTCTCTCTCCTGGATAACTCGTGTTTGCCCTGGGCTGGCAGCGCTGGCAGGGCCGTGCCCACACCAGCAGAGCAGGCTGGAGGGACCCCGAGGTTTGGCAGGCACAGACAGCACACCAAGTGCAGATGGTGGATGTGAGACATCCCTGCATTGGATGCAGCCCAGCCACCAGCTGACATTAATTGTGGAAAGCCTCTGGCCTAAAAAGCTGACAGCATGGTTGGGATTGTGGCATCCTCAGCTCGGCACAGGCGACAGCCAAAGCAGCTGACGGAGAACAATCGCTGGTGTCCTACACTCTGACCCCAGGAGCACTGCAGCCAAGGAAAGGGATGCTTCAGTTCACAGTCTGAGCAAGAATAGGCAGGACAAAGATAATGTGGAAATGTGGCTACCCTGATGCCACAGGAATATTATTTGGGAAAAGTAAAGAAAGATGATGCGTATTTTCTGGTTTGGCTATCCTGAGCCATTCTGCATCTGTGCTCTCCACTACTTGTCCCAGGCACCCAGAAAAAGTAAAGATAGCACAAAAGTTTACTAAAACTCTTTCTGCAAAAGGGTACTAGCTACCTGGGGGAGAGTCCTGTTTCAATCATGTAACCGGTAATTTCTAAGGGTTATTCAATCTTTATTAAACAGCAAAGTAAATATTTATTGAAGGCTTTGTGTAATTTTTCAGTACACAGTGATGGTTCTATCCAATGTACTGTAGCACATATAGACCTCCTCCGCTTCAGAAAATATACATTCTTTATTTGCCTGGAATTCTGCCTGCAGATTTATCTTTACAAATAGGTACTGCCTCTATTTTCCAAAAACCAAATTCCTTCTTACCTGAGTCAACCTGCAGTTAGCCCTGATGGAAAAAATCTTCATACACTGTACATTCGTGTAGTGCGGCAGGCAACCTGCCCTGTTGTTTCTCCATTCTTCAAGCAGCTGTGACTCTGGTAACAATACAAAGAATCCATTACTTTTCCATCCTAATAGTTCCTTCAGGTTTGATAGATTACAATGAATTAATCATACAGGATTTTGCTAACATATTTTATTATGTTGATTGAAAGGATTCACTTGAGATGACAGCTAACATGGCTCAATAGCCAAAAGCTTTTTAGCACAACTATAAGTCTATTCACTGTAGCTGCCATTCTTGAACAACCTAAAGGAAGTGGCTAAAGTGAATAATACATCATTGGTGATGTGTTTCACTCTATAACTATGTAATATGGCAATTAAGCAAACACAGATTCAGGAAAAAAAGTCTTTAATTTGATACTTAACCTCTCCAAACCTATGTGCCAGATTAAAAATTAGTGTATGGTATTTAACTTCTTATGGACACACTTTATTTAAATGTTTTATGTGAAGTAACCCTTTGTTCTTCCTGGCCAGAGCAGTACTCTTCAGCTTGTGGTCTGTAGCTAGAATATTAAATTCAGTTTTATATACCATACTTCATAAGAATGGAGACCAATTATAGCTCGTCAGAGGATTATAACAAGAAGTTTCAGATGTTTATAAAACATGACCTTGGAAACATAGTTAACAAAGTGGATTGCTCAACCTAAGGAGGAAAAGACTGAGTGTGACAAGATAACAGTCTCCAGATACATCGAAATGTGCTGCAGAGAGGCAGGGAACAAGCTGTTGTCCACGTTTGTGATGGATAGGAAAAGAAATAAGGAGTTTAAATTGCATGAAAGATGATTCAAGTTATATATTAGGAAAAATTGTTGAACAGTGAGGATAGTGAGGGAAATGCTAGATTAGATTGCCTGGGGAGGAATGCCCGTCACTGAAAGCCTTTAAGAAACTGTTAGACAAATATCTGCCAGAAGTGACATGGATAGAATTGATCCTGCTTTGACATAGAAAGAGATTTGTGTTATGCTTTAAAAATTTCATGTGCTATTAGTCATTACAGCTGTATGTACTCTGCAATGTGTTTGCAGCATTTTAGAATATACATTTCAGTATGTTAAAAACATGTTGGGCTCAAAATCTCATTCCTAAATGATTATGCAGCAGAATTAAGGCCAGCTGTTTAACCCTTATTTATGTCCCCAGTATGTTTCTGCTATGATAGAGTCTTTAATTACCCTGTCACACACTGGCTTTTTTCCACAGGCCTCTCTTTCATCAGTCTATTGGATGAATGATTAGGGAAAGCACGTAATTTCTACATATTGTCTACTCTTCAGTGGATATTTTCATATTTTATTACTGCACAGTGTCCAGACTTGCTCTGAAAACAATATTACTGTATGTTTAGGGAGATTTATATGGATGGCTGTCTTCAGTGCAGTGTTTGAGTAATACTTTAGGTTACTCCACCAGCATTGCTCTGACAACTGTACAGTCAGTTGAGTGCTCTGTCTGACACTGATTTTTCAGTGTAATCACTATTAAGTAGCACCCCAGATGTTCAAAATAGAATTATAATACAAATTTTTTAAAGTTCAGAATCTTTAATCCACCAGTTCTCAATCTCTCAATGGTGATACCACTGATTGCTCTTGGTTAAAACTAGTGTATATGTACTCTTTCTAATGGTGAGCTACTGAAATCACGTTATTAATAGCAGACAAACTCCAGCATGCAATATAATTTTTCCAATAAGCAGGATTCCTCAGCAAAGCTAAAATTTTTGTATTTACAAATTTTGCACAGAATTAACGATTTCTAACGATACAAGACACACGTTCTTCATGTGTATCATCATTAGTGTGAGGTGATCTGAGAGCTGACAATGAGGTTTAGTTACTTAGATTTCACCTGCACTTATTGCAGCAGACTAGGGGAATCCTAGCCTATAACCCCAATTTAGCAAGAAAGTATATTCCAATGGGTGTAGGCAAGAGACAGCCTGCCAACCTTGTTCCAACCCCAACATGCTGCTGCTAGGATCTCTTATGACAACATGGATATTTTCAAAAAATAGGAATCATAATAAATGGGGCTGAACTCCACCAGTGGCAGGAAGGAGACAGAAGGAGTGGCAGGATACAGACGCTGACCTTTCACTTGTAGAGCCTCCTGGCCCTTTGCTGTGTTTTCCTAAAGCCACCTAGTAAACCTTTAAAACACAAATATTTGAAGTTTAGTTGTTTTAAGAAGCACGTACGCTTTATCTGCAGGCAGCACTGTAAGCCCCACTTGTGTTGTACAGTTTTTACAAAGCTGAGTATAATGCTTCATTTTTATACAAGACAACTGCTATTGGCTTGGTCATTCAATTAGCCTTAAATACACACCCTGTGACTTCTGGAGAGGAAGGTGAAAGAAAGGGACTTCAATGAGCTTCTGTGGGTTCAGCTCTTGTGTATCCAAAGTCATGATCCTGAAAAATGTTATCCATGTAGTATACATGTTAAAAATTCAGCTGAGTTGTTCAAAGGTCTTCTGTGGTTGCCTGCAGGCTCATTGCTTTTTCAGAGCACATCCGTGTGTGATTTTCCTTGCTTAGAATTGTTTTATTTATCTGCATTTACATTTACATTTTTTTAACATATATTAGTTAATTTTATGTGTTCTAAAGCTGCACATGCAAGCCTGATTTTTATATTTAGTGATCTTTCATGAAACAAATGTTTAAACCTTTAGCCTAATAGATACACTTGATTTATTAAATGATGTATGTGCTGACCGCAATATGGAAAAAAATATGTATGCAGTCAAACACTGTGGGTTTGCAAGACTAAAATTGCAACCAATTTCCTTGTATGTAATTTAAAGAAAATGTAGCAAATAAAAATGAATAATAGGCCAATTTAAGGCTGTTTTATAGCTGTAAACATATGACGTACAGGTAATCTGATGTGTCATTAATTCAGTATTTATGAATGTGAAAATCATGCTTTTGACTTTATGTGTATATATAGGGTCTATTTTTGTTTGCTCTGAGTCATATTTGTAGTACTTTTTCATGTCCAGACAGCAGGAGGTCTTCTACTTTTTTTGACCCAGGAAGAAAATAATTAGTTTGAAAACATGTTCCTCAAAAAGACCTCGATTTAGGATTAAACCTTCTTACTTGAAGCAATCTTTTCTTTCTCGGAGTTTGGCTGTCCTCTCAGCCTGTGCAGGAAATATTAATACAGGAGCTGAGGCAGTTTTCCAGCATTCCCAACAGATGAACATGACCTACCACTAGTTATGAAGTGTTCAGGAGGTCAAGGAATCTGTACCTCGAGACATAGATGGATGGTTTTCTTTGCCTCTTGCTACCATTTGGTACGTTATACATTTCTTCCTTTTCATATAGCACGTACTGTAGACATTCCAAGGTAGTATGGTACAACTTAGCTAGATTATGAGGAAATTCAGGAGAACAACTTTCATAAGTATTAGCAGAGTAATGAGCTGAATTTTCTGCTGTTTATTCACAATCTCATTTTATAGGTTTTTTTCTTTTTGAGCAGCTGTGAAGGGGAGAATCATTCTGATGGAAATATTTTTGAGCTCTCAGATGCTAGCAAGTAACCAATCGTTTTTCATATCAAGTGGATAGAATCTGTAACCTGTTAGTTACATAAGAATTTAGTGGTACTGTTTGTAGTTTAAATGTTTATTTAGTTGACAACAGAGATCACAAAAGAAAATTCTTAGCAACAAAGCCATAACAACAGTATATTGGAACTGGTTTCTTTTCTACTGCAGAAATACTTCATTAATTCAAGTGTATATTCATTAGAAATGCCATAGGTTACAGAAAGAATAGGAGAAAATATATAAAAAAAAATTATCAATACCAGCATTTGCATACCAAACCTTTAAGTGGAAAGTGAAATGAAGGTGCCAGGCTGCAAGCTCCTAAGGGAAGGATGTAAGCAATTAGAAACCAGTGAATAACGCAGCGTAAATGTAAGACAGAAAATGTGGGTCAAGGGAATCATTAGAAAAAAATCTAAAAAGAAAAAGAGTTTTGTTGATTTCTTGTATTTGTTATTCTATTCGTGTTCTTTTATCTCATAAAATGGCTGAAAAACCTTTCTGTTTTTAGAATGCAAGTGAAGTGTGGTGGAGATAGAAAACCAGAAACACATGATATGCATTAACCATCATAAAACAAGCAGTCTTCTTTCCATCAGAAAGTAAGAAATCATGACTCTGAATGCACATCATATGTACCTCGTCCTCCCACTATTTTCTTATTTTTAAATATTGTCAGTGATAAAAAATGTCCAGATGTAATGCCAGACTTCATAGAAACGTCTTTAATATTTGAGTTGGACTGTTCTTCTATGGCAAGAACTGAATTGAAGTAAAATCCTTGCAAATATTTTGCATTAGATACTGAAAATTATCTTGCACTCAGAATTCTAAGTCTGGTCCCACAGAAGCAAATTAAAAAAAATTACGATTTCTCCAGAACCTTAGTTAAACTGTCATGAGGGATGCCAAAAAATGCCACTTTTTATTAACGAGAAAAATAGAATGGAATGTAGGCTCTGTAAACCTGTTCAGGTCAATATGAATTATTAATAACCAATGTGTAGTGGATCCACACTTTGAACCAAGCCCTATGAACAATCAGACACCACAATTAAAAATGGATGTAGCTATGCCAGCACTTAAGAAATATCATCTCTGATATCACAGCAATAGAGGAGGTTTTTGTTTTAATAGCACCAAACCTTCCCCCTTCCAATTTTGCTCGTGGCCACATGTCTTGAGAGACCCTTAAGGCAAGGTGGGCTAGTCATTGCCATGTTGCAGATTCCAAGGCTGCAATTTTCTAGCTTGACTTTTATTTTAGGGCCATATGGGTTCTGCTTTTGGCAGGGTTTTCTGTAGCGATTTCCATTTCCTTATACTTAATACTTTCTCCTTTCTGAAGTTTAATGTCATGTTATTGCACAGTCCCTCCCACAAGGATCTGAATGTAATTGTGTTTTGGGCACTATTATTTAGTGCCTCAGTTATGGTTCTTGAAATAACTCTCTGTGTGTTACTTAGGGCCATAACCTCTCCCCTTGTGGGCTCTAGAACAAGCTGTTCCAAGAAACAATTACTTAAAATGTCAAGAAATTGCTTCCTAAACCTTGTCCCAATATGACATATGACCAGTTTATACACTGACAGTTGAAGTCCCCCATTACTACTGTTTTATTAGATTCAGTTGCCTCCATGTTCTTAGCGTGGTGTGGTTTTCCTTACCTGGAAGTGAGTAGTTACAGGTACAGGTGCTGTCTCTGCACAGAGAACAGCACAAAATTGTTCATCATTTAATTCTATACATGTCTTTTTTTTTTAAGGATGAAATCGAACACAGGCTGTGTCTAGCTTTTTTTTACAGATATTCTGAACAAATGTGTACTTTAATTTCTATGGATATACAAACCCAAATTATAAAACATACTTGTGTGTCAATGGCTAATTTTAGGTGATTTTAATGCATTAATTATAGTTTAAGCCTTTCATTTTCCTGGGGCTAATCTACTCCGTTGAGCCTTGCCAAACTAGAGACTAAATCTGATATTACAGATATATAAATGCCAATATGAGTTCTTTCCAAAGAAAACACACTCCTGCTCCTTCAATTTTCTGCTTCTGCAACTTGAATAAAGAAGAACAGAGCTATTATGTCCATATTAGAGTTATTAAGACTGAAGTTTCACAGTCATGGGGTTACAGTTCCCTTTCACCACATTAAAATTACAGTTTAGGTCCCAACTTAATTGTTTAGCTCATTGAAATGTCTCACTGGGTTAACTAGTCAGTGTACAAGCCAATGGCAGATTTGGGAAGACTACCAAGTTGTTAAATTGCCTCATTGCAGAACCCTTGGCTCTGTAGGAGGCAGGTTTCTACTGCAATAGTCTGAGTGTTACGCTTGTGTTCCCTGGAGTATCTGAACTGGGTGGTTGTGCCCAGAGCAGCTCCTCAGACTGACTTTCCATCATCACCTCAGCTATTTACATGACTGAACCTTTTCCTCTGCTTCTAACTTCATGTCTTAACGCACCTTTATCACCCAGTGCAGCTGCCCCCTGGTTTCCTTTGGCACACCTCTGGTTTGGCGCTGCCTTCTCTGGAACCTGACCCAGCGTTACAATTCTGTGCCACGCTTAAACCCTCAGCAATACTGATTTCTCTGAATCAGTACTACAGTCAGTTACCCTGACGTTGTCAAAATACTTGTTGAACAAGTGTGTGAAAGGATCTGTGGAAATTTATAACACGGGTTCTTTAAAACAAAACCCTCAAACCTTTATTTTGCGCAAAATTTCTGCCAAGAATGAGGACGTAACTCCCCACAGGTAATATTCCCAGTCTCTGCTGATGTTAACTGCTTGATTTAAAACAGTTAATTCTCAGAAAAACACTGCAATGTATCCATTGTATACAGTGAAATGTATTTTTGAATATAAGAGGAATAATTGGTTTTCTTTTGTTGGAAGTAAAAAATGTATATTACATGAATTAAAAAATAGTAGCCATTACTTTTTTGTAATAATTAAAAACTATTTATTTCCCTTAGTACAATGAAAAAAAATTAAAATTAGTCTTACTTTTTTATTACTAGAACTCAGAAAACTTATATTTTTTTCAAGAATAAACCAAGTGTTACATTAATAAGTACAGAAATTATCCAAGGATTCTAATGTCAATCTTTTCAGTGCCTTATAATTCATCAAAAGGAAATACCTGGCTTCTTGAAATATGAAAAAATTACTTGTGGTTTTCTCTTATACTCATTTTCCATATTCTGGGATTGCATACTTCATTTCTTACACATTTATGACATCCTCTCTGTAACCAGTTGTGTTTTCTCTGGCTAGCTCCTGCACTAAAGGGTTATTTAGTTTGTATTTTACTTGGTGGGCCGCGAATCCTAATTGTCACATGCCATGCAATTGAGTTTCTATTCATAAAACAAGGTGTTTTCAATATACACCAGTAATTAGCCTACATACTTTGATTTAAGGATAACATTTTAAAGTTCTTTGCTTTAGCTTAAGAAAAATGTGTGTTCTACCCTGTGCTGGTAGGAGCAAGTAACATTCTCGTCCTGTCACAGGAAAAACACAGAAGAACCAGTTCTGTCTGTGCCTGTGTCACAGTACTAAACTGCAGGGGTTATTTTCGAGGCAAGGTGCAGAGTGGAGATGTGGTGCTCTCCACAGATGATGATCCCACAAAAAGAATAAAGTGCCATGTGTTTAACTTATGACTGATTCAATTGAACTATTCTTTGTTAGAGCTCAGATTAATGAGCCCCAGTAGCCCAGTGTTATTCAGCACAAGAATAAAGGAAACCAGGAACCCTCAAGAGTAGTGAACTAGGGGAGAAATCAGGTTTACAAGCAACTTTTCTGAAGACCTGCACTATGTACACCATGGAAAGAATGGCCATACAAGATTTATTACGATGTAATCTGGTCATTTTAAGGTCATTGAGGCTAAACCTGCTACTTTGAGGGATTACTTTTGTTCCAGAGAATGTCTTAACTTCATTAAACTGTAAATGCTGTACTATTTCCCTTGTTCTTTTTCTTCTTGTGTTCAGAACTACTCAATAATCTCCTAGGGTTTAGAATAAATTTCTCTTTAACATTTGTACTTGGAAATGAAGACTCTTGAGTATTTTTGACCTACAAGGAACAGCAATCACCAGCCTCTGAAGGTTTTCTTGGAGGTTCAGAGCCATAGGCAAAGCAAATTATAAGAACCCGAGATACAACAGTTTCACTGAATTTAAAATTAGAATTATCCTAAAAAGCTTAGACAGGACTGAGTTGATGTGATTTAGATGTGAGGGCATATCTGGATTTTCTGGGGGGTGCTGATGCCTGTGAGCTCTCTGAACTGTGTTGTTGTGTCCCAAAAACAGGTACCAACATCTGCCATAATTATTGACTCCTGCACCTACAGTTTTATAACACTACCATGGCATTGGAACAATATGTTAGAAGGAGGATTTTGAGAAGGTTTTAAGAAAAATGAAAATAATTACTTTGTGATATGATTTTACATCACTGCTGAAATGCTAGGAGGTGGAGGAAGGTGGGAAGCAAGGTCCAAGTACACCATGTTCTTTGTGCTGCCAGTAAATCTGCCTCTAGAGTGAGTCAGATTTTTAAGTTGTGAATCTATGAGCATGTAACAGTTTATGCTGGTTATTGGTTGAATATCCAACGTTAGATTACAGTGTGTAACCAAAATCTGTCTGCCTCCCTCTCACACACACAAACACACAGACACAGCACTAAATTTTTCTTCAGAAAAAGGGAGTTCTCAGGCAAACTCATGATTATGGTGAGGCATAAAAGATGCAGAGAAGACAAAATCAATAACCATTTTATCTATCACATTCCTTCTATTGAGACAAAGAAAATAAGAGAAATTCAATGTGTTTCAAAGTTGTGAAGAATTTAGTATCAAAGAAAAAGAAACAGAAGCTGTTCATTTTTTTTTTCCCAGAAGTTTTTTGTATGTTGGTAAGATAAATTGCAGCAAATAGCCTGGAAGGATACCTTAGGAAAGTTCCCAAGATGTTTGTTATAATAATAATGATAATGATAATAGGTAAGTTTCTTTGTTTGATATGTACTGATGGTGTACTCCCAGAGAACAGGTGTTGGCTGTGTTTACTCCTTTTGTGTTTACTTTTTGCAAATGCTGTGTTGGATTATTATTGTCAAGGGAATGTTTGTTGAAATGCTCATTTTAAAGAGGATATTAGAGGACATTCTCAAATTGTCAATTCTGAACTCATAAATATTAGAGCCATTTCAGAAGTTTGATTTACTTAGGAATTTTGTTTAACTTCTTAAGGAAAAAAAAAAAGTTTTATTCAGTCAGAATTAACACAAGTAAAAATGACGGATTTTTTCAGCCATGAGCTGCCTGAATGTAATCTAACAAGCAAGATGTTTTCTTAATTCTCCTAGATACTGTACAGGTAGATACTGTAAGAATTTTACCACTTGTGTAATGTGGTTCCTATTGGCACCCCTCTGTGGGGCGTATGATTCTGTTGCAATTTGAACTAGAAAGAAGTTAATTTCATAAATTATTCAGCATTTGGGTTTGTTTGGTTTTAGGTTTTATTTTGCTTAAGCTGCTCTTAAACAGAAATCCTTACTAAGCAAGACCTTCATGGGCATTTCAAAGTGCCCACAGACCTGGACAAGCAGACATAACCATGGGGAGCAAGCTTAGAGACTGCTCTGGAAAATAGATGGGGTACTTCCTTTCTCACCCCAAAATCTGGGAGATAAAACCAATCAACCAACCAAAAAAACTGAAGAGCTAAGCAAATTAAAATTTTCAAAGGAAAGGAAAAAAGGGAAAAGATAAAAAGATACATATATTGTTTAAATAGATTGTGATTTTTAAATGATGGTTATGGAAATGTGTTAAAAATAGAGCAATGCTTAAAAGACTAAATAAAATAACCTGCCCAAAAACATGAGCAAGAACATTTATCAGAAAACAGATGGCCTCTTATACACAGAATTAAACATCTCTGAAAACATACCAATCCATTTATCTTGATGAATTCATCCTCTAGCAGATATCTCAAATAGCAGCAGCAATTTACCTGCGGGTCTGGAAAACACATTTCCATGAGGATCCATGGTGTAGAAATCAGTTCTGGATTTCAGCTTTTTGCATGTTGAGCAGGAATAGGATGGTAAGCTTTCCGTTCTCCTGATCTAATCTTCAGTCAGAAAAACTTTCTGTCCTAATTCTGAGGCTTAAGGGCACCAAATTTAATTCCAGACTACAATTTAAGCAACCGTACAACTCTCTTAAGTAGTACCTGCTTGCATTGGCTTCCACTGAGTCTTCTGGAAATATGACCTGGGCTCTGCTACAAGAAATCTCTAAGAAATTGAACTGTCAGGATTTCCACCGCCTTTTCTATCACTGAAGACATTCAATAACAAAGTTTAAGTGATGGTCGATGATAAAAATTTTAAAAAGATATTTTGAGCACACTGAAAATTACCATGTGCATATGCAGAAACTCCTGTGCTATCACCACTGAGAAATGATTAGTCAGGTCAGCCTTTTCAAAGATTTCTCAAAGACATGGATAACTCCTCTTGACCAGAAAATTTTGAAAAATGGCAGAGCATTATAGAA
Source organism: Brachypodius melanocephalos (assembly GCA_013398615.1). NCBI lineage: Eukaryota > Metazoa > Chordata > Aves > Passeriformes > Pycnonotidae > Brachypodius > Brachypodius melanocephalos. The sequence continues at coordinate 7,074,401 of VZSR01000245.1, forward strand.
ACTGACAATTTTAACATATTCTTCCAAGGAATTCACTGCAGCATTGTAAACTTTAAACACAAGTGTCACAGAACATCTCTGACTTGGTTTTTGTGGCATTTACAAGTGCTTTTAGATTAGAGTACTTCTGGAGACTTTCTATAGGAACTTATATTACCACTGAGCTTAACAATATCCTTGTGGCACTGAAAGGCTGCCTTAAATAGATACTTGTCAATCTATAGATTCATATTTAGTCCTCTGAGATTAGAAGGAAATGATCATGGAAATATGACTAGAAAACCTTGATGAAATAAGGAAAAATATTTCCTGAGGCATCACAGAAATAGTCAGTATTTGTTGCATGCTGGATTTACAGCATCTATAACATCCTGGATCCAGTGTTAGTTTCTCAGGATCTCCAGGTCAATCCATGCAGACACTTTTATAAGAAGAGCTCACAGCACAATGTAAACACAAAGGAAAGGTCCAAACAAGCCATCTTCCTAAGCACTTACACCAGCTAATGAATTAAGCTGGTGAAAACTTGGTCTCACAATTTATAGTTATGATAATTCAGGTTTCTCACGGGCTAATCTGCTCATGTTGTCAGAATCAGTGATGTTATTTCCCTGTCATCAGATTACTGATGTGGCAAGACTCACTTTTCCCCAGGCACTCAGAAAATGGGAAAGAGCTGAGAGAGCCGGAATGTAGGTGGGAACTCTGGGGATTTGTAATGCATTGTTATAAATTGCTTTGCTATTTATGTAGATTTAAATAATAAAATATACCCATAAGCCTTCTTATCAGCCACGTTAAATATGTTTTCAAAGAAAGGACTAAGCCAACCTGCATTTAAAATGCTTCCCTCCCTTTGCATCCTCTCAGTGCTGTGGGATTTGCACATCCCCACACATTCCTTGCAAACCCAGTATAACAGTGTGTGCACAGAGCCCAAAGAGGAAGTTTGGAGCCAAGGGGGAGTGTCTGATACAGGAGCTGAAGACACCACTCTGGACAGGGCAAGACTCCTCAGCTGTCTCTGCTTTATTATGAACAATTAATCCCCAGTGCCTTTTTTAACTCTCCCTGAGACAGGGTGGGGTGGGAGAAGAGGCAGCACATCAGCAGAGAGCCCCAGGACATGGATGATTGTTCAGTGTGCTAACACCTGGAATTCCAGCCCGAGACCAGTGAGCAAATCATGCAGATCCTTTTACAATAATATGTTGGGTATGTGAGAGGAGCATATGGAGAAAGAAGAGGCACTTTTGGGACATACTGATGAATTCTTTAATTGCCTTTGATAGGGTGTTGCATTTAAGCTATTGACCTAATGAAATGTGACTGGAAGATGAAGTGTCTTCTCAGAAATCCTATATTTACATGTGTTTGTCATGTGTGTGAGACACTGTCCAGAGGGTGGATCTTCGTTGCTAGCCCATGGCCAGGTAGAAGAGTTTAAAAAAATGGTTTCTGGTATAGTACACAATGTCTGTGTGAATAAATTCTATAATAAACTTCAGAAGATTTCTACTGTCTTCTGCAATTAAGCTGAAACATCATGTCAGAAAGGTGAAAAAGAACAAAAAAATGGGACCTTAAAGACAATGACAAAATGCCTGGAGATCTGTATTAAATCAGCTCAATAGAAAATGTCTTTATCTTATCTTTTTTTTTTAAATTTGGCTGGGATAACATGAATACTGAATAACACTGTCTGTTTACTTGCCAAAGCAAGTTATTTCTTACAAAATTTTGATTTATGCTCCTCTTAACCACTCCTTCCTTTCTGAGCTGTTCCTCACATTTGCCTGGGGTGTGCCCTGGCAGTTTATTTCACAGCATCTCTCTTAAGCAGAGAAGACATAAGAAAAGAACCTCTCTATCTCTCCTGTGCAAAATTTTGCTTTGGAAAGAAGCCTTAAGAAGTTTTTAAAAGGTCAATTAATCAATCAGGGAAAAGTAAAAATGTTATTTGACTGGGAAGCCTGGCCACACCACTCAGATAATGAATGATGAACACTGAGCCTTTGAGTGAATCCTTACCATCAACAGCCCATGACTAATCGATAGGGTGACATTTCACACAGTTGCAGAAGGTGATCAAATTTCATAAATATCAGATTGTCGTGGAAAAAAAAAATATGGATGGGAAAAAAAGAAAAGAGGATGAAAATTTCCCAGTGTCCTGCCCAGTGGTGGCTGTGGGGCCAGGGCTGCTGCTCCTGTGTGCAGGGAGGAGATGCCACCTGCATCCTGCCAGCCCTGCCCTGCCCAGTTTGGCTGCTGAGGGCAGCTGGGACTGTGGAAGGATGGCATCCTTACCCCTGCCACCCCACTGCCCAGGGGAGCTGGGTATCCCCTCACATACACAAACCCACCCAGCATCACACCAGTGAGGACTGCACTGGTGCCTCAGAAGGCAAGGTATTCATGTTTAATCTGTTGGAGGGGTCATTTCTGAGTCACTGCTGAGCAAAGCTACAAAGGACAGAGGGTAAATAATTAAGGGAGCAGTTAACAAGGACCAGGAGTGCTTGATGACCTGGGCTATGCAGAAAAACTGTAGTTTAAGGTAATGAAAAAGCTGGTCAGCAAGAACAAAGGATGAAAAACACAATGTGTGCTGGAAAGCATATGCCCTAAAAAGAATTAACATGAAATTCTAAAGCAGTGCTGTGGCAAAAGCAGTCAGTGGTGCCTGTGATTAAACAGGAGCATGAAAACAGGAAGGTGGTTTTTATCCATGGAGCCAGCCTGACACAGGAAGGCAGGCCAGCTTAACTCCACAACAGGATGTTTAAAATCTGGAAAACATGAAAAACAAAAAAGTCCCAGAAATTATTCAAACCTTTGGGTAAATGCCAGGTCTGTTTAGTTTATCAAAAACGACTCTGAAGGCTGGTTTGATTGCAGCATACATGTATGTACTTTCCAGGGTGAAATAAGCTCTTTTGAGTTAGAAGAGTAAAGACAGAACTAGTGGTGGAAATCTAATGCCACAAAAATTCACACCAGAAATTGAAGACATTTTATTCTTTAAAATCTTCTTTTTTTCTTTTGACTTCTTGGCAATTATCCACTGGAAATGGATAACAAAGGGAGGGATTTATCCTCCAGTTTCTGTCATCTTCAAATAAGGATGTTCTTCTTAAGATTTAACAAGTGAAACTGGTTTTTAGAACTCATAGTGTAGGGTACAAAATGCAACCTTGATAATCTTGCTAGTTATTTCTGACTTTGTGATGTGTTGATGCAAATACTGACTTTTAGCCCTGAGATCTCTTACCACGTTCCTGATTTTGCCCTAATTTGAAAATCCAGGTAGTAATTAGTAAGTCAGGCATATCTGTGCCCTAATTGACCACTAATTTGAAAGCAGCTATATCCTGATGTACTGCTGCAGCTGCAGATTTCTGTAAATATTTCTGTTTGCTTCACCATCATGGCATGACCTAGAGGTGGTTTCACAGTGAAACCTGGGGTGAAGGGCTCTCCCTTCACCTTCTCATTTAATATATGGCACCAGCTCCAATCTTAAAATCAGGTGGCAGTGTTGACATGAGTCTGTCTGAGCTGTATCACATGTCAAAAAGCTTTTTCACTCTAAAAAATCCATTAAAATTGTGACCAGTGAGGCTGGAGCAGCCTGTCCAAGCTGAAAAAAAGGAGAAGGGGTGTGAAGGTGTGTGGGTAACACCTCCTTTGTTTTGTTTTAATAAGGTTTTTAACTCAGCCCGAAGGTGATCACAACGAGCAAGATTTTTGCAGGCGTTTCTGGTACTGGGAGTAGGTGAACAAGAGGTTAGTGGCTCTAGGGTTGGAGTGATGCTTTCCCAGGGGAAATGTCAATGAAATCAGCCCATAACAGACCCAGCATGCATTGTTTTCTTTGGTTTGGTTTGGTTGTTTTACAAACCAGGGCTGAAAACTTCTGAAAACATCCTCAGCCAATATATAAAGAAAGAAAGAAATTACTGATGATTAACTACAAAAGTTCTTTTATTTCCCTCCTGACTTGGTTTGAGCACCTTGAAGGTGGTTAGTTTGGTCAAAATTAAATTGATCTTGTTCTGGTCAATGACCAAAATATATTACTTAGAAATTAAATATTTGCATAAATATTACTGCTATTATTGTAGAGAAGGAAAAAAAATATTTTTTAAAAGTAAAGTTTATTATTTGAAGAGGTGAGCTTTAGGCAAATAGAAATCTGAACATTTTAATCCAAAACCATTATGGGTTTGTTTTTTTTCCCTAATATTTTCGTTAGCATTTCTCTCGGTTTCTAGGCAATCATGAAGGATTAGAATTTTAAAATTTTGTTTTTATGTTGAAATATTTGTTGAGTGTGTAGTAATACTTCACACTGCACTCATTGTCCAATATTTCAACAGGTATTTTTTTGTGGAAAGGAATTTGTATATGTGGAGAACAAAGATGTATTTTAAAAGAAAAGCAGTGTGCAGTCATACACTATCATAACTGTAGGAGAAAGCTTTAGTTTCAATTTCTATTTGCCATTTCTTTCACTGTAAAACTTGTCACTCCAGTGCAGTATCTCTAGTGCTTAACTTGTCTCCAAACACATTAATATCTTTTTCTGTTGGGGCTTTGCTTCAGTCACTCATATCCTCCAGCTATGGAGTATGTGTTCTCAAAAATCCTAGGACCTGGAATTGTGCTGTGCCTTATATGTAGAAAATTATCAAATATTATTTTCATGAGGAACAGCTTCCAATTTCAAAACTGTATCTGAATCACTATGAATAAAAAATAAACAAAAACCCTCTGTAAGTAGCATCATTTCAGTGATCAGTGTGGCTGGAAAGAGCTATATACTTGTATTTTTTCAGGGCATCTCATCTCATCTTATTTCATCTCAATCTCATCTCAGTTTTCATTGAAATATAATTATTGATTTCATATTTTAACTTTTCTTTTGCATTTTACAGTTGTATACTTTTGTGGTTTTAATCCTTGAGTAGCTTTTAGAGAGCAGTTTCAGTGCTAGATTTTGTTTGGAAAGTGTGTGTGAAGAGAAGTTCATTTCAGAATTATCATCTGAAGCTCACCTTATAACGTAATTCGGAGAAACACAATAAGGGTTAAGGATTAATTATTAGAAATGAAAAAGTCTGACCTTAAGTAGCTGAGAAGAGAGAGAGCTCTTAAAAGATCAAACAGAAGGTGTTTACAAAAAAAAAAAATTAAAAACAAAACAAAAGAAAAAAAACTCCGAATCATCTAGAGTTTACAAGGATCATTTTCTAGAAATATTTCATTATCTGGGGTACCTCTATGAAGTATTGATACACAGCATTAAATGATTGGCTGGAACTGAGGGCTTCTACCAGTAAATAATTGCAACTCTGCATTCCCGAAAGCTGCTACTGAGAATACAGCAGTTATTTCCCTTTCCACATCTCCTACTCTTTTCAGAATTATTTTTTGTTTTGTATACATGTGGGAATTTCTCCCAAATCAGTAGCATCTCTGTATGAAATGAAAGGAGAAAAAAAATCCCAGAAGCTTCACCTTTGTGTGCTGGAAGGTCATACTCATTTTTCCCTTTGTAGCAGGAGAAAATGAAATCAACCTGGTAAATATCTATAGGCAGCCATCAGAAAGAAAAGTGGCTCCTCTGTTCTAAGAGGAAAGGGAAGTAAATTCAAGTCTGACAAAATTGTCACTAGCCAGAACCTGCCAGTCCTGCTTATTTTTAAATCAAACAGCCAGTGGTAATGAGGTGATGTGAGCCTCAGGAAACAAAATCAAACAGCAGAGGTTAGCTCTTAGGAAACATTCCCAGTTAGCCTGGTGGTCTGTAAGGGTGCAGAAAAGCAGACCTTTGCATTTTCAAGACCTTGAAAAGTTTATCTCTTACCATGAGTAAAACCCTTTGTCAGCTCCCACCGCAGTGGTGGAGGGATTCCTGCTGGTTACAGCCTGCCCATGGGAAGTGCAAATATCCTGGATGAGTTTTTCAGAAACAGTCTCCAGGGACGTACCTGTTATCACATTCAAATTGATGAATGTCCCAAAAAATTGCGTTTTTTTTTTTCCCTTATCTTTTTTACTGAAGAAAAAAATGGTTTTGATATCTGTAATTTTGTGCCTCCCTATTTAGAAGCTGTTTTCCTTGAGATGTGGGCACTCATGGACTTTCTTCCATCTGTGGATATACTGTAAATCTCATCAGAATTAGGTGATTTCTTTTTCTCATATAAAAGTGGTCCTTTGTCATAAATGTTTATGGAAATTGTTAGTTCACAATGATATAAAACCTCTGTCAAGAACAGGTTACGAGTAAAAACTCTGCATGAATGTTATAGTAGATTTGTGACATTTTCAAAACAACTTGTAGAACTGATAAAACATTTAAAAAGATAGCTTTGAAATAAAAAAATGTCCAGAGTCAATCTGCTTCTCTGCTGTAAATGAACATAACGTGACATTAAATCAGTGTCTGCCCAAGCCTATTGCACAAGCATGTTTTACAAACATTGCACGCATTTATTAATCAGCAGATATTTGCTTCCCTGCAGTGCCCTGCATTCCCTTTTGTTGGCTCTGAAGGGATTTTCCTGGTGGGAGCTCAGGCACCCCTGGCTGTGTGTCCAGCTGACCACGCCATGGCCATGGGATCTGTTTGCATGGCGTGTTTGCTGTGATCACTCTCCTGATTGGAGCTGAATTGCACCAGACAGAGCAGCCAAAGCCTCCAAGGAGTTGTCTAGACACCTGAAGCAGTAACTGGAAGGCAAGGGCACATGAGCTTTTATTTACTGAAAGACACTCTTTAAAGACTTTTGAGAAAAGCAGTTTTAAAAACCCTCAGAGGTAGTTCCAGAAAGCAAGAGAGCTCGGAGGCTTAATTCTGCTCCTGCTTGTACACAGTGTAAGTCTGAATTAAATGGTGTTATTCTTGTGAAAAAGAAAGGTTTAAGATCACAAGCTAGGAAAAGTCATACGAGAACAAGAGGAGTACTTTTTCTTAAATTTCTAGGTTAATTTTAAATTGCACATTAATAATTTGGGAACTCGTTTCCCAGATTTGAGATTATTTAATCCTTTGTTTATATATTTCTTGTACAATTAATTAGTTTGTAGTTAAATAAAATGCTGTTTCATAAACATTGAAATGTAGCCTATCCTGTCCTGAAGCACAATCATCTGATATAAAAGAGAAAAGAGCTTTAAAAACTGAAATAAAATCAGAGTAATTGCTTCAGATTCAGGACTTTTCACTCTTGGTGAAAGGTTCTCTTTGAAGTGATTTTGTTTAAGAAAAAAATAGCTTCTCATCATAAAGGGTTAAATCTTTGTGCTAAAATCTTTGTATTAAAATCACAGCCACCACAAAATTAATTACAAAGGGGAGCTGAGCATTGTCTTCATACTGAGGGGTGAGTAAAGCAAAACAATAACTTTTTTTTACTTAGTCAGAATCTCATCAAAATCTTTCAAGTGTTTAAATCCATCCAGAAGAAATCAGTAACACAGAGACAGAGCAGGCTGCTCTTCTCGCCTTATACAACATTTCATATTTCAGAATGTGTGTGAGCAACGTTGTTCATGTGAATAAAGCTTGAACCAAAATCTTCCTGTTGACAAAGATGACTTTTGCACCCCCTGGAAATGACAACAGCTCTGTGGGAATTTGTTGGGTGCTTGTGGAAGAGTGGAGCTCCAGGAACTGACTCCAGTTTTATATATACCAATAATAAAATGTCCAACAGTTTTTACTTGGTGAAATTAGTCCTGTCTGACATTAATGGGGGCTAGCCCAAGACTTGCTGTTACCTAAAAGAGAATAAATAAGCCAGGCTGTGAAAAGGATGATAACACAGGAGAGAATTTCGGTAGATCCCTCAAACAATAAAGTTATAATCAATGTGTGCAGCAAAGGTAGTTTCCTCCAGCTGTGCAGCCTGAAAAAAGTTTTTGAGGATTTCAACCCACATCCTGGCTAGACAATCTTAATGATGAATGAAAAATTTTACTTTTATGCAGAAGAACATAGGAAGTTCAAAGAAAAATCAGAATAAAGGGACACGCACTGAGTAATACAGGTTAGAAATCATTTCTGTGCAGCCCATTGGACCTAACGAGGCAAGGAAGATCAGATTCAAAGAAAAAATTCTATGTTTTTTTTCCTAATTGATGATGGGAATTTATAAGGAGATTACCATTACCTTGTGATGATTCCATTTACCAGAGCAAGAAACAACTGAACTGTTCATGCTTGCACACACACAGAGACTAAAATTTGTATGTGCATTGCTCTTACTCATGGGATTTTCACACCCAAGCTGGGTATCAAATCTCAGTTATAACATGCCTGGAGGAAATTGAGTCCTTGTAGATGAAATTGAAAAGAGGCAGCTAAATGAGGTGTCCAAGCCACTCAGAAAACAGTAAAGTCAGATGAAACAAAAGTTTGGGTAATGAAGGACAAAGTTTAGACCTAAAAGTAGCTGATGTAATTGCTTCCAGAAGATGAATCAGAGCAAGATGCCTCTCTTCCTTTGAAATCTGTGTGTGCAGACAGGCTTTCAGAGCTAAATACCCAAATCAGGTTAACTGCTTAAGATATTGAACCTATAACTCCTTTTTTCCCTCTCACATGCAGAATTCTTCATCATTTAACCCCGAAGTTTCCTCACCCTCTGTTACCTATTTCACAGGTTCCACAAAATATTCTGAGTTGGAGGGGACCCTCAAGGACCATCAATCCAACTCGAATGGCCATAGATGGATCAAAGTCACAGCCTTGGCACAGGGCTGTAACCAGCTGAGCCAATTGCTGCTCCCCAGTCATGTCCTCATTCTTAGTTTGGGGATATAGCATACACGTGGGGGTGCTTTGTTCAGAACCCTGGTTTGGAGGGGTGCATCCCCAATTTTAATCCAACAATCCTAGCTCAGATAGTTTACATGGATTTTCACTTAACTGGGGGTCGAAGCAGCTTCCTAGTGGGGAGAAACATCAATTCTTAAAAACTATTTGTCTAAATCTTAATGATATTTTTCTGATTGGAATTATACAAAAGTTGCCTCAATTTTTGTTTCACGATGCTGTTTAGGACTCAATGGATTTTCTTGGTTTGAGGTCACGAGGAGATGTCACCCTCTGATATTTTCTCATCTGTGCTACTGAAGAGTTTGGTTTGGATTCACATAGATCCTTATGGCCTTGATCCAGGGAACTTTTGTGCAGGAGGAAGTAATTCATGCTTAACCCACAAATATGCAGAACCAATTTATGCAATTCAGATTATTTCACCTCTCTGCTTTTAAAGTAATTTATTTTCTTTTACCAATAGCACCTTAAAATTACTTTAACGTTTACATTTTGCTGGTTTCTTTTACCTATGGTCTCTTCTGCAACATTCATCAGCTACTTGGAGCCTCATTTTTCCCCACAGCATACTTGTAAGTTGTAGCAGAGTACTTATTATTCTGATTCTTTTTATTATGAGCATAGTCTCAAATGAGGGTAAGGAGGGAGCAGGTGACCTTCCCAAGGTCATATGAAAGGGTTTATATCCACCAGCAAGTAAAGCATCTAAAATTCCCACTTCACTGCTTTATCAGAACACTACCTTTTGATTCCTCAGAAAGTTCTTTCACAATTTATTAAAACTGCTATCTTGAAGAAGACAATTTGCTTAATTCATAGCTCACTTTTTCACTCAGGGTTTTATTTACGTATATCATATATTAACGGTAAAGATAATAATAATGTATGCTGTGTAATGAACAAGCACACTAAGAGATCTGATGCCAGGGCAATGCAAGGGTTAAGGTAGTTCTTCAACAGCTCCACATAAAGAATCCAGTGTTTTAATGGTCCCAACTAGGATTAGAAGTTGACACATCATTAAGATGAATAGGGGATACAGTTTGCACCTTTACTGTTGCTTCTGTGCTGTGTGGCTTGCAGGATCCTTCTACAGTTCCTGGAGGACAGGCTTAAAGAATACAAGAGTGCATCATTAATTTATGCAGGAGACTCTCTTTGTCAAAGACATTACTAGTGACTGCATTTTTAATGAAGCTCTGGTTTTGCAGAAAACCTTTTGACGGCGTGAAGACCAAAACACCAAGGGATTAATGATATTTTTGTGCGCATTCCTTTTCACTGTTAGGCTTCCTGTCATAAGAGAAACGTTGTTCCTAATACCGATTTTACCCATGTGCAGTTCTGTAGATGTGCACTCAGCGAGACCTGCCTATGTAAGGATGAAACCCAGATGTTTCCCTCATGGTGTCATATTTGCATTCAGTATTAAAATGAGTAAAGATCTAAAGCCAACCTAGAGGCAGAATCACAGTTGTGTTTTCAATAATAAAACCCCGTGCAAGCGCGCTTCATTCTTTATCCTCTATGTCCAGCATTAAGCATTTTTAAAAAGCAACATATTTTTTTACAGTTAAATGATTTTTCTTGGACCTAACACATTTGTCCAAGGAGGTTGGTAAATATTAAGCTGGCTAGTTGATCCAAATTAAGTTGATGCAGGAAGGCAGGGAATGGTTTGATAATTTGCCAGTATAAAATGATATAGTTGCAGGCACCCCTGGGTACCAACAAAATGTCTTTGCATGACATCTCACTGCCTCTGGTTTAGTTTGCTCCAAGCCATACAGGCTTGAGATACAGAAGACTCCAGGTGAGTCGTGATGGCTCTAAGGGCATAAAAAGTTAAGAATAACCTGAAACTGCTTTAGCACCCATATGTACAAACACATGTAGACATATTCTGGCCCTTTCAATCACAATAGTTCTGTTTTACACATTGACATTACAGAAGTGAAATAACTCGTGGAAATAGGGAAAATATTTTCTATATAATTATTTCTACTTCCCCTGTTTTGACATCTTCCTAAAATTTTAATTGCTTTTTCATTGGAATTATACATGCTTATTTTAAATGCAGAGGCCTTTTAACTATCAGCACCCTCATATTTACCAAAACAGAACTGAGTCTGAAGTAATACGTTATACCAGAAACTCAATATTTAACAGCCCACGGCATCCTTTGTCATTCAAAAGGCAAAATTCCCACAGATGCAGTAAACTCTTTACCCTGCTCAGAGACCAGTGGGATGCAGTCTGCAGTGATTAATGCTAACTGCTAGACAAGGTTGTGGAAAGGATTAGCAATTTTAAGACCCAGCTTTCAAAAAATGTCTGCTAAAAGATCAATTTTCAGGAGAGGAAAAATCTCATCTTCATTGGATGGACCCCTTTAAATTTTCTCTTCTCTTTTACCCCATAATGAACAGTCTTTAATTATCAGTTACTTTTGGAAATCTTGCTCAGAATTTAGTAAGGCTTTTATCCATACAATACAGTATTTTCTCTTCTGATTTCTCAAAAATCCTCTTTCTTCTTCCACTCCCTTTTTTAATATGTTACACTTTGAATCACAAACTTCTCCACAGACAAAATGTATAGGCAATATTTTAATCCAGACATAATTCCCAAGCATCTAAGACACTGTCAGTGTAAAGGGCTTGGTGCCCACCATACACTTCTGTGAAAGTTCAGTAACCACAGTGCCAGACCAGTCATTTTTCAAACCAGCTGCAGGGTTGATTTGTTTCTAAGTAATTTAAGTGCACATTTTTTTTGTTTAGGTGATACAGCTGGAATGTTTTGTGATTTTTTTTTCAATGAGGAATCACAGAATATGCTGAGTGGGAAGGGACCCACACTTAGCCCTGTGTAGGACATACCCAGGAGTCACACCATGTGCCTGAGAGTATTGTCCTGAATGATTCAACAGGGTACATGAAAGTGATTGGATTGTTTCTAAATCATCCTAAATGTGTATTTAAGCAAAAGAAGTTACATAATATTTTCATTCCGTGTCATTAGGAATTTTGGAACAACTAATTACTGCTGGTATCCAAATTTACTGAGACATGATTACATCAATGTCAGATACAAGGATAAATCTGCTAGGGAAGACCTGTGCTTTATATCAGTTTTTACACATCCTGTGTTTGCTATGAAATCTGTTTGAACAAATAAGTGATAAAAGACTCAGGGAGTCAATGAAAAAAGGTCCCCTAAGTACCAGGCTGTGAATTGGATGCTGTTCCATCTCTCCATGGGTAAACTCTTGCCTGCTCTGCTGTAACGAAGATCACTCCTAAGTAAATACTGTCTCTTTTAAAAGAATAAGTTTAATAAAGGACAAGATTTTCTGTATATCAAGAAAATATATCTTAAAGCTGCTTTTATTGTTCCACAGCAAAGCCAAAAGGCATCCAACTGTCTGGTATTTGCATACATTTTTTTTTTTTTTTTCATCTGGCACAATACTGTATGAATGGAATAGGGAAAGCCAAACTGATTATGTCCAAGCTCATGATTGTAAAATCTCTGCTCCCAAAGATATTTTAACTAGCTAGACTCCATTGATCTACAGCAAAGCTTTGTCAACTAAAGCTTTTTTCTTAAATTGATTCTCCATCTTGTCTCCTCATTCTTTCGACAGCACACAGCAGGAAGCTCTTTCTACATACAGAAAACAGGATCTTGCTGTAGGCATGGGTATAAAACAAAAAGACAGTGATTAAAGAAAAAAACATACTGCTGTTAGTATTTGATCTTAAAATTATTGATCTTGTCGATCAGTTAGAGACAGAGAGCGCCCATTTAAATCCCTAATAACTATTAATGCTACCACAAAACGCTGACCACTGGAAAAACAGAGGAAATCTATATGAAAGTGTAATGTGATGTTTATTTGGCTCTATAGCTATTTGTAGAATGTGAGAGTAGGTACATCCCACTTGACAAAGATCTTATCTATAAGATTTCTCTTACAGTTAGCATCATATAAGAATATGAAGTTCATAGAGCAGACTTATATTTTAAAGACTTTTTTTTGTGAACTAAAACCTTTTATTCTCTAATTGCCAAGAGCAATAATAGTTTTTATCAGGCATATATTAAGAGCAACATTTTTTCTTTTAACTGACCCAAACTCAAGCATTTCTTCAGGATACACTTCAAAACCCACTGAGCTAAGCCAGCATCATACTACATTTGTTCTTCACATAAAATTGGTTTTATTCTGTCTCAGGAGTCTGAATTCCTATTGTAGTTGTACCAACAGTGCCTCTAAACATATTTATGTGTAAATATAATTGAATGTTCATTAAGAAAAAAAAAAAAAAGAAAAAAGAAAAAAAGACAAATCCTATCTCCAAATTAAGTGCACTTCAGCTCCTGGTTATATTAAAAGAAAAAAGATTTTACCATTTGGAATTAAACAAAACCCCAGAGATCTTGAGTCTATGTCCATACATGCTTCAACTTAAAATCTTACATCAATCACCAAAGCTTGCCACCTTAAAGTGAGATCAGTATTTTCAAGGCCAACAATTGTTACACACTAGGTCCCACATTGAACCAGTTCACAAATATTTAGCACAAATATTCATGTAATTTATAGTAGTATTATTATTCTATCTCCACCAAGTGAGGAAAACATTCACTAATAATTTGATAATGTCTCTGGGACAGGAAAAAGATAAAAATGTAGACAGCTGCATTTAGTCTGCAATTAGTAAAAAGTATATAGGATGGTTCATTTACATAACAGGCAAGTAGGGATGGATTTTTTCTGAGCTGCCCAAAGCATTTCTGGAATGCCTATGCTCATCTCTAATAGACATGTAAATTAAATTTTATGAAGCGCATTTAAAATATACTCCATTGATTTTTTAATTTATCATAAGCCTCTAATTCATATTTTGGTGCCAGTCTAGAGGCTCATGTGGTTTTGAAACCAATAGAGGCTTCTATTGAAGGGTTTTTCTTTGTTTGAATTACTTTATTGGTTGAGTGGAAAGATTAAATATAAACGAAGAAGTCATTATGATGATGTAATAAAACACATACTCGTTGTTACTGCACTTTGAAAGCTGTTTTTTAAGCACATTTTTCTATTTCTGTTAGAAGACAATGAAATGTTATGAAGCATCTGAACATAACTATTTGAAATATTCATTTATGTTTCTTTTAATCTATACAGCACTGAAGTGAAAAACAAAACAAAAACAGAAATAAAGATTTCATACAGAAATTCCTGTGAATAGCTTACATTTCCTTGTTATACATACAATAAAACTCTCTCCATTTTTTATTCACAGTTGGATAGAAAATGCAATAACTTCCTTTCCCTGGTTTTTATCATTACATGTGAGTCTTGATTCACATTAAAAAATAAAAACCTCAAGCATGCTTTTTCATGCTTTTATTTTATGTGTTAAGTCCTGAGTTTTCAGTGTATGAAAAGAAACATGAAAATCTAGAATAATTAAAAAATGGTTAAATAATATATTATTTTTTAAAAAATACTAAAAGAATACACATCATATTATGCCATGGAATGTTAAAATGTTTATTTTCCTGCAGTGGGAAAACTAAATGTGAAACTAATATGAAAACTTTTCCTCTTGCTCTCAAAGAGAGACATTTTTTTCCCTAATCGGGAACCTTTCAATGCTGGAACACATTTCATAGAACTACAGACAAATATATGAAAATTTCTTTCACATTCTTGTCAGTTAAATTATTTATCAAGTGCTTTCTTTGTTCTTTTCTTTTAAGGCAGTAGGACTTTACCCTTCACTTCTGCAGTATTCTCCAAGCAATTGAAATAAGTCTTCCTTTGAATTACTGGTTATTGGCAGAGAAGTATTCCTCTGCTCTTCTCCGGGACTTTGAAGTGTGTCAGGAATTAACGTCAGGGTTTGGCATAAAGGAGCTCTGCTGGGTGGAATTGAAGGGCTCTGTCCCTCCTAAAAGTGGAAAGGTGTGCATGTCTGTGTGCTGCTCCAGTGCTGGGACTTCTTCCCTGCCACCCTATTCCCAGGAGAAAGTTGCTGGTGCAGGTATGGTGAGATATGAGGTTATCACAAAAATGCCCAAAGGAAATTTGTCCCTTCCTCCTGGGAGCTCTGGGACACACGGAGGGAAGGAAAGGCTCCCTTTGGAGCCAGGGCTGCTCCTGGGGGGAAGGCTTGGAACTCAAACTGGGGACTCAAGGTCTTGGTGGAGCTTCTATTCCCCTACACAAGGAAAATTGTTCTTATTTCTGATGTGGAGACCTTTCTGCTTCCACTGCTCTGTGGCTCTGTCTCCACACAGTCTGCACACCAAGGGCAGGAAATGCAGAATGTGAGCAGGGTGCAAGATCACCTCTCCCTCCCCATTTTCACCCAGGTGAAATGTTGATTAGTTCCTGACTAATCTCATTGGCAAGAATAAAAAACCAAATACTATTTTTTTTCCTCTGAAATTGTTGCATCACACCCCTACCCTAGTCCAACCATTTTAGCATGGGTTCATTTTCAGTATGATATGCTCCATTAGGTTGTCTTCATGAAAAAGGAAAAACAACAGACAGGATCACACTCTTCGCAAGGATTTGACTTAAAATATGTGTATGTGATATACTGATGTTCTCCTTTCACTTCAGCATGCTTTATTAATTTTAATTATATTTAGTCTTTATTTCTAAAAATGTAAAAAAATTTCAAGCTTTTGTTATTGCTAAGCATAAAAAGGTGATGTATATTTTAGATTTTCAGAAGTTTTTTTTAGTGAGAGTTAAAAGTAGATTTTCAGACTAGCCCGGCCTGATCCTGGTGTGACAGAGACTTAATTTTGGTCTCTGATGTGCAGGCATGTATCATTATTTATCTTGTCAAGTCTTCTTTTGTTTGTGCACATACTTGTGCATCTGGGATGGAGTGTGAGCACCCTGGCACAGCATATCACAATAAAACCATTTAATACCTTGCAATATGATGGTAATGTAAAAAAAAAATTGTGAGCAGTGCAAAGCAAGAGAGATGTAAGTATAGGTTTCTAACTAAGCAGCTTTTTTTAATCCTTGTTTATATATTCACATCAGGAGCATGAAACCCTGAGGATTGTTTTGTACAGCTACACTGAAGGAAATGTACAGTTTGAAAAGAATTAAGGAGACCACGAGACTCCTCTCCTGGTTATGCAGGATTTTTGTAAGGGGCAAACTGCAGGAGCTGACCACAGTCATCTTTGGGCAAGAGGAAATCCTGGGTACATCCAGGTGCAAATCAACTCCCAGAGAGGGGCAGGGTGAACCTCTGTCCTCATGCCAGATACCAGAGAGGGTGTGAGAGTTTCAGAGCTAAGCTTGATCACTTCTCTGCCTCATTCACCGACTCATACCCACTCATGCTCAGCAAGAGGCACTCAGCAGCAAAGACAGCAAACGCACCGTTCTCTATTTGTCCATCATGTAGAAGAAATAAGATAAGATTGGGCTTCCAGGGATATTCTGACCACATTTGATGCTCCCATTCCATCAACCTGCTCTGAAATTTCCTTCACTTGAAAATGGAGGAGGGCTTTTTGGCTCTATAGCTACAGCATCATTAACGTCCAAACTTTGTTTCTTGATGTCAGTGGTAAGTCCACACTCACAAGTCTTCACATTCTGCCTTTGAAAGAGCCAGCCAACCATAATTTGATCCCCGGATAAAATCTCGGAATGCTGCTAATTACTTCTATTGAAAATTAGTACAGCTGAGACACAGCCCACTGATCCAGAATCGTGTCCTCTGCGACTGCTGTCAGAAGTTGATTTCCATGACGAGTTCTCTTGGCTCTCCAGAAGATGCTGGCTGCCCTCTAGTGACAAAGAGATTCCTGCTGATGCACTGCTGTGGATGCAAACATGTTAATAAACACTGTCTTGTAGATCAATATGGAACAAGAGGCTTGGATCGAAGAAAGGCAAAGAATCTTAAGGTTATTAGCAAGAGCACTGCGCTTGGAGGTATTAGAAAAAGGAGAATTCCAGGCTGAACAGACATGCCACCCTCAGTCACAGTAATTTTTGGAGGTAAATTATTGTTTGATCAGAAGTTCCTGAATCTTTAGATTTTCTTACATTTCTGTTATCAGCTGAAGAACCTATGATTATTATAAAAAGACCAGAATAAGGGTTCTGCGTTGCAGGAAGGTTTACTCTGCTAAAAATATCCATCTGACTTCCATTCTCTCACTGGCATTAAATATATTTTTTGCAGTACTTCTTTGTATATATATGTGTGCATGTGTATGTGCATCTGCAAGTGGTAACAGAGATGTTTTCATAATTTTCTAAGTGAAATCACAACCTGAATTTTAGGGACACTTTTGGAATTCAGTTTTGGACTAGTGAAGATGATATCAAACACTAGAAACCTTACCCAAGATCAAGACTGTAACCAAATATGTTGAGAATGAATAAAAACCTATGTTGAATATTTACATCAATGAGTTGTCTCACACTAGGAGACAGCACATGCAATGCATTGATTTGATTCAGAGCAAATACATCATTAAAGAATACTCTATGTAAATACTCCAGAAACAAAAATCTCTTCTACTTGAATCCCAGGGGGAACAATTACCACACTTCTACATGATGATACATCTCATAATAGGAGAGCTGGTGTTAAAACATACAAGTTTTCTCATCTGTCTGCTGTGAGAATGTAAATATGTATTTCTGAAGTGCTGTGCATCTCATTTCATTGATGGTTTCATTTCTAGATTTTCTTTACTTTTTAAATTTTGATTTCTGTTCTGATGTTTCAGGACCTGAAACCTGTCTTCCTTAACTGATGCTCTAAACTCTTTTTTAGTGAGAGAATACCATCACATCACCTACCTTAACATTTACCTCTTTCCTGGTCAGCAGGCTCGCTCCCCTGTGCCGTGATGCTTGTTGTTAATCTGCTATGAGAAGTGACATTGTGGACATTTAAAATCTGCAAAGCTTTTCATCCCAAATTTGCTCAAACCTCATACCAAACCTGGAGACAAAATCTGCAATTCAGGTTGGCATCTCATACCACAAACAGGAAATCATATTGACTCTCACTCAGGAATAAATGTTGTTTAGGAAAGCCATTAAGCATGTGCTTAATTCACAAAGGATAGCTTTTTATAATAAAGATAGTGATCTTTCTATTCAAATTAAATAACGTGATAGAGTGACTCTGCCAGATTTGCTGTCCTCAGGAAAATAGAGGAAAAATATTTCCCTGTCTACAAAAGCACTTTCTATATACTGAAGGGTTCCATTGACTTCAATGGGACTTAAATATCGAAAATGTTTTCCCAAATTATAGGTGTTACCTGAAGTAGGGCTTGAGAGAAGATGAACAAAAGCATTTTCCCCCTCTCCTGGTGTATGTGTATTTTTCCATACTCCCATGGCAGTTTAAGCCTAACATCAGATGTGTTACTGAAGTCTAGCTTCAGTACAAGAGAAAAAAAAAAGGAACTGAATATTTACACTTAGAAAAGTCATAATTTTGAACGATCTGTTTTTGTACATAGAAAGAAAATAGAATCTTAGAGTTATAGAATATACTGAGTTGGAAGGGACTCACAAGGGTCATAGAATCGTATATCCCAGGTTGGAAGGGACCCATAAGGATCACCAAGTTCAATTCCTGGCCCTGCACAGGAGAAGACCACCGTGTGCCTGAGAGCATTGTCCAAATTCTCCTTGAATTCTGGCAGGCTTGGTGCCATGACCACTTCCCTGGGAAGGCTTTTCCAGAGCCCAGCCACCCTCTGGGTGAAGAATCTTTTTCTCATATCCAACCCAAACATCCCTTGACACAACTTCAGGCCACTCCTCAAGTCCTGTCACTGTCACCACAGAGAGGAGATCAGTGTTCTCTGCTGGAAGAGATCAGTGCCCTTCCTAATCCTCTCAAAGACCCACTGCCATGCCTTCACTTTTGTCCTGGTTTCAGTTCATTTTGTTGTAGTGCCATTCTCTTGATCTCAGTTCCCATGCACAGTGAAAGCACATTATAAAATCTCAGAAATTGCTATGCAACAGCTCTTGATTTAGATCTTTGTCAAGGGACTGTCACTTTGTCCCACAACTAGAACTGTAACCCAGCTGATCTCTAGGTGCTACAGAGATATGGATGTTTAATCATGATGATCAGCACCGAAAGCATAACATTTTGAAATATTAGGTGTTTTGTGTATAGAGTGTCTTTCTAATGGAGTGTCTAAATTTCATTCTTTGTCTTGGACCTTGGTTTTACAGAGTTGTGCGGGATTTTTTGTAATAAAGTAAATTTCCAACCATTCCTTCTGTTGTCATCATCCTCAGTTAGTAACACCTGCCTGGATGTGTAACATAACATCTCTTCCAACCAAGTAAACCCATCTACAGAACAATTTATCAGTGCAGCTGCCCTGAGATATGTTCCAGGCATTCTATTTGAGACCAATCCTGCCCTTTCAGATGTGTCTAATAAACTTTATGGATGGATCATATCTACTCCTGCATTGACCTGTTTATTTTAGCACTTCAGCAACTAGGGAGACTTCTGCTTACATGAGCACTTATGTATTGCTGCATGTTGGGAAGACATTCTGAAGAATTAACACTGAAAAAACTGTACGTGAGTCTTTGAAGAAGGAACTCACAGGAATGGTGTCAGTAGTAGAGAGGAGCCGATACTAAAAATTCCAGTGGAAGAAAAAAGTAAGGATGGAGAAATTACAGCTTGCAGAAAGGCAAGGAAGATCAATGTGTTTATTATCAATAAATCAATTTGCTAATCCAGGTGGCATTCTGCATCTGGAGGATGTTGAGGGTAAAAGGAGATGAGTAGGTTGGTCTTTTTTTTATAATAAGAGGAAATCGATACACTAATCAAATATCAGATGGGACATGATGAGTAGAGAAGAGAGTCTACATAATGTATGGTTCTAAATTGGTTTCCTAAAATACCCATGTTAATGATGAAGGAACTCATTCTAAATTAGTGTATATTGGCATCATTTAATATAACTGCCATAGCTTAACTTGCACCAGCTGGAAAATCGGCTTTGCATATCCAAAGATAACACTAGGGTAGAATTGCCCATTTTTCTCAGTGATGCTTGTTCCATATGGATAACAGTAAATTTATACAGGTTTTAAGTAAGATCAAACTCATAGTGAGGATTCTTGGGAATGGCTATTGAAGTCTGGGGAAGCTTTCCTTAGCCTGAACTTCTGTTCAAGAACAGATTCCTCACTGCAGGACAACAGAGCTACTGCAGCTGAAGGCCACACATCAACATGGACTAATGAATTCCCACTGCAGCACATCCTGGTGCTCCTGTTGCTCTATTGTCTAAAGCATCTAACCCAGACACATCATATATATGCTTTTGAACCATTTGATTTTAATAAGGCTCCTCAGGCAAAACAGTTTACAGCGCATTTCTTACTTTTTACAGAAAACACTTTGGAACCTGCCACAACAACAACCATTAATACATGTCACATTCTTTGTGCTCTCTATATAGCTCAAACATTCTTATGTTCATTAAAACATAATGTCTAACAAAGATTGAAATTTATGGTTAATGGGAAATTTTTTGTAGTGGGTTGAAATAATATACACAACATAAAAGAAATAATCAAAACCTTTAAAGAATCTTCATAGAAGATTCTCATTTTTTCATCACGAATATCCCCAGTCTCAAAAAGTCAGATTGGCTTTGAAGACATATGGGATAGTGAAGTAAGGATGGGAGAAATGAACAGACTTCTTATAGAGTATATAGAGAAATAAATAAAATTATTTCTAGACACAAGAAATGATAAAGGAAAACAGCAGATGTGAAGGACATAATGCCTCCATTTTTTCTGTTATTCTCAGATTAACTACTCATTCTGATGAAAACCTTCTGAATATTCTGATATGACTGGAATTTTCTATGAGTATATCAGTTAAATTTTCTGTGCATAGAAAGCCAGTTATTTATTGATGCACTGGACAATTTAACGTTGTTTTCCAAACTGTTTAGCTTGATCCACATTCATTTAATTGTGTAAAATAAACTTCCTTGTGACTAACATTTCTGGCGGTTCTCCCTCTTCAGCTGTCATGCTTTAAGTATGTACCAATATAATATCCTCATGCAAGAATAAATTTTTAATTTAACAATGGATAAACCAGAAATTTTTTCATTGCAGGAAGAAGCAACAAAATCTCTTGTCAGATCCATTTCCTGAAATGTACAATCCATAGCATATCTGGAAAAATATATTGGTTATTTTATTGCAATCAGACCTAGAAGGTTTTTTTAAAGAAAATAGTTCCAATAGTTTAACTACTAAGTTCCAATTTTTATAAATTTCACATTTTGAAATAAATTGGTCATAGATAATGTGGAGATCATCAGTGCTGAAAAATTATTCTTATTAAGGTTCAATTTGATATGTGATCAAAGTGCAAAGGGAAAACAAAAATAATCAGGTAGCCCATTTCCTTAATGAGTTTATCCACTAAATAAGTGGAATAGTTGAACTGGATATCTACAATATATATGTGTATTCAGTTATATGAGGCAAATTGAAAGCTGAGTCCAGGATTTTTTTTCCCTAAATGTGTAGAAATTTCATCAAGGTTCTTGCTTTGCATTGTATAGAAATGGTTGCTTTTAACACATCTCAGCATTGACTGAAATAGATGAAGGTCTGGTTTCCACATCCTATAGTCCAGATATTTAAAACTTTTCTAAGTACCAGAATTCAGTAATTTTATTTTTATTTCAAGGTGAAAGTATTAGAAATTAAAGATTTCAGATAAAAAACTACTACTTCTCACAGTAAATGTATGTCAGAATGTTACATCCCACTATACATTGTTTCACAGTCAGAGTGTACAAAATACCTACCTTGGCTTCTCACAAATCCACAAAGCAAAAATGATCCTTTCAGCCTGAATAGTCTTGATCAGATCAAGTACTCAAGCATTATCAAAATTTGTATCCATTTGCTTTTTAGTGTCATCTTGATATTTCTTATCCCTTACAAGTATTTGACGATATTAATTTATATTTATTTGGTCTCTTTCATCAGGCTTCTTGTAGCAGCACACTTTATTCAATTGTGGGGGAAGAACAGGAGACAATTACCATAATTGCTGTCATTGTACTGCAAAATATTGCGATTTTTACGTAGGCTGGATTTTGACCGTAGTGATGGAGGATCTGTAAAACTTTGTTCTTATTAATGAACTATATAATGTTCAAACCCTAAAGTATGTGGAACGTGTTGTTTTCACTTTATTAAGTTTAGTATTTTCTTATCTGTTCTTGAACTATGGTTACATTTGTCTAAATTTGTAATTTAAAAGTGGTGGCCTTGGGCCAGGTTCTCAGATACTAGGAATTGTTACTGACATCAGCAAGGTTATGACAATTTATACTGACTAAGGGTCCATTTTCCCAAAATTACTGGAAAGCAAAATAATTAAAATTAAGACATAAAGGAAATAACTTATCTTTGGAATCATTTGCTGCTAGATGATATGGGCAAAACCAGATAGAGTTCTCTCTTGTGTGCAGTCGGAATAGACAACACCAAAGGAGTTGCTGATGGCTTGAACAGATGAGTGATATTGCTGCTAATAGGGAACCTGAAGACTTAATTGCTTTGCTGTAAACATTACAAACATGTTTGCATGCTTTCATTCACTCTGTGTGCTGTGTGTTAGATAGATGGTATTCACACTGATAGCTGCAATTTAATTACAAGAAGTCTGTTCCTTATTCAATTTTAGTTGTGTCATCCCATAATGTTGGCTGTGAAGCATTGCAAGTCTCAATACAGCATGGATCCTGATGTCAGAGAGATAATGCCACACAATGGCTCAATTTTGGTTGTAAGGGTTTTCATCCAGATTGGAATCAATGCTGTAAATGGTTATTAAATTCACACATTCTGGCTAACTGAAACAAAGTGAAAGATCTGAGGAAGCGCGTTATTTTTTATTACAAAGAACAGTTGCAATGAGTAGTAAAATTGCTCGCCATTGGTGAATTCATTAATATGAATAAACATATCAACCCTCACAGGACTAAGGACCCTGCCCACAGGCTGTCTTCTGAGGCTTAATGAATTCACAGAATGAACAAATTGATTCAGTCTCTCCAGTTACTCAATTTACTACAGCTGCCAAACAAGTGACTGGAGCAATACTCTGGGCTGCAGAGTGCAGGCTTGCTGCCTCGTAATCTGCTGCTAGGAATTATCCACAGACTTTGCAAATGTCATTGCACCTTCTTTTTTATGCTTTTGTGGAACTCTGAACTTTCCAACCAACAGAGCCCACTTGAATGAGGACCACAATTAATCACTTTCCTCTGGGGTCAGATAAGTACAGGGCATTTGGATGCTGCCTTGTGAGGGTGGATTTGTCAAAAGATGTTAAAGAAAAAGAGTGATGGGATGATGTAAAAGTCTGTGAGACAAGTTTAGGCATAAGTCTTGTCCAAATATTTAATTGTCTATATGGTTTGTAAGACTTTCCACAATAAAGTATTTGGAAACAGAGGAGGACTTTCTTAGGCACATTCATATGACTTTTTTTCTTTAAGGGAAACGATGTTCCTATCTGGAATCTCAGAAGGAACACATGGATTCTAGGGTGGGAAACTTAATACAGCAGATATTGGGGTGAATGTTATGGGCATGAGGTAGATTAGAAACTGCCTACTTAGAGAAAATAAATCTGTAATACAGATGAGAGTTACAGGAAGCAGTAATTCTCTGGGACAAGATTATGAGTAGCATCAGCGTCATGGGGTGGGAAGGTGCCATAAGTCTTTTGTCAGGTGAAATAAAACAAAGAGGGTCAGAGAACTAAAACCTATTTAGCCTGGCCTTGATTATTCTGGATTAATATTCCTGCTGATTTGTACTGCTGATTTAATAGCTAAAAATGGATATTTATTGAGTAGCTGATTAGAAGACTGGTTTGCAACAAATGGTTCTTAATCCACCCTTCAGTTTGATAGATAGTCTTCTGTCCCTACAATATTACAGAATGAAAAGGAAAAAGAAATCTTAAACCCTGCACTTTTATAAATGCCCCCTCAAGGTCTCCAGTGTATTTACTACTCTCCCTTCACCCCTCCATAGTGGCACGTGTGTAAATGGTGCTTCTGACTTCCAACATCATATGGAATTTACAAAAGAAATCTCAGTAAAATGCAGATTGATCACGCTGCGAGTTTTAGGCAACCTAATTTCAATGAAATACTTTATAAAATGTGGATGCTAGATGAGCAAGATAAAACAACTAAGGAATCCTGCTATTTGGGAAATTACTTTTTTTATGTTAAATGGTGGGAAATGGTGAACTTAATAAAGTAAAAAGGAAGGGGACTATCAATGACTCCCTTCAAGGCAGACTGCCAGACAGCCTTGGCTAGATTTCCACAGTACTACCTTCAGATTTTATTAAATTAAAATAAAACCTGTCATCTTGGTTTTCACTGGCACAGTCAAGTACACAGTTTTCTACTTGGTTCCAACATCAGCCTGGCATTCCAAGCCAGCATTAATATTTCACTATATAAAATACATAGCTCTGTGTCATTTTTTACATATCTGGCAAACTAACTGAAAAAATGTTCTGCTAAAAGTTAAAAGAGCAGTGTTACTAATTATTTGATCATGTCCACTCCTTTTCACTGAGCTCCCTCAGAGACCAAAGCATTTGAAAAAAATAAATCAAAGAATCAAAGAAATGGCAAATGGAAAATTCCCCTTAGGTCACCTAATCCAATCCTCCAGTAGCACATAATTGTTCCCCATAATACATTTCCCACCATTTTGTTCAGGTTGGTTCCAGATGCTTGGGAACACTGCTTGCCTCCATGCTTTATGAAAGCTGGGTGGGTAGAGCCAGACAGACCCAACACCTCCTCTGAGGTCACCTCTTGCCTCTTCTAATTTGTCCTGGCAGTCATGGCTGTGCGGGGCCTCACTCAGGGACATTGACAAAATGGAAAGCACGAGCTGCAGATGCATGCTCTCCCTCATCTTCCCACTGGGATTTTCCTTATGTAGAAGGCTGAAATAATGCAAACCAGAGCTACTTCACAAGCTAATGGGAGCAGCTTTATCACCCAGCTCCTCTGCTGCTGTCAGAGACTCCAGCCATGAGTCTGGCCTGGAGGATTCCTGTCTAGGTCCTGAAGGATGAAAGCTCCTGCTGGATAGATTCCCCCATCTGTCACAGAGCTGTCTGACACAGATCTCAGCAGAGAGAAAGCCCAGCAGCTGTCAGTGATTTATATAATCTCCTGCCTCTCCCTCCCAAGGCTTTGGACAGGAATGGCTGCACCAGGGGGATGTGGGCTGCCTGCAGGAGCAGCAGCTCACAGAGTGCAGCAGTGAGCCAGGGTCCTTCCCAGGGGAACATAGGACACATCCCAATTTTATTCCAGTAAAACTGGATAACGTAAATTACTGGGCACTTCCTCACATTTCAGGACAAGTTAAAAAGTAGAGATGTGCTGCTACCTGAAGGGCAGAGGTATGTGTAGGCAAATTCATGAAGACATAAAGGAAGCATCTTCATTCTCTTGGATGGATCAAGGAAATAGAAAACCAAATAAGTAGAGTAGCTTGAAGGCCTGGGCTGCTCTGGTTATTGCTGTCTGCTTCTTCTGAACTTCTGCCTCATTAATTGTTCTTGGGTGGCTGCTCATGAGACTTCCATGAGGTGTTTTAGCCTCTGTGGCAAAAGTGCTTAGCAGAGGTTTTTCTATGGTCAGGAATTGCCTGCAGTGTTCCAGAGATTTCTGTCTATTTAACCAATACCTGTACCTTCGCCAGCCACAGCAGATATCTCTTTCACCCAAGTTCCAAGATGATTTCTTACATTCTTTGGGTACAGCCCAAAGGAGATGTAATTGTTCATATACTCAAAGTCAATTAACAGTAAAACTCTATGGTTTTATTAGGTTGTGGAATTCAGGCTATATAACACGCAAGTATTTTGAATATATCGAGAGAAACCCTTTTAGGGTCATTACCTGACACTGACCTGTTCTGCAGTGTCCAGGAGGCTCATCACAGGATCAGCTTGAATGTTTCCGGAGGGACACAAGAGCATGCTTGGGTATGCTTTTCTAGCAGATCTTAGAAACTTCTCTCATTCCTCTGCTTTTGACATGAACTTGGTCTCACAGGTGAAAGAAAACAATATTTTAGTTCATACTTGCATGCTTTCCATTCAAATTGAAGGTTAATCAGACCTTGAGGATGACCCCTGGTAGAGAGAATAAGCATATTTACCCTGTGTTTGTCTTTCAGCATTTTTGAGCATCCTTTTCCCTGTAAATCATGACTTCTAGCAACACTCTATATTTTTGATCTTAGTTACTGACCTTAGTAAAAAAGCCCTGTTAGTTGGACTAGTGACAGCTTGGGAACTTCAAAAGACAAGTTCACAGTCCTAAGGACCTTGGCTATTGCTCCTGGAGATACACTACCACAGTTGGTTTTTCATTTCTGACGACAGCCTCTTCTAATACTGTAAATTCAGAATGCTACCAGACAAATAAACCAACACATGTATTATTTCCCATCAAAATACCACATCTATTATCCTTATTGTCTGCCTTTAGATATAGATAGATGTCCAGTGTATGAGCAGCATTAATAAGCCACTAATCAGATAAATGCACTTTTGATTTGGCTTTCTTTTAGATGTACATATGCTACATGTATTGCAAAAGAAGTTGACTTATATATGCACTGGAAAATACATCTATTTTGATTGTGTGGTAGAGACCCTATTTATTTCATTGCAGATTCACTATAGAAACTTGTCATGCAAGTGAATAACTTAGCATCATCAGGGAGATTTTAAGATTCCCTACCTGTGGAGAGTAAGGGGAAATGGGGAAAAGAATTTTTTGCCACTGAAATCTACCTATAAATTTTCCTTAAATATATATCCCAGACTTTGTTTATTTACAGATACAGTGTGAAATCTCTGTAAAAAGCCTTAAATTTTGTGAACTATATCCTATAAACAAATTTGCAGTGAGATGTCTTCCAACAATCTATAACAGCTGACACTTTCAGAATTCCTTAAAAGTGGCTATGATTTTTTGTCAGAGCTCATTTTACTGTTTATATAGGGAAAAAAGAACTCACAAATGTAGCCAGCACAGATTTTCCCTCATGCAAGGAATTCACCTCAAGAATGGGAAACCTGGCTGGGAGCATACTATGATCCAATTACTCCCCAGACCACTATTTTGTAATTTTGAGTTCCAGTTAACTTCAGTAATAAATGCTAGTTTAATTTTAGAAGCAGGACTTTGAACTGTAAGAATACAAAATAGAGTTCACTCCATGCAAAGTTTATTAAAAAAAAAAAAAGTATTTGAAAAAAAGTGTTCACATGAAAGTTTTTTCAAAATACTAAGCTAAATGATGAGTAGTGGTGCCAAAACAGGTTGGAAAATCCTTCAATCATCTTGTATCTTTTCCAGCAGTTTTCAAGTCATACTTGAATATCTTGCCTTTCAGCACAATGCATATACCATGCATTTTTTTCTGTGAACAACACAATTAGCGACTGCATCTTAATGAGATATATTCAGTAAATCTCATTTATAATGGGCATTTCCAGAGAAAAATAATTTCCACACTATTTGAGGATGCCATGAGAGAGACAAGGCATCCCAATATTTTCTAAGGAAACAAAATTCTTTTGTCTTCTGTCAGTTGTTTTAAAAATGGTTGTATGAGTCAGCGTATCACATTATTCTTGTGGTTGGTTACATTGATTTGTTTTTAAAGAAATGTGGCTTGAATTTTTTGGTCCTTCCACACACGGCTTCTCATTTTTATCCAACTTAATAGAGCTCAGACGCAATGCTAGCGTTCTGGGATATAATGTTTGAAGGAGATTTGCTCAAATTCTTGCTACAGAATAAATTCTAGAAAAAAAAAAAAAAGTTGTTTCTTTGAGGCTGCTGACTTAAGAGGCCTAGCAGAAAAAAAGTTAAGCACTGTGGTGACAGAAAAGATATCCCCAGACTGAAGGAATTAGAATTTTTTTCTGAAATTGGAGCTAAACCAAATAAAAGTGAAGATAAACACAAACAGGTTAAGACGTTTACTTATTCTGTGTTAATAAATAAGCTTCTCCAGGATTAAGTCTCTTCTGTCTAGATTATATCTGCTTGCTAATAAATTCTCAGTGAAGCTAAATGGAACACAAATAAACTCTTGTTTATCCAGTTTCTAAAAGGCAAAAGGTAGCATAGTCTGTGTGACTTCCTGGCTTTATTTTTAAAACAATGACTTTCTAACAAAAAAAAGAACACATAGATAATATCCCAAAGTGTTTTGCATTTAGATGTTCTCTCATTTAATTTCTTTATTTACCATGTTCAGAAGAAGGGATTTGGCCTCAACTGTAAAAACACTACTGTAGATATACAAGCCCATAAGAGGCTGGAATAGCAACAAGAATGTGCTGTTGTTTCATGGCACTTTATGCACCATTTGATTATTTTCATTTAAAATTCCTATAGAAACCAGCATCTTCAGAACCAATTACAAGGTTTGGCTGAGTTTTCAGTGTCTGTGAGGATGGAACTCATTTGTCTCATGGTTCCCTGCTAACTTTAGCATATTTACGTAAGGATATAAAACTCCATCTGTGCAGTGTTATGGCTTATACTACTTTATATTTCTCATTTTTCTCCGCATTTATAAGTGAACATTAAATTCTAAGGCCTGATCCTATGAAATCCACTCATGTCAGCGTGGTGACTGCACTGATTTGATTCACTAAGCCAGGATGCTTACTGAATCGTACTATTGCTTTAGAATGTGCCTATTGCCTCTCTTTGGGATGACCTGGAAGAATGGCTGCCAGAGAAAAAGAAGCAATTTTCTGGTTTTCTTCTTGTAAATGAGTGTCCCTTTTTTTTGTAGGTAAGCAGAAAATGTAAAATAACATCAATTTTTCTTCTAATTTACTAGTCAATCTCGTTCCGTTTGGGAAACATTCATTTAGTACAAACCATTCAAGACAAGGCAAATCTGTTTGTCGTGCTCCCTTCACACTGTTACATTTTTATTGATTGCATAGTGACAATTAAATTATTGTGCTTTGAGCCACAGTAGTCACATCCATTTGCCCCTCTCCTCTTTCCTCTGCTCCTGCCTTGCTCTCCCTCTCTCCCCCAACCCCTATTTTCCTCCCTCCTTTTTCAATACTCTTTGATTACTGCCAGATATAGGCATTAGGCTGCTCTAAACCCCTGAATTTCCTGGCCTGATTGAATGCTTGGCTGTTCCCTGAAGAAAGATATTTGAATACGCTGCAGTATTTTTCTGAACTTCAAAAATGTCAGTAAACCTTGATCATTTCACCTGTCCAGGAGTAGAGTTAGAGGGCACAAAATGTCTTTAATTTATACAGGAGTTATCCTCACAGCCCATAAACAATACTTTAATCAACATGTGAGTGTGTGTGTAGGCACATGTAACTGCTCAAGGGCATAATGCAAATTTTGGTGAAGTCAATGGGAGCCTTTCAGCTGAATTTCGTGGACTTTGATGTATCAGATTTACTGACTAAATAGCTGCAGTGGAAAAGTCATCCCTAATGTCTGCAGGTACTCTATTATTTAATGGGGAGATATACAGTAGCAATGAATTCAACTACTGGCAAGTGGGTATGTGAACAGATGAAGCAAAAGATTCTATTATTTGAGAGATGTGCTTTCTGAGTGTGATTTTAAGAAATAAAATGTGCAGAGGAAGTTAAGGAAGAACTTAAGAAAAGCCTTAAAATTTCTATTCCCATTCCCTGTACTGCTTTCTCCCCAGCTCCTGGGCAGAGGCAGGGTGACTGTCCCTTTGCTCTGAGACTTGTGTCCCACACAGGGTGACACTGCTGCCCCTGTTTGATGGACAAACGTGGCATTTCACTCCTCAGGGCTATCAGTCCAGACACCTTTCCAGTGATTGTAGGTTCACAGATTAAGATATCTTTCCTTTCTGTAGTCATAATAAAATGCACAGAATGGTTCCTGAAAGTAAGAGATCTTTTCAAATTCATGGTGCTGCAGCTGTTTAAATCACTTTTAAGCCATGAGTTTGAATTCCAGTGCTTCCAAGCCAACTTAAACATGTCATTGGAACAAACCTTTGACCTATTACCACCTTTCAGCTAACAAAGTTAGAGTACCATCATTTTACATTCCAAACTCTCTAAACAAAGATCAAAAAGATAATACTATGGTTTAGGGGTTTTTCTCCTCTCAGAATAAATCTAAGGAAATGAAAATGCACCATGTAAAATAATCCTCAAGCCATTCAAATAATCCATTAAATTCTTACAGAGGTCGCTAGAGGATGGATATAAATGAATCATCAAAATATACCAAAATATTCCTTTGTTTACTGCCAAGTAAAATGTTTCAGATAAATATGATATTTCCATTTTGACTTTGAACCCTCCCCCAAAAAAAGAGACATTTTGTTGCACTTCCTGTAAGATGTCAGGGTTGTCAGTGTTAACTTCTACCACTTCAGAAGGAAATAAACTCTTGGAATGAGTAAATCACCAGATATTGTGACTTCTAGATATTCAATGAACAAAGTACAGTAGTTTTTCAAAAAAACAGCCCTGTCCTTTTTCAACTACATCTTATCATTCTCCTTGCACAATAAAGGCAAAGACTGCTAACCCTATTTTGTGCTACGAGACAAGATCATTGCTGCCACAAAATGTTAAAATGCACTTGTTGTAACCACACATAAAAGATTTGTCACTGAGCCTGAATGGACCATAAGAACCCTACCATCATGACCTTAAGTTCATTTTACTCTTATGGAAATGAAAGATAATTATACCTAAAGAGAAATCTGTCCTGGGAGCTTAATTTCTGTTAGGATTTGACAGAGGCAGCAACTCATAACTACCTTGGGTTAAGTGCTTTGAGATCCTAAATAGAACCACGAACTTTCAGATCTGCAGAATTATGCTATTATCATATCAGTCACACAATCCAGCACAAAATGCCTGCAAATAAACACCAATGCCAATTAGGGAGTGGAGGAAAGAGCAAAGTACTGTGCCTTTTCCTTCAGTGAGAAATAAAGTGAGTGATTATTCTCCTTCTAACTGTGGTTTAGAGGCAGTGGAGGACATTTGGATCCTGCTGAGAAAGAATATAACGTGACAGCTACTATTTTTAGCTCTGTTTGAGAATATTAATTTAAATCTAAACTTGCAATAGGATCCCTAGGCTTTTACAGACTAAGACCAATATAAGATGCAGCATCAAACTATAAATGCTAGACCTGGAATAATATGAAAGAAGGGAAAGTGACAATGTATAATTATTATTCCCAAGAGGAAAAAAAGAAAACACACTACATAAATCTGTAGTTCTGCAATGAAGACTGAGAACAGAGCTGAAGAAACGACAATGAAAATGAATCTTTGTTATTTATTACCTGCATGCATCTCTGGATTCATAGAAATCAAAACAGAGTGCTGTTTTCTGGAAATCCTGAGTTATTTCTGGTTCTAGCACCACTGGTTTGATGTGTGAACTTCATTAAACAACCAGGTTAAAAAAACCCAAACAAAACCAGCCTAAATCCAGAAAATCATTTGGATACTGAGAAAATAGGTACCTGACTTTGAACTAGAATGAAATCAAACCCTTCCAGACAGGCAGATCAGTAATACGTAGTGGAAGAAACATCCAGCAAATGAGGAAAAAAACAAACCCAGGATGCCTTTAGGATGTAGCTGAGAGCAGCTGCTGAACAAAGGTCCTGCATTCCTGATACTGTCTCTTTCTAGCTCTTAAAAACACCCACTGAAATATCTTTGAGGTTAGCCATGGTTGTTTAAATTGGTCAGTCTTTAGATAGGCTGCAAAATGAATTGGGCCAGAAAGATAGAAGAAAAATAAGTTCTAATGGACAGCATTTATCTAGGAAGACTGCTTCCAAGTAGTCTGGATTTCCATTTCTGAGTGCATCATTTTATATACCAAAATATCAATTATCTCATGCCTTGCAATTTCTTAGCTGGTGCTTCATTCAGCACTTACATTTTGTAGAACCTTTGCACCATGTGTTTTTTAATGCCAAGAGCCTCCTTTCTGCCTCTGGCTATTAACACTGACACTCACCAGGGACAGGCTTGGGGCTGGAAGGCTTGTTTCCAAATGAGGATACAGGAAAACTATTAGTTGCAGACATTTAAAACTCAAGTTTACTTCCACCGATACCAGGCTGAGCTCAAGGGGACCTAGGAAAAAAATTTCAACCTAACAATTGTCTTCCACAAAATCTTGATCAAATCTCTCTATTTTTCCATCAGCAACTCATCACATAACAGCAGAACTGAGACAGCATTTTAAACTAACTGTTCTCATTCACATTGTAAGGCTTTGTTGTCATTTTTCCTTAAAGCCAACAGGAGTTTTATATATATTTATATATATATATAAATATGTAAAAATTTCATTCAAACAGTACAATGTCTAATATTGTAAAAAAGCACGAGAAACCTTACTTTAAGAGCATTTTTCTCAAAAACAGATGACTATCTGAAGATATTTGATGCTGAGCTTTCCCAGGGACACTCACAGTCCAGTCACATGAAATTTAAAGGGAATCTGGGGTTGCAGATGGATTGGTCCATTGAGAAATATTACTCAACAAAATCATCATATATGAATTCCTAATTTCTGAACTTCATTGGCGTTTTGAACTTGAAACATTTAAGATTACTAATATTTTATTGAATTATCAAAGGGGGATGTTTATTAAAAATGTACATGACTGGTTTTAATATTGGCACTTCAGTTTTGGTGTTGCTTTGTAAAATTTCTGTGTTATCTGAATTTATAGTGTTGTAGAGAAATTTCCTAGTCCAAAGCAATCACTGCAAATGATAAGTATCCTGCTTAGAAAGCTATTTTTTTAAGACAAAATAAAGGTGAAAAGAGTGAGGTTAATGTTTAGTTCTACAGATTAATCAGACTATTTTATGCTAGTGGGTTTGCTACATAATAATACATAGGATAGGGAATAAAACCATAAGTCAAATCTCATTAACTTCACCACACAGTTTCCTGTTCCTGAAATACAAATCCTTTATTTTTCTTTAAAATTTAAGTGTGTTGCATATTCTGTTGTTTCTGCAAGGGGACAAAGAACAACACATTTGCTGCTTTGTATTAGTCTCATTTCTTTTAACTCATGATGGTGTTATCACTAAATTCAGACATCAGGTTATCTGACTTGGTAAATATGTAAGTATAAAAATATTTACCCATACAGATGCAACAAATATTTCAAAGTGCATAAAGACAAATATAATAAAAAACTGTAATAGTATTCTGTAGCAAACACATGTTATTTCTATTGCATGTACACCTTTCTGCTATTTCAGAAGTCATGTTCTTGAAAAAAGACATTGAATTACATAATAAAGTAGTAGAAGTTTCTGAATTAATGTATTTCAATATATTATAGTGGGAACTAGGTGAAAGCAGGCATATGCTAGTTTCTCGTGATTATTGTTTGTATTATCCAGGAGTGGGCCTAATTATGCTAGTCAGTATTTGCATAAATAATAAGAGACAGTCCTTATCCTGAGAAAAACACAGACAATATATAGGTTAAAGGCAAAACAGGTAACAGAGGTAGGAAATTGTTTTCCTAAGTGGATTGAAAACAGGAAAGAGAGAAATCCCAAGGTTAACAGGCAGTAGCATGTCCACAGTATATCATATCCTGCCCTTCAAGCAATAATTTCTGTGTCAATAATTTGGGTTTTCTTCATATGCTTTTTAGCATGTCTGCCAGTGCAGATAGCATTCATGGGCAGAAGCAAGCATGGAGCCAGAAATTATGCACATGACAAACTGGCTAAAGAATAGAAATTTTGATTAACTCAAAATTTTAAGGGTTATACAGGGATACAAAACCTATGTAAAATAGTCAAAAAGTACACTGAAATCACCAGAAACCTCTCAGAGAGAATGCTTAAGAAAATTATGCATAATCAAAGGATGAGATGGAATACGAGGTTCAGAGCTGGCTACCCTCCTGATTTTCTAACAGGCTGTGGTGTTTGTCTGAGAGTATAAATATTTGTTGTGAGTAAAACAAGTGCTGTAGGAGAGAAAAAATGTGATTTTTCCTGTAAGACTTGTTCTAAATCAGGCAGAACCAAATCTGGAACATAATTGTCCCATGGAAGCAGCATATGGTTTACCAGATATTCTGTGTTTCTATGGTATTTTAACTATAACTTCCATTCTGCACCCAAAGAAAACATCATCATAATGAAGTATGACTATGAAAACATCAGAATAATCTCTAGTTTTCTGTTCAGAAACCCCTGGTTTTAAGTCAGCCACTCTCAATGTATCTCTGTGGAAGTGTATGTTCAGTTATTTGGAGGTTTGTCTAGATCTCCCCAGCATCAACCCACTGATGATTTAACCAGCACAAGATCTTTTTCTTTTATCTCAACTTCTGAGGGTGTTCTTGTATTAAAGACAAATAAAATACAGTATTTCTGATGCCTTTATGATACAATGAATCTCCCCTCTCCCAGTTTAGGCAAGTTTGTTTTAAAATAAAATTGGAAAAAATCTAGTGTGTAATTAGAAAGATGCTGCTTATGATAACAGAGTGCAGAAAAATGAACAGATTCTCAAAGCAGTGGCAGAGACAGAGTAGATCCCACTTCAAACAAGGGTGAAAAGTTCAAGCATTTCCTGAAACGATGCAAAGAAAATGTGCTTCAAATGAATGAGAATTTTCTTATCCATTTGCACATTGGTTGGGTAACAGCACTATTGTTGATGGGAAAGAAAGGTCAGAGCTGCCCCTCCTCGCACTGGGGGTCATGAGAACGATTTTGTGAGTGCCAGTCACTGGGTGTTCCAAAGGCTCATTTCTCTGAGAGCTCTGCCAATGCAGGCTCAAAGCAATGTGCTGTTACCTACAGAGTTTTACATGCTCAGTGGGCTTTATGGGTGGTTATAAAGAGGAAAACTTTACACCAGATACAAAAAACACTGGAAAATATTTTCCATTCAAAACCCAATTTTGCATTTTGTTTCCCTTTTTTTGCCTTGAATTTAATGATCTCCTTATCAAGAATTTTAGTTGTCTTAGGAGGAGAGTATAACGAAGCACTATAAAACCTTTATTTACAAAAACTGCAAGTATTAGCAAGATATAGGCAATAAAAGGTAGGTTAATAAATTAACAGTTGCGTCAGTTTTACTTAGATTCTCTTCTTCAATCAAGCATAGGAAAAGTTGCCTTTTTGTTTTAAAATTTTTGTTGGCAACATAAAAGAGTGAAATTGTTGAAATATTTTAATATTAAAAAAAATTACTGAGAAGCTCAACAAGGTCAGGAATAAAAGCCCTTTAGGTTGTTCAGGACACTGTTTATTCTTGCCTTGGGAATAGTATGATGACCCTGCACTGCAACTTCTTATCCAGAAAGGGAGCGAAAATGGAATCAAACACTGCATGAACTGCTCCATATCATTCAAAAAGATTCAAAGGAAACCACAGGTTAAAATATCTTTGTTAGCCACAGTCACACAATGCCTTCATTTTAAAATCATTTTCCATATCACAAACCTCCAAATACTCTGACTTTTGTTGAGTTTAGATGACTGTACAATTACATGGGAACACATCTAAGCTTATCTGGACAATCAGAAACTCACATTTGCAAATATCAAATTACAAGGACAGCCACACAGGACACTGCTCACATGAGAACCAGGAAATGCATGAACTTAAAGGCACAAAGGAGAGACAATCCAATTCTCTTTGCTTTGGTTTTCTTTGTTTGTTTATTTGTTTCTGTTGTTTGGGGTTTTTTGAATGGGATTGGTGTGGGCCTAGAACAAACATTCTTATTTGGTCTTCTGTTAATCCAAGTAATTCACCTACCTTACTAAATGATTTTACTAAAATCTTAGGGCTTCTATTAAAAATGTAAAAAAGAAACAAAGAATTTTTTTAAAGTATTTCATTATAGATTTATAACTTTAGCATACTTTCCCAGATTTTTATAATAATTTTAATGGCTATCAGTTTAATTGCTGCCTAATACATGTCTTCTTTATATCTGTGTTTGTTTCTTCACTTTCTTACTGCATTTACTGTTCAAGAGGAAAGGTAATGTAATGTAACATTACACTCCAAGTGAAACACAGTGAACATCAGAGCTGCTGTAGCCATTTTCTATAACTGCATATTTGCTATGATATAAAAAATTACAATTTGACCTGAATTGCTTCTCATTTCTTTGCAAAACAAATATTTTGTATAGACAGATTTGTAATAGCCACAGAAACTTTCTGAACATGGATATTGTAATGATTAGGAATATCCTTTATTCTTCCTCTACTTTTTCTACTAAATAGGTTTTGAGAGCTCTGTAGTACTCAAATACCATAAACAGGCAGTTAATGCAGGCAGACATCTGAAAAACTGAGACTAGTTGATTTTGCTGGCTCTGTAGCATTGATAAAGGCAATGTAAGTCCACAAAAGCCTTATCTGTTCATAGACATTACAAAAATATTTCTTATTACTGGGCAAAAATACATGGAGGCAATTCCTTTTTGTTTTTTTTTTTTTTTTTGTAATGAACTCTTAGTGCATATTTTCACTGTTAGATATGTGTTTTAATTGACATAATCACTGAAATTTGAAGAGCACACAAATAGTCAAGAAATTTCCAGGTGTCTCAAACATCAGACCTAAATAGTTTTCATTCTTCATCAGTAACTAAGTACAAAATTCTGTCATCTTCTGCTTATATAGACACTCAGGTTTTTGTCCTGATATGTGGATATATGCACCACCTTTTTTATTCCATAGGCTCTCATCTTAGAAACATTTAGAAAAAGTTGATCATTAACCAACGCCATCTGCAAAATCCCAAAAGCAATGCGTGAAATTCCACCTGAAAACTCTCTTCCTCATCTCTCCCTGGACCTTCTGTCAAGACAATAAAACAAAGATAAGATGGCACAGAATGGGTTTTATCTAGCCACAGACTTTGCCAGTCTCATAAGCAAAAAGTTTTATTCTAAACCAAGCCTTTTGAGGTTATAATTATTTAGAAGAGACTGGATGGTATCACAGTTGCTGGGAATAGCAAACCATTTTCAGATAAAATCTAGATTTAAATGAGTATCTACTCTACACATCTGTCACCATTATGTTTCAAAGGCTGTATCTTGCAGTTCATTTCTGTGGTTGACAGAACTGAGACATACTCTAGGAGTTATCTTTTAAAATATTAATACTGGAGAAGACTGTGTGCTTTGCTCTACAGATATACAAGAGAGAGGGGAGGAATGTTTCTCTATTTTCCAGTCTATCTGAACAGTTAGCAGTCAACAGAGTACAGAGCACTCATTTCTAGAGCATTTAGTGTTTATACTCTCTCAGTGGCTTGTAATGGGTCAGCATAATTAGATCAATCAATGTGCAATAAAGGACATTAAAAACCACAGCACTTGCCACCCTGGCACACAAGGTCCTTTGGGTAATTTAATTCCTGGGATTTTTCCAGATCAAAAGGTAGAGAATTCATACTCTGAAAGAGAATGATAATGGGACAGCTTCCTTTTTAGCTCTCCTTCTTAGTAAATCCATACTGGTGATCCAAGAGTGTTCTTAAAATGGATTATCATTTTTTCATTATCATTATCATTAAAATGGTAAATGATGGTGACACTTTTGCTACCGTTTTGAAGGGCACATGGAAATCTCTTGTGGGCTTGAGAAAAGCTCAGCTTGTGAAATATGCAAGAGGGTTAAATATTTGGACTGTCTCTGCATGTCCCTGTACACGCACAGTGAGCAGTTTTCTGCCTGGACCCGTCAATACTAAAACTTTACCAGTTTCTTCAGCAGCCTTTGAGCCCGGTCCCAGTGGGCAGCTGAAGGGCAAGCCTGTAGAAAACTTCATCTGATGCAGCTTTACAAAATATATATTTTTAAAAGTGTTTCTGATTTGAGATTTCATTTGTGGCGAGTGGACAAAGAGCCCCACCTGTACTAAGGTCCACAAAGGAAAATATAACTCTCATGATGTCAGTTTATAGCCTATTTTTTTTCCAAGTAAACTTTAGGGTCTTCCTCTCCACCAGGAGCTGTCTAATTATGTAAAGGAAAAGTGATTAACTGATTATGATGAATAAATTAATCTCTGAGGACTTGTGTGTATTCAGACATTTCTAATTAGTATGGTTTTCATGAAGAAATTCAAGGCAGTCCTGTGTTCCATTAGTAATGATTAACAGAACAATAAGTGATTTTTGGCAGCTCCCTGCAAAATTATTAGAATTAACATGGGATTAAGGATTTGTGAAAAAATTTGTCACTGATTAATGATGTGAGACTGACAAGTACCACAAACTGCCCTGGAAAACACCAGTATCTGATGATTTCAGCATGCAACAATGGAGCAGGGGTTTCCTATCACCTGTGCCAGAAACGTTGGTTCCCTTTTCAAGTTCCCTACTCCTCGATTTTCCTAATGAGGATCACCAGTTATGGCATGCAAGAACAGTATGATTCTGTCCCTGCACCTCAGGACATTTCACAATGTTTTTTCAAGTTCATTTTATAAACACATTGCCTATCAAACATTTCTGCAGTTCCTTGTTTCTTTTTTCTTTGAAATGTACTTTATTAAATTTGCCAAAATTGTGCCTTCATTGATGACTGATCTTTATAAGCAGTCTTTAAAAATAAAATAATCAGTGTTTAACAACAGGAATTTGAATTTTGAATACTTGGTCATGGAGACAGGTTTGAGCAGATTAGTTAAAGTGGCTGTGAAACAGATAAATGTAATTCCAGGATGATCAAGGAAGCTATTTCTACCAGACAAGTACATGCCTCTGTACAGAGCACTCATTCATGGTGTTCTGAAAGTATTCATAATATCAGTGAGGAAACATGAATTTAAACCAAAACAGGCATAAAGAATAACTAATAACTTCCTTGGGGAAAAAGAGAACCCACGAGAGGAGACTGAGGGCATGTCTGTCTGGAAAAATGAAGCACAGTTTCTGTCTACCTGTATCCAGGCTGATGTTGTTACAGATCATGATGCAGTTCCCTCTAAGGGTCATAATTTGGATCTAAAAGGTGGTAGAATATGAGATATTCTCTAAAGGAGGCAGCCAGCCCCTGCAAAGGCTTTATTAACCCATGGACAGAGCACTGTGTGACCACTCTGGTTCCAGTTCAAGGGAAGCTGTGCCTGGTCAGGGGACCCTGTTAGCAGCACAGTGACCTGGGGCACATCCCCAGCTTTGGAAAAGAAATGGGAAATCAAAGGTGCTATTGCATGTGTATAATGGAAAGGTCAAGGGTAGGAAAGGAGCAATTTCTGCTAAATGGCATCAGCAACATGCAGAAACTGGGAGGCCTTTGACCTTCACATTTTGGTTCTGTTTTCTGCTAGGAGTAGTACAGGACACATATCTGCCTTTCAGAGGGAATATAATCAATCCACAAATGGGATTCAGCCACATTAACACCAGAAATGACAGGCTGTGTAGGATGATCTGGGACTTCTCTTCTAAATTCTTTGCTGCCCACTGTGTTAATAGAAGAAGGATTAATAAAATGTATTAGCCACTTTGTTAGTAGAAGCCAACTATCTACAGAAATGTACAATATGTGCCTTACACATCCCTCAAAATAGGCCAGAATCTACAGGATATGGCAACCTTTAGCTATCAGCTGTAGTCCCATGTTTTGAGTAATATGAACACATTGAGTGCATATATCTGTTTCCAAATAGGGAAAAAGCACTGGTTTATAAGGAAAGGTTTTCATTTTTTTCCACCCATTGTCATGGCATTAAGTGGACAATTAATGGCAAGGACCATGGCAAGGACCAACATTACAAAATGCTGCAGCCAATCTGAAACCTTTCTGAGGGTCAAAAACTCTAAATTAAGGAGAGAGTTAAAAGCAAAATGCTAATTGGTATTGGTATTGCCACACTCAATTGCCATAAAAGTGTTTGTTGACTCTGCTTTAGAGAATCCTTCATCAATGCTCGGGTGACATCCAGAATCGCAGCAAAATTCATCACTGTGCTCAATATCTGATCTGTGTTCTCTTTGTCAGTCTCTTTCTGCCTCATTTTGCTTCGATGAAAAATTGTTTCTGTATATTTATTTATTTTAATAAACAGAGGGGAGACAGTTGTGAATACCTGGATTTCTTTATACACTTCTTTCTGCTCACTTCCCACCTATATATATAAAAGCATTTTTTCAGGAGGCTGGACGCAATCCATTGGAAAACATTGTTGTCAAAGCGAAAAACCATGCAGAAATACTAGCAAGTGAAAAAGTGCACCTACTGAAAGTTACATCTCCTTCCCCCCTACTCCCAGAATCAGCAGGACTGCAGTTAATGCCTCTCTTTCCTCAATAATAGCCATTCTCATTGTATTCAATAATGATGTCACAAAACAAGAATTATGACTTCAAGTAAAGAAATAAACTATGGGAGTATCTGGACTCTTCAAAATCAAAGACCTTTTTTTCATGCAAATGCCTTTACTTATGAAGAAGAAAACATCTGATGCAAATGGATTTGTTTCTAAAGAGATTATTTTTCAAAGATTTCTCTGAGGAAAGAGCTACTTTACAAAGTCTACTGGACTATTACAGCCCTGTAGTAGTGGGTGGCATTATTTCAATATCCCTTGCTGTAAATCCATAGTCCAGTCAGAAATTTGACTTGCACAAATGATTGCTGCTGAATAAGTGGTCAACACAGAGGGCCTCTCTATTTGGCTGTGAAATGTTTTTGTTCAAAGCCTTTCATTTCAACAATTTATTATTTTCCAGAATAAACTATTCTTTCTGTTGAAATTGCTCATACATATTCTTACACTGAAGGCAATTGTGTGTGCTTGCATGGGTATGTATATGTAAATGTTGGCAGAATGTGCATTTCACTCATTTATAAATTTATTGAAGCAGGATGAAGCAGTGCTCTCATTTGCTGTCATTCTGCAGACACTTAATTTGCACTCAAATGCCTCAAAAATGTCTTCACTTGAAATCTGCAAAGCTGGAATGAATACAGCTTGGAAACTAAAAGAAAAATAAAGGTCTGAGCATTTAAGCACACAACGACAAAGCATCATTAGTGAGGAAATTGTAGCATTTCCTTAAATAAGGTTTGCTGTAAGTACGTATTTATAAATAGCTTGCTTTTAAATTTTGCCATATGAGAACGTTTTTCTTATTTAATTAAGCCTAGAAATGTATTTACTGCAAACTACACAACACATTTTCACCAAGGAGATTCCTTTACCTTTCTCTGTCCCACCTTTCCCTTATTTAAGTTCAGCAGGGGGGTCCTGAGAAGAATGGAGCACACCAGCACTCAATCTGAAGCACTGGTCAATCTCTC
The DNA here is from genome assembly GCA_013398615.1 of Brachypodius melanocephalos. Lineage (NCBI taxonomy): Eukaryota > Metazoa > Chordata > Aves > Passeriformes > Pycnonotidae > Brachypodius > Brachypodius melanocephalos. The sequence goes on from VZSR01000245.1 coordinate 7,115,780, forward strand.
TTCTTCCTCAAAAAGTATTTTAACAAACTGAAACCAAAATCCTGTGAAGCAATTTTCAATCTTTCCCAGCCTCCAAACTGCATTTTGACAAGAATGAGGGCTCAAAAAATGACATCTCCTTTCAGCCATTTCCTCCACTGATTTCTGCAAACGTTGGGTGAGACATTAGGAATGAGGAAAGATGCAAATACACACTGAGGTGATGTCTATAGTAGCACTGACAGTACAAAACAGAGAGACAGCCTGCTCCCTTGTGATGCCCTCAGAAAGGTTACTGAGTGAGCAGTGTGGGAATGCTGGAGTTCTTTAGGATTCTGCAGTTGTTTTAACATCCGTGTATGCATGAGGCCAAAAAATGGACAGCCTTTTCTGAAAAACAGTGCAGCTTAAAACCTGTCCTTTCTATCCTAAGTTACATTTTGTTACAGGCTTCCTTCTTTAAATAAATTAGATAAAATAGATATTAATTATTTCAGTTTTTTTCAATCTGAGAATTTAGCTGAAATCTGAAGTCCATAGATGAAAGGATTCAAATTTTGACTCTGATTAAAGAGTATGTAGATTGCAGAGATAAATGTACTCAAGTGAGAAATGTTAAACTGCATCACCAAAGAATCAACTTCCCAACACTAATTCAGGATTTATTATTATTTGATTTTACAATAATAGAAAGCATATCTTAAGAATTATAATCGAACCATATTTTCTTTCACTTAGAGAAAACAGCTAAAAGTATTTTAAATTATTAATATTGTCAGGAATAAAATGCTTCTTGATGAAAAAAAAAAAAATGGGGACTTGTTAATGTGATGTTGAAACCCATAATGTTGTGTTCTTTCACAGGGAACCACCATCCCCAGTACATAAAATAGCCTGAAAAAATAGTGTTCTACACTTTACACCAGACTGGAGGGTGTTTGTCAGCATCACTGAGGACAAGAGCAAGCAGAGTGCCGACATTCCACTTCTTGTCAAGTTTTGAAAACCGACATTTTAATGGGTATGGCACTCAGCAGACCTCAAGACTTTCTTTTCATAGCTTTGAATTGCCACCCTATAATTCAGTACTATTAGCCTCCACCTCTTTCATTTTTATCATCCACAGGTGAATACATTTGTTGAAAACATGATTTCTAGAGGCTTTGTGCAAGTTAAAACTGTCAAAAATACAAAAGAAGACAGAAATATATGACAGTTATGCAAGTGAAAGGACATTTATAAAAGTGATTTATACTTCCACTAAATAAAAAAGAAGTCTTACCTAAAGGCCATATCCTGTATTCCTTAGGAAAAGAAATGTATTAAAATTTTTGTCTAACTCCTAAAGCCCTGATTCAGGAAATTGATTAAGCATACACCTAAATTTAAACAAAATAATAATCTTAGTCTTACTTGGGAGAATATTAAGTGGCACGTATCATTAAACCCTGTATTAAAAGGAAAAAAAAAGGGTTTTTTCATTGTTGGTGGGGCTTTGCTGCATGTTTTTTTTTAGGAAAAGTAAGTAACATGAAATCAGTGTTGCCAACAATAATTAGCAGCAGATCAATGGAAGGCTGATAGCAGCAGTGTCAGACCCACTAAAAGCTCTGTCTTCTGTAGTCTTGTCATGGGTTGTTTTGGGATGGTTCCTACCAAAGATACGGTTTGCTGTTCATCAAAATAATATGAGAACTCTTAAGCCAATAGCTTATTCTCAGACTGTCAGTTTGTCTCGGCAATCAGACACAACTGAGATACACTGAAGAGACAAACTTCATCAGGTCGAACATTATGTGAAATTTAATCATTTTCCCATTGGATCTCTCAATATCAGCACTGATTTTTCAGAATTATCTGTTCACAGATATTAGAAAATGCACCTCTTGCCTTGACTTCAGCCAAAAGATGAGAAAAAAGCATCAAGTGCTGAGAAAGAATATGGTAGGTAACCCATAAATGAGATGAAAGGTGTCCCAAGCAGTGATTTGTTTGGTTGAACTTCCTGGTTTTTAAGCTTACAGGCCTGTTTCATACACAGAAATACCCATACACATTAAGCACCCATTCTCCTTTTGTTTAATAAAGTTAACTTTGCATCATGACCAAGCACTGAAAACAGTTTCTATAGCTATGTTTCGCTAATGGTTAGAAAATAACTTTAAAAAAGCTCGCAACAGGCGGCACATTATTGAAGTGTTTGTGACTTGATGCTCAACCAGTGAAGGCACAGTACAATGGGTTATTGATGGACACATGTGGGAACCACAGGAGTGCCACGAGAACACACTGTTATCAGCACTGCATAATATAATGCTGAATGAATTAACTGCTGTGATTGCTTAAAATGTACCTTTCTGTGTAATAGCCTTAATTATCAGCAGCCCTTTACAATGAGTGGGTAATCGTTTTTAATTCCTCCAGTATCTATTGTAGTAACATTAATCATGATGAGCTCATTCGGTTTTAATGCAAATATAATATGTGATACCACAGGAAGTCAGCTGAAATTCAGCAGTATATAAAACCCACTTACTGTACAAGGTTATCTCAAATTGCCTTCAAGCACAGTGCGTGCTGTCTGGCGTGTACAGCCCAGGGTGCTGCTCAGTTCATCTCATGTGGACACATCTACCCAACAAAGCATCAGTCAAGCCCAAGCTGAAACATGAAGTTTTCTGGAACTCCTTTTCTCAGTGGCTAAATTGGGACATTGATATGCTCAGGCAGATGGTATGGGGGGAAAACAAGTCAGGGCATAAAGCAAGCCAGCCCTGTGTGTAACCAGCCTGTGCATCTCTGCATCTCTTTCCACCTGCAATGCATCTAGACAAAACATTTCACTGGCAGCTAAACTAAGTCAGGAGTTTCTGGGTGAGCCTTTTCTAATTGCTAATAATGCGCTGGATACCCATGGATACACAAAATGGTCTGGATACCCAGCACACATAGCTGTAGAAACCAGCATGAAGAGATTGCAACTTCCTAAATGGAAATCTTTACTTTTAGGTGGCTTGACACAGTTTTTATAAATTGTCTAGTTCTCTGGATTAATAGAAACTGCTAATGAATGATTAATTGTTTTACCTGTTATCCTTTGTAAGTGGTGACTGGATTGGCAAGTGTCTTTAAAGTATCAGAATATATGCTTCTCCATAGAATTAAATATATTAAAGAAAAATGAGTAATGCCAAGAGTTACAGTCCTTACTTTCCCCATGGGACATATTTTTCTGTGGCACAATTGACTTCTGATTTTGTATTATCTGGGACTGGGGAAGAAGCAGTCATTCATTGTTGACCTGAGCTAGTCATATTGTGCACTGGGGAAGATTCAAATTTCCATTCGTACTCTTAAGGTATTACATACTCATATCTTATGGCTCTTGGAGGCATAAAGTTCCCATCACAATTTATCTGTGCATAAGCATGCAAACAGGCACAAATATAGACCTTGCGTGATTATAGAAGGAGTTTGATATGATTATTTCTATGCATGGATTAAAAATAAGCTTGCATGAGCATTCAAGAAATTCAACTCAATTTTAGTCAGTCCTAAGAGAACAGAAATTTAAAGCTTCATTTATGAAAGTCATAAGTTAGACTCTGCAAAATTTTCTAAAGTCACAGTGCTGGCTCAGATTTTTCTGAGCTGTGACACTGTGTAAACCGCTGACACCTTTTTTTCTTTTAATTGTTTATTTTTCAAGCTGTTTCTGGTGAGTGGGCATCAAACCTGCAGCGCTGTGAAAATTTATTCTAAGAGAGGATGTGGTTCCTTATAGGTTTAGAAGCTCTATAAAAATCTATACAGCCATACTATTTACCCATTAATAAATGGCTTGTGTTAGCAGTAATGAATTTAAAAGTTTCTGCAACTGCTTTTTCGTCATGAGACCCTTCTGCAAAGGGTCTTGACACAAAAATTCAGGAAGTAATTATCCCTCTAAGCTTCCTTATCTTTTCTATTTTATCTTTTAAGGAACTTAGGACTGGATTAACTTCATATTATACCTTGTAGAAAACTAAAAAGTTTATTGACCTTAGAAATGAAACTATCAAGGAGAAACTAGCTGTTTGAGGACTTTTCTCTTTGCTTCTAGTTGTGAGAGTGCAAGAAAGTTCATGCTCTTTTAGTGCCTTTTTAAGGAGCCTTGTTATGTCAAGGTATGCAGCGCTGCCATAATGGAATTTCAAAAGGACAGTGGGGCACTGTGTGTTTGCTTAGATCTGCCAGATATTCAGGATTGACCTGGAGGGTGCAAGGGACAGGGTATGTGTCTATTTCAGACTGCTACTCAGACCATTAAAAGTCCAAACTGGCTTGTGAATAACACATATATGACGGGCTCTCCATGTGAGAAAATGTGAGAAAATTTCGGGCAGGAGACTATTTGATTGCAATAAAATATTCACTTGCAATTTTGTAATTATCTTTAAAATGGAGTGCTGAAGTTGTCTGTTTTTAATATAGATCAGCCTTTAAACTTCTCCTATATTTAAGCATATTTTCCCTGACAATATTATGAAACAAAAAGATGCTGTTTCCCCACATAACTTTGAAAATAATGCTATTAAAACAAAGCATATTGCTGCATCTTTCAAAATAAACTAGTTTATCTGGTAAGGTCTTTCTACCGAATTTTCAAAAGTATTACAAAGTCGTCCTTGAATTAATTTTTCTCCTAGGAAATACATGGACATTTAGGTAAAACCATTACTGCTATCCCCATCCACACACGCCAGCACTGTAATATTGGTAAGAAAATAGCCATTGTCAGAGAATAGAAGTATAGAAAGGAAGTATAACCCATACAATCATTTTAGCCCCGATACAGTAACTTCTTTTTTTATTATGGAAAAATCTACTGCTGTATCAGATTGCAAAATGCAAAATCTTGCTGAAAATAAAGTCTGGGAATAAGAAATAAGATTAGAGGTGACATATTTTTTGTCAGCCATGAGGTCTTCTCCAGGCTGTAAGAAGGAAAAAACCCCAGCTATTCAGTGTTAGCCATCATATCAGGCCTCTATTTTTTATGGAATTCAAAAATAATTGTCACCTTAGGGCTGCATGCAGCAGGATGAATTATACTTGGGTAGCTATGAACTCTGGTTTTTTGGGAAACTTGCAGCTTGTATAGCTTGTTGCCTAAAAGGAAGCTTATGGTCAAACAATTCACATTAGACATTCTTGCTTTTAAGCTCAGTAAAAGATATGTTTTAAAAGATTTTTAAGATATCTGGTGCAATTTTAACCCCTGCTAACTGAACCATTCTAACATTCAATTATTTGAATTAGAACTCCTGCTTAACTTCATGCATGTTAAAAGCTCACCTTTTTCTTTCTCCAGTTTTTGTCACCAACTGTAATCAAATCAGGACTGCAGCTTTCAATTATGCTTGTCCAAGATTGGAGCTCTTGAGCCTTTTGTGAAGACTTACTGCTGAGTGCAAAATGTGAGATAAGTTGCAAATGTTTAGACATGATGACAACTCAGAGGTCTGATTGATTACTAAAAAGAGTAAATAGAAGGTGTTATTAAAGGGGTTTTTTGGATGGCAGCCCAAAGGACCTTTTAAGAATGTTTTCAGCCATTTCTTAGTGAAAAAATCACCAAATTAACAAGATTCTTTCAGTACTTGAAGCAGAGATGGAAAAGTCTTTTTAAACAAGCCAGTTAATGTTTCATGTTTTTTCTTATTCATGATTTACACTGAAATGGCCAAGTTTAGCTCCACTGTTACTGACAGCAGCATGAGTACCACAAAGTTCTTTAGTCCAAATAAAAAAATATCCGCTGAGGTTAAGAGGGACCAAACACAGTTTAATCCTTTGATCATGCCTAGTTTCAAAAAGTTCAATTATTATTTTTCTTTATTTGGATGGCATTTTGTTAACTTTTCAAGCAGTCTAAACTACTTTATGAAAAGCAATTGATATCTCCCTGAAATTACCATCAAATTTCAATTTACACTTAAATGACCAGGAACAAGTCCTCAACTTCAGATCTTTTTCTCAGTGAAATCGATGCAAAAATTGCTGAGGACATAAAAAGAGCAGAATCCTTTATCAATAATTTGTGAGTTTTCCATCTTTAAAAGAGAAGCTTACAGAGCTATAAGAATTTAAGAAGATCAGAAGATGATGATCCAAGAGGCTAATATGACTTTGGTGCTACAGAAAATTTTTGCAAGGTACAGTAAAGATGCATGGGCACCCATAACCATCAAAGATCAGGGTAATTTCGTGTCTTGGGAAAAAGCAGCACCAAGAAACCATCAGAAATTAATGTCAGGCAGGCACCTGATAAAATCACTCCAGTAGAAGTCCATTAGTCTAGGAGTCTAAATCTAAGAATAATTATTCTTGCATTTAGATCTGGTGTAGAACAAGACCCCAAACCAAATAATCAAAAGTGTTGGGAAAGTTAAACATGCCTTCATTGTAAACCCTTCATGAACCACAGAATATGTTATTAGCATCCATGGCTCTCACAATAGGTACTGACCTACTCCCTCCTAAACTAAAATAATCTGATTTGCACAGCTTCAGTTCAAACCATGTCTCTTTTTTAAAACTCTGATCATATGCAGAAGCAAGAGAAGAGTGGGGTTTGGGAGTCAAAAAGTTGTTTATAAAAAGAAGGAAAAGAAATAACACTTGTCACCTGAAATTATTCTATAAATCTCGAAACAAAATGATTATTTTTCTCTCAATTCTTCAAAGTATTTTCAGTGATATCTACTTTTAAACAAAGAAATTACAGTACAAAACAAGGTTGAAAAGCACTCCTTATAAATGGAAAACTGAAACCTTTTGTTATTTCTTACCTTCATGAATATTTTATTTGACAGAAACAAACTATTCAAGTCAACACAGAAATTCTGTTTTCTAGTCAATATCATATTCACTGAAAAAAAAAGTCACTTGGCTACAAAATGTTTGACTACAATTCAGTTGCTGTCTTGCAGGAAACACAGACCATAATGGTGATGAAAATTATATTTCCTTTCCCCCTCCTGTCTGTTATCAATCCCTTGTCTCTCATAAGTAAAATCTATTTTTTATTCTTCCATTACTTCACATCGTAGTGGAGTCTGAGGTCAGTCTGAGACTCCTAAATGTTATTGTAATATAAACCATGAGAAGTAACACAAGATGATTTTTTTCTAGTTTTAAATTTGGAAGAAATGCCTTTTGTAACTGTAGATATCAGTTGCATGGTCATGAAGAGATGAATTATTAAAGAACACTCATTTTACAAAGTTTTATGAGGGCCTATTCCTAAACCAATGCAAAAGGGCCAATCTCTTTCTCTCTGTACTGTTTTACTGTAGGAGTAGAACTGAAATTACCTTCCAAACTAGGATTTGGAAAACGGACTCTAGGAAACAGATGGCAATTCATAAATCAACAGAAAGTAGTTGGGTATCTAAATTTTACCACTTCAATAATATTTTCATAAATGTACATTTATATTTACGTAGGGTTGGTGGTGGTTTTGTTTTCTTTGAGGTTTTGTCTCTTTGGGTTTTCTTGGTTGGTTTAAATATGATCTTTAAAATTAACAGTGTAGTCTCAGTTTATGGATCTCAGAGAAAAAATTTTTAATGGGCAGATCTTCACTCACTGCTCTCATCTTGCACACAGCAAAGGAAATTTAAACAGCCTGAAGAGGACACGTGAAGCTCCTTCATAGCATGGGTTAACCCCAGCTTCAATGGCTGGAACAAACAGCTTGGAGTAAAAACCATGCTGGTGTCACAAAAGACGTCTTAAAATTTATCAAACATTTCTCCATTTTAGAAAAAAATCTAAAAATGTTTTGTTAGTATTTTTAAATATCTTTTTGAAATATACTGCAAAAGAAAAATAATCAGCCAGAACCCAAAGACAAGTGATCTGAAGTACTATGCAAATGTCCAAAACATATTTAGTTCATGATACTTATTTTTTTAGGTATTTTTTAAGGCTTCAAGAATATCTGGAACTCACTTTGTGGGTTAAAATGGAGTCATAGTCTGATAACTTTGCTAAAGCTTTGACATTCATATATCTTTTTATAAATTTACAGCATAAAATACACTCACTTATCTTAAAATTTTAGATATATCTGCAACTGACAGCATCCACTATGTAAACTCCACAATTACTTCTTTTTCTCATCCCTGAATTTATTATCTGACTATCATATGTGACTTCACATGTAGCTGAAACACACTTGAAAGAGTCACCAATTTATTGTCAATTCCATTTGGGTATGGAAGAATAATTTCTGTGATTTCTTTGGGGAATGGTTTCTTTTTTTAAAAAAGTGTATTGAGGCACAATGAATGTCAAATGCTTCAAAAAGTAAAAGACAGTGTTTAGTGAGAAACTTTCAGCCTTTCAGTTTCCCAGTACTGCAGTCAAAGGGAGACTTTTCTTCCACACTCTATCATTACCCCTTCAGCCCCTCTGACATTTTGACATATCATCATTTCCATGATCTCAAGCATGTATACATTGATTTTTCAATCATTCTCTATTAAACCCAACAAAAGAAATTTAATGATCCAATTGAATCAATCCAGGGGAAATAACTGCTAGTTTCAATGCTATCAAAAGACTCATGCTATTCTTAAAGTTTTCTTTTTTGTTGTTTCGTCGAGTGAAATAAACAAAATGCTCCTTGTTCCCTCCAAAATGGGAAATTGTATTTGAGATGGGGTCTTGCAGGTAGTGAAATCATCTGTGGTCATACAGACATAGGATCCCTGCCAGGGGCAGGAAGGGGTGCACAGCTGAAAGAGAAGTGTTGCCTTCTAAAAGGGCATTTGGGATTTCCTCGTGTCTGCTCAGCTCTGCTGAGATCCCGTGCAGCTCCTTTGATGGTGCCTCCAAGGCAGTGAAGGATGGAGGCAAGAACAGGTTCACCTTCCTTTAGGGAAGTCACCTCAACACAGAGGCCAAAATTCTCCGTGGAATTGAGAAGCAGAGTTGTGGGTGATCTATGGCAAACGTGGATGGTTCTGGAGCACTGCCACAGGAAAAGGCAACACAAATATCTGCTAGTGACATTTCAGACAAATCCTATGTATTGGTGAGAGCCAATCTCTGAATGTTCTGCTTGTGGGCATCTTTGGGAAATGTGAGAAATAACATAACACTTGAAGGATCTGTACTTTATAAAGAGGTTAGAAAATCATTGCATCAACCCTTATATTACATCCCTCTTATATTCTTGGTGGCCTCCTCTGGACTTGCCCTAAGAGGTCCCTGCCCTTCCTGTGCTGGGCACCCCAGAGCTGGAGGCAGTACTCAAGGTGGAGTCTCACAAGGGTGGAGTAGAGGCCCAGAATCTCCCTCTGGCACAACTCCAAGGCATGATCTAAATCCCATCCATCTGATTTTGTTTAGAGTAAAAGAATTGATTTATAGGTCAAAGACTGTATCTGAATAAAATGAAGGTTTTATGGGTTTTTGTGTATTTCAATGAACTGGAAGACCACAGCTTCATAGTCAGATCACACCCTGCAGAAATGTTGGGTTATCTTGGGGAGATGACTGTGCTGGTGCATTTCCATGCACTCAGGATGTAGGGTAACCTGTCTACATCAGGAAGCATCAAACTCTGCCCTGTCAGACTCAGCACAACTCCAGCAATGAAAGAATGAAAAAAAGAGGAATTTCAAAACCTGCAAGAGAGGACAATATTTGGGGGATTTGAAACTGAGGAAAAAATAGTTGGGCCTAAAGGATTAGGAAAAAAAAAATTTAAAAAAATCTGTATTTGAAAAACTTATAGTAAAAAATTGAGTCTCTCAAGCTCTGACTTTTTTTTAGGTATTTTCCAAACACTGAGTCAAACACTTGCAAAGCTGTTTGTTCTCATTCACAGATGTCTATGAAGACTGGCATGCAAATAAACAGTCCATTTTGATGTTAGTATTTCAAATACGTTAATACAATTATTTGCTAGTTTACGAGAACTTTCCTAATCTTATTTTCCGTATTTTTGCAATATGTTGAGTTGCTTCGGAAGCTAACTGCATACTATTTCCTCCATGGAAGCAGATGCAGCCTTATATTATATCAATCAATTTATTATATCAATCATGGCTCTCAATATATTCAGAATCTCTCTATGTTTCGTACAAATCAGTCTAAAATAATCAGCAACCTGCAGTGCAATGATTGCAATTAGAGTTGTGCAAATCTTGTCCATTTCAGTTACAGGGTTTCACAAGAATACTTTCTTTCAGAAGTACTTTTCTTTTTAACTAGTTCACTGTTTGAGCCTGTGGGCCAGTGTAAAAATAAAATTGCTCAATGACCTTTCATAATGTAATTTTAAAATAAATTAATTTGTTAGACAAATTCATCAACACTTGCTGAAACATCCATGAAGCACAGCTGATATTCATCATTTTAAAAATTTTATCCTTAGTATTTGCAGCAGTTTCCCCTACATTTGCAAGGTAATTTTTATATCATCTCACTGATCTAAGAATCAAATTGGTCTTTTTAGCTCAGGAATTTTCATTTCCTTGATCACACTTCATAGCATTTTTAAAGTTTTAAAATAAAATAAATTTGTATACTGTTTCTTCACTGTTCCTTTAATCTTGTCCAGAACGTCCTTAGATCACATAAACTGTGATCTTCACAAGCATTTATAAAACAAGGCACAAGGCTACAAAACTTGGTCACTTCACACTTCAGCATTAAGAAACGTCTGAATTAAACACAATGGCACATCTGAGATGCTCCTGCTGCAGCTGACAGATGCCAGGGTCTGTACACGATAATGTGTTTGTATCACAGAGAAAACCAAAGCTGTATCACGGAGAGATTAGGCAGCTCCACAGCTGGACGAGCCTTGACTGTCTGAGAGCAGAACAATAGACACCTCCCGTCTGCCATGACATTAAGTTGACAGTCTTTATCTGCCATTGTTACTTAAAACATGGGAAAAGTGTTTCTTTGGAAGTTCCAAAAGGTACCGGATGTGCTGTAATTCCCAGCCTCCCGTTTGTTTGTGAGGCTGGCCTGAAGCAAGCTATAGATCTGAACTGCTTGGTTATACACCAGTGACCAGAGAGCTGCGTGCGTGTCTGCCAACCCACTGAAGCATGTCCTTTAGACATTATCTAGCATTTGGACAATGGATCTCTACCACCCCTAAAATAAAGGGAAATTCTGAATAGACAATGTTTCGATCTAATATTGTTCCATTCTTCACTGGCTAAAGGTTTGGGGTTTTTTTTAAGTACAGCCGCAATGGGGTCATTCAACACGTTAAGGAATAATGTGAAGATTTTCCAGTCTTAAAGAAAATACCAGTATCTTCTTTTCTGGGATAAAAATAAAACTGTTACTTCTCAGGACGTGTAATCTCTGAAAAAAAAACAATTTTCTGTCCGGTGGGAATGAAAGTTTAATGCTGCAGACAGTATAGGTGTATTTTTCTAAATCACAATATGTTCCAGAATTCTGCAGTTCTTTGTAGCATGGTTGTGTTTTAATAAGGAAGGATGGAAGAAAGAAAGGTTTTTTATGAACTCCTGTTTCTTGCACTAAGAAAGTAAGGTTTATTATTCAGACAATTCAAATTTTAGATGGGAATTATTGGACACTGATGTTACCTACTGGAATTTAGAAATGCATGTATGCACCTGTATCAGTTACATACATAGAACACCTCTGGTAATAATTTTACAGCACCTCCATAATTCAAAATGAACTGGTTTTGGACTGTAATGGACTGAAAACTGAACAAATAGGAAGATTTCAAAAAGAACTTCCAATAAGAAAACACATTCTAAAATGCTTGATCACCACACAGTGAAACAAAAAAAATATAGGGAGAAATACCACAATCTCTTGTTATTAATTTGTTTCTTTTAAAATACCAGCGGTACTTTTTTCTCTTTTATTTTGCATAACAATACAAATGTGGGAGCAATCACAATATTGAGAGGGCACTTAAGTTTCAGGACAAAGGGAGGTGGAGTCATAAAACACAATGGAGGTGCTGAAGTAGTGCTGTAGATTTCAGATTAAAGGATGATGGAGTGGACCTAGTAACACTCAAAGCTTTAAGCACACAAGTTTTTTACTGGCCTGTGTTTAGAGCTATGCAGAGTGCTTTTAAGAAAAGTAGATGCATGTTTGAAATATCTTGAGATTGTGGTGGCAGAGACGTCTTACATTTCCCCCAACATCCTTACTTATGCATATCCCAGTAAATATTAATTAATAAAAATTGTGGTAGCAGTTTGGAGAACTGAGCTTTGAACTTAATACAATTGACTTTAAGGAATAGACTCAAAGTAGCCATACTATCATATTTTCTAAATGATTAATCAGTTAACAGAATAAATTAAACCTAGTTAGAACAATTCTTAACAATTTGTGAACAACCACCTTCTTATTTAGGAGTGGAAATGCAAGAGAAAAGGAAAATCATTACTGGAAGTAGATGTCCAAATGACAACAAAGGCTTAAGTTTATATCCTGTAACACAGTACTTTGCCCTAAAAACCTTGAGAACTGTCATTAACTATACTGAAAGATTTATAGGTTTTTTACAGAAACAGTATTGTTACCAGTGGTTACTGGTCATGAGTGAAAGAGTCTCTTTGTTACACTACCACTCCTTAATCAGTGGATTTAACCACAATTTTTCATTATTGAGGGAAGCAATTTTCCTGAGGTGTCAGTCTCTACGACCAAATTTAATACATAGGGACCCTCCCTTATGGGAAATGTTGCACTGGGGGCAACAAAGAATATCCATCCATGAGTTTGTTGGTCATCTAACTAAATGGAAACGTGATATTTTCACATTCTGCTGAGAAATAATACTTCCAATTGATGTGATATCAGAGGTCCATGTATGACATTGTTCAATCTACTGCTCAGTCAAGAATTTGGAATATGGTTCTTTTAAGGAAATGAGTTATATGTTCTACTCTCAAGAAAGCATTTATGCTTAGATTTTAAGCACATGGTTTTACTTTGTCCCATTTATTTAACATTAATCACCTAGTTACTGCTCTGCTGAATGAGGATGGTATTGCACATATGCTTAAAGTTAAGCATTTGATTAAGTGTTTTGTTACAGCACTTTGCACTGTGCCCTGTAGCACATCTAAAAGACATTTTAGCAGATTCAGAAAGCTCTGGAGAGAGCCTAGTGCTGCAGTGTGGCTGTCATTTTACACCTAACAGATTTTTTTTAATTTAGCCCACTGCAATTGAAAGCAACGTTGGACCTCAATGTGAAACAGAGAAAAAAAGGCTGCTCTGAATCATCACCATCATCATCATCATCACCACCAATTCATTCTTTGAATAACTGAGGCAGTTCACAAAGCTTCTTCTAGCTCTTAAATGATTCATGTCTATTGCCAGTAACTTTGGTTTTTGTTACATCACAGCAGCACTGCCAGCAGCTCCTATGAGATAATTGCAAATATTGTCATGAGGAATGAAATTGTTTTATATCTCAGCCCAAAGGTATGGAACTGGAAACTTGAAATAGTAGACTTCTCATCAGCACTGGTAGATTCCACTGTTGTGATCCCTACCTTTTCTGAGATGTATAATTTAAAATTACTTGAATTTTTGTTGCTTTTATTTGTTATCAAATGAACACATGAAGTTCTTTAAAATTCGTGTTAGTAATGTATCTTACCATAGCCAAATTAGTCATGTAGGTTTGAACTCAGTGTGTTTCTATTCCTGTCTGACAAGCACTACCTTCCTTCCTCCCTGATAAATTTCTTCTTTTCAAATTTACTTTATTTTTTGACTGATTCAGTTATGCATTCATCATGGTTTTAATGTAAAATATGAAGACTTTTTCAGGGTGGAGGGGAACAACACTTTCTGCTACATCTCCTTGACTGTGTTATTATCTTTCCTTAATAATCTACAGCACACATTCGTAGGGATCAAATTTACTTTTCCACATTTTGGAAGATCATTTCCCAGACTGACAGGAAAGCCACATGCCTCATTACCTTTTCTCACTTTTTCTTTTTGCTGCCCCCAGAAGATCGCTGAAATATTTAACCCTTACTGAAATCCAATCTATCCTGGAATAAACCTGCTAAAGTCTTTGCCTTTGTTCCAAAATGCCTGAAGCCAAACCACTTCCACCAATCTAGAAAGTCTTTTCCAGCAGCTCTGTAACTCCAGGTCAGGATCTCCATCATGTTTCTTACTCACTTCCTCTGTTGCAGCTGCTTCTGATCTTTCACTTTTTAATATTGTTATTGTGTTTAGGAGAGAGGTAAAATATTTTTTAAAATTGTGAAAATTTCACCAAAATGATAAAAAACTTGCCTTTTTTTTTCTGATATTTCTCCCAATTTTCATTCAACAGATTAGGATTTGCTTCTCTGTGCAGCCACTGCAGTGAGCACAGGAGAGAAAGGCAGACCCTGGGCTTAGCTGCAGGACCTGAGAGGAGAATGGGTTTGGGTTTGTGTGTCCAGCAGCTGTTCTGTTTTGGAAGGGTTTTCTTTTTCCTGAGTGTTTGCTTATCTCCAACTCTGACTTCAGAGATCATTGAACTCTTGTTGCAGAGGCATCTCAGGAAAAGCAGAAAACAGTGAGTCCCTTGGGCAGCAAGGCCTCCTCTGTAGTGTGAATCATCGTGCTTGTGCTGGTGTCAGGATGTTTTCTGGGGTCAACAGCACATTGAGAGAATTTTGTTTCTCCACAGTTAGCACAGCACCCTACTATGAAGACACAGAAATGACCAGAAACAGAACACTGAATAACAGCTCTCCATTAAAAATATTTTTCCACGTAGTTAACCCAAACATGTATTAAAAAACAACCTATTAAATAAATAAAAAAACTCCACGACTAAAACTAGGAGAGGCATCAATACAAGTCACCCTTTTCTGTCTTCAGTGTGAAATTATACACATCAGAAATTCATGTATGTCATTAAAGGCCAGCTTAAAAGCAGCATCTGCTTATCAACTGGCTTTTGCTTTTTATGCACTATTCCAGCTGGGCTGGCTGGAGCACAAGCAGGTGAAAATGACTTTTCCAAGGTCACTCTGCATGAACTCAGCTCACACCAACACTTGCCTATTCCCAGTCATTCCCATAAGCCAATGCATCATGTATTCCTTTGTGGTTAAACTTTTGAAATTATTATTACCTTCTGATGACATATTCCTTAAGAAAACCAGCTTTTTATGAACAAAATTATATTTATTGTAAAGGCAAAGATCTCATGACTTTATTTGATATGCAGGTGGTTGTTCACATTTCCATAGGAATTTCATTGTAATTCAGGATCACTTAAATACTAATTAAATTGTCTATTCAAGGTTATTTTATTGTAAGGCTCACACAGTTCATGGTGGGTGGGGGGGTTTTTGTTGTTTTTCTTTTTCTTTCCCTTCAAAGTAAAATTTTAGCTGATCTGTCAAACTCAAATTAAGGTCCTAAACCTCAGACTCTGAGGACTATATAAAAAAATATAATGCAAGCAAATTTATCTGCTTCAGGAATGAAAAAAGTTAGTACTTCAGCTGAAAATGTTTTGAATTACATAAAAATCTTCTGAAAAGGAGAATCCAAATTAAACCCCCCACCCAAAGAACCCGGTGATTCATAGTCCTTTCAGAAAAATCACAGGATCCAAATTTAAGTCCAGAGGTAAAAAAAAAATTGACACAGAGAATAAGTCTCCTAAGACTCATCCTAAAAAGAGTAACAATGATCATTTTAAAATAAAGAGATTCAGAGCAGAGGGGACAGCAGAGAATGAAGGCAATATTCCTTTCCAGAAGTATTGCAAAGTATTGAAACTCACTTCAAGCAAGGCAGGAGGAACTCCACAATGCCAGAAACCTTTTCCCACATGTTTTGCCTTGATACACAATGGGGTTTTATGTCATTATTTAAACATTTGATTACAATTTTAATTAGCTGATTTATATTTACTATAGGAAGACATAACGTGATATGATGAATATTCTTCTAAATCCTAGCTGAGCATTTATTAGAGTATTTCACGCCAGGAGTTTCTTACTCTAACTAACCTAGACTCCATCTGTGTGTAGTCCTTGTAACAGAAGTATCTTCCTTGAAACCTTCCACCTTGTGTTATTCTTTAGAGGTAGGTGGACTACATAAAATGGAAAATTTGAATTAATTTTTTATCCATTTACTTTTTTTTCTCATAAGCAAAACGTGGTAGGCAGATCATAGGAGGGGAAAACACAACCCTGCAAGCAACTTCCTTCCATTTCATTATCCACAGAATATTTTGTTTTGTGATCAGATCTTTCAGGTGTCCCAGGTTCCTCCTGTGGAGCTCTCTGTTCAGCCTTCAGGCCCAGGTTTTCCCTCTGATATAAACCTGTTCAAGTAGTCAATTTGCCTATTGATCATGCTCGCTCTTCTTGGAGAGAAGTTCTTAAAATCTATTGTTTTGTCTTCTCTGCTGATGATTTTACACTGATCAAACCTTTTACCCTGCAGACAAATGGCTTTTTGTGATCATTAGGACTCTATTCTTCCAAGGGTAAAAATTTGCTGGGTAAGAGATCAAACCCCATCTTTATGAATATATTTTTATATTCAGAATTCTGTGTTGTTTCCTGGGTTTAATTAACTGATAAAACCACAAGACTACGTAGATAATGGCAACACAGGCTCTACACGATTACAAGAAAAAATGTCTTTCAAGCATAGCTGACCTCCAAAAGTAGTATATAGCAAATTAATAGCAGCTTTGTTCTTTCAAATATTTTCTTGTGCCTTCTTCAGTCAATATCACCCTTCTTTGAGTAAAAAACCCCAAAACCATGAAGAAACTGACTTAGTTTAAAGGTTTCTTTTTCACCTCATGGGACAAGACTTTTCTACTGGAAGACTATATAACTAAGTGTAGAACATCTTATAAGAAGATATTTTTTTCAAAATAAGGGTGGTCAAGTACTGGAATAGGTTGCCCTGAGAGGTTGTGAAATCTCTGTCCTTGGAGATATTCAAAACTCGACTGAATATGACCTTGAGCAACCTGGTCTAACTTTGAAGCTTGCTCTAACTTCAAAGCTGGCTCTGCTTTGAGAGAGAGGTTGGACCAGATGATCTCCAGAGGTCCCTTACAACTTAAATTATTCTGTTTCTGTGTCAAATGCAGCATTACCTTGTGCAGCCCAAGAAGAGCTTTGTATAACATGAAAGCACAAAATACGTGCTATGTCCACAGCTTCTTAATAGAAAGAACATAGCTTTATAGTGAATCCCTTAGCAGATCCTTTATTCCAATGTGTAAATTTCTCTTTCCCTCATATTTCTCTGTAAAATGGGAATATTTCTGTACTTCTGTGAGTGTTTAAATTAAACAGCAAATGAATGCAGAGAAGCGATTTGTTTTTTTTCTTCTAAAAAAAGAAACATGTAAGTTTTATTATACCTACAGTTTTATACACTGGGTTTTTTCCTAATGAAGATGATTTTTATTATCTATTTGAACCTCCAAATGGCATGAAGATGTAACAAATATGTTTGCTAGTAAGAAATTCTTTGCATTCCACCATTTTATTGTGTATTGAGGAGTGGTTGGAAAAAATTTGCGCTTTATCCAGCAGCTATAAAAATATGATCTTCAGATCATAGTTTTTCCTTAAACTATAGTTTCAGACTGCCAGAGAACTCTATGGAACTGACAGCTTCTAAGCAGACTAATGAGATTACTAACAAACATTTTCATAATTAGAAACAACAATTGGCACTTGTTATCTGTTCCTTTACTAATATATTTTCATTTAATTTTGTTTCAAGCACACACCTGTAGTATAATAGTTATGGTTTATTTCCTTTTTAATAACGGAAATTTTATTTTGGAAAGACTGCCTGAATTATTATTTCAAGTGGTCAACAAGTATTCAATCCATGACTCTTCAAATTACCAGTGTGATTTGACATTAATTTTTTCTGCTTCCAAATTAAAAAGCTAACAGTGTGTAGTAACAGTAGGCAACATAAAATATCTCTGCCAAACTTGGTCAATAATTGCATAGCATTTACAGCTATAATTAAAATCTTTCTAAGTCTATGTTCATATAACATTCTTTGAGGTTAATTTGGTTTAGATCACTGCAAAATCATTTTCATTTGATATATTTCACTTGTTACAAATTGCACATTAGCTCATTGAAAATGTACAACATGTCTCTTAATTTGAAAATATTTAGGATTGTAAGTTAGAGTAAAAAAACTGTTAATTCCTAGTTTCTAATAACACTCAAAATAAAAGAAAGTAATTTCCATTTTGAAGACGTTAACTTCAATGAATGCTAGCATACGACTGTGAAGTACAGACTCTTCCAAGTATTGGGATTGCCTCATTTAGCTGGGTAGGAAGTTTGGGGACTTGCATCCACTGGAACAAGTCAGAAGTACTAATTTTATGAGAAACAAACCTTCAGCACCTATTTTCACAGCTGAGTGACTTTCAGGACAATCCTTCAGCACCCATGTTCATACAGTCCTTGTCACAAAGGCAGGATCCAGTGGACAGGAGTGTAGGGATGAAAAAACTGCTGAAAGCAGAAGAAACCACATTTTGTTTCCCTTAAAACCCTGGACTTGTGTGTGCTTCAGTTCAGACCTTTCAAGCCTTGAAGATTGGAAGACCAAAGCCAGCAAATTGCTGGAGCCTTTTAGAAACACAGCTGACATCCAATCTGTGTGGAACATGACTGCTATCATGATGTGGAAATCATAATATTGAAACTCCTGAAAACGTGTTCATGCAAAATTTGAATCATAATGGGAGTGAGCCGCTCCGTCTGAAGTGCCTAATTTGGAAACTGTTCTCCATATGGTCCCTTCTGAGTCATCTCAGAGACTCCAGAGGGAAGCTCTGGGTTCCCCAGACCCAAGTTTGTGAGTGGCCCTTGTCTTTCCAATGGCCGTAGAAGAATTATGATTTCAATTATTAAATTCTATCAGATTTGTCATATTTGTAGTATTTCTTTAAAAAAATCGATTGTTTGAAAAACTTTTGTAGACACATAGGAGTAAAAACAAAAGTTCACAAGAATATCCTGTGTTAATTCTTTACCCTGTACTTCTCTATAATTTTGGTATAATCTGAGAAGCTCTAATAAAAGAAATCACATAATGTACTTAGAAGAGGCAACACATTCTCCCTCATCTTCTTTTTTAGCAGCTAATTATGAATTTCCAATTACTATATAAAAATAATAGCATTTTAAATGCTTGATTAGCAAGGGAAAATAACATATATGTGGAACAAAAAGATAATGTAATGCTCAAAAGAGAGCACTAAAAAATCTTCTTGGCAAAGGTTATAGGAAAATTTGGACTGTCCAGAAATATTCTTTGTTGGCAGTTGTCAGACTCAAGATAAATATCATGTAATAGTCCTCTCTCTTATTGCAGCACCTCTCAGTTTCCCATTTTATTTGTCCAATTGCCATACAAGTTTTATAAAGGAGAACCTTATATTGTAATATAAATTCAAAGTACTCTGGGAATTTGTAAACCATCTTATCATCTTTTGTGTCTGTGAGCTCCCAGGACACTCTTCAGTGCAGGAAGACAACCTCAGCTCCAGGAGTGTTATCAGATTAAATCTTGGCCCCAAAACTGTCCCTCCTTGTCCACAGCTGGGTGCTCACTGCAGTGTGTGCTTCTACCTATGTGCACCTATCCACACACATGCTTTTAAGTATGCACTCATTTTCTTGACTAAACCACTTTAGAGTTCAATTTTGTGAATATTTGTAAGAAAATCAGCATTTTATTTAAAATCCTACCAAAGGAAAAAAAAAATAGTTAAAAATGAGTATATAAAGGAATTTTTCTTTCTCCTTGTGGTTTGGTCCTCCTATGCAGTTTACACTTCTTAATGCAGCTGTCAAAACTCAGACAATAGGATATTTTAAGTGTAACTTGTTTTATTTAGGTGTATAAACCAGGCTGTAACGCAATGGTCACTCAGCAAGCAGAGCAGTTCTTTCAGGGCTTTATCCCAATGTCAATAACCAAGTTCCTAGAACACATTCCTTTTCAAAACATATCCTCCCCAAAGCATTACACATAACTCCCTACTGTCTTGGACTTCTTCTCTTCCACACAGAACCTGGGGTTCTGAGAAAAGGCCAGTATCTGGGTCCACCAGAAACTAGTAAGTTTTACTTTATGCTGAAAAACATACTTTGAAAATTATACTTAAGAATAGATTTATATAGATATCATAAACATTTATTTTTTTTACCTTGAAGGCTAGTTAATGATAAGATTTGTGATTACTCAATTAAGGAACACAAAGGCAGTGCCATATATCAAACTAAATAAGTTGTCGTTGATGTTAGTATATATAGTAAAACAACTAGAGAGGGGATCTTTTTTTTCATTTGTTTAGTTTATTAGAGGCCTCCAGTTGTCACTAAATAAAAGCATGTCACACAAACCAAATTTAAACATTCCTATGGAAATACACATATAACTGAAGATTTTTCACTGGAAAATATTAGCACCAAGTTAATACCAGAAAACTGTAAATTTCTTCACTACTGTATCAATACACAAAGGAAATATATCTCCTACAATTCACCTCTTAGAAGAAATAAACATATTACTGTAACAAAAAATTCTGAAGCAGTTCTGTCATGGTCTTTTCTGTTTGCCTGGAATAGGTAAGCTACCTCCTCTGAATATTTCACTGGTGTAAATATAGAGCAATCACCTTTTTTTTGTTGTTGTTTTTTGTTTAAACATTATCTTCAATTGATTATTAGGTTTTGGTTTCTCATATGCTTATTGCTGTAATGTAAAAAAGAAATGACACACGGGTAGAATTTATGCAATACAGCTCTAACCACAGAGAGAAGAAAAGACCAAAGATGTTATCAACACAAGATCTAGAACTCTTTTTTTAGCCAGAGTCCCTCGGTGAGCTCCTGTCTGCAGAAGAGGAGTTTTCTGTCAGAGCAGACACAAATATTCACATATTCCCTTCCCACCCTCGCCTCTTGCTGCCTGGCGGAGATAAAACGAGCTGAGCGCAGAAAGGGAAGGGAAGCGATTGAAAGGGGTGTGTGGGGGAGAAAGTGACAATAAAGAGTGTTTTCTCCCTCTGTTCTGCCAGTCCTGCAGCACCTGTGGGCTTTTAAGGAGGCAGTTTGAGGGGTTTATTGCGTGGGATGGTCTTGCAGATCATGGCTGCAGAGAGCTGGCTGCCCGCTATGGGGGAAAAAGGAACAGCACTAGACACTCAAGGGAGGGATAGTGTCCCTGCACCCCCGTGTTCCTGCACCCCTGTGTCCCTTTATC
>VZSR01000245.1:7137188-7306011 GCA_013398615.1 Brachypodius melanocephalos
CCCTGTGTCCCTGCACCCCCGTGTCCCTGCAGCCCTGTTCTCCCCGAGTTCCCAGTCTCCACAGGGCTCAGGAGCCCAGAGGATGGAGCGGTGGCCGGGGCCCATCAGGTGCTGTGCTGTTTTCTGCTGCATTAGCTGTAGCTGAGAGCGTGCCCTGCCTGGTGAACGCTCTTTCTCATCTGAGGGTTGCCCCTCATGGATTTTCTCACTCTCTGTGGGATGCAGTTGGACCCATCAACGTGTGTGGCAGAGGAGATTTTTGTATTTTCCTCTCCCTGTTTCCTCAAGCTGGTTTCTGTGCCCTGGGACCAAAGCCAGGCTCACACAGCAGTTCTTGGGCTGCTCTGGGCACCGGTGCCGTGCCATCCTGAGCAGCCTTGGCAGCTGCTAATGAGGGGCTACAGGGACTAAGATCCATCATCTACATGGCTCCTTTAGAAACATGCTCTTCCTGGGGCAGAGGAGATGAATGGGGTGCTGAAGATGAGGCCGAGGGTTTTATAAATATTCAGAGCCACTGGAAGTGCACAAGTGCACGGGGGACTGTTGTGAGTGCAGAGGATGTCGACACCCTGAGGCTGCAGTTATTGCTGAGCTGTGCTTCTGCATCAGCCAGCCCCTCTGATGCCCTGTGACAAGGTTGGTCTTGGGAAGGGGTGATGGATTTATCCCTGGCTTAATTATATTAATTTAATCACTATTTCACATCAAATTCTTATTATCTCTTTTGTTGTGGCAGCTGGTATGTGTGTGATCTGACTGATTCATCACTAGATTGCTTTACTTAGCAAACTGTTGGTTGATTACTACTGCTGGCATTAAAGAAAATGTTTGCTTTTAGAAGGACAAACCTATATCTTTTTTAAAACCAGGATGTGGGCAACTCTACACAGGTCACACAGTGACAATTCCTTCCGTTTTACTTGCCCATTTTGCAGCATTTGGCCTTGTACAATATGTTTTTATATGAAACACAAACTGTTTGAGAAAATGTGTTCATTAATTCATCTTGTCTGTGGATCAGGTTCAAATGTTATTTTAAATGCTTGCACTCCATATTTCTTATATGGAATATGAGCAAGCTTGTAAACACTTATTTTCTTAAAGTGATATTTCTACGTAGAGCCTGTGAAGCAGTTTGATATGGATGAAGTTCCTTCCTGTCAAGGCAGTCTGTCTGAAACAACTGGATCAGAGGGATAACAAAGTATATCTGAATGACTGCATGCGTGCATCCTGAAATAAAGTATACACAAGTACAAGAATATCTATGGGCTACGTGGTGATTTCATTCCATCACTAAAATCACCCAGGCTAAAAAATTGAAATGCATACAGAAAGAGGTTAATACCAATTATGAACTCGCAGCTCGTTATATACTTCTCAAAATAATACAGATACAATATGATTTAAGATAGGAAACTGTGGCTAAAGGAATTATTTGTCTCGGCATGAAACTTGGTTTATTTAATCAATGTTGTTTCCACTAGAAAAGTGGATTAGTTTTTCTTTAAGACAGAGTTAAAAGTTTTGCAGCTAATTTATTTTAATAAGCATTCAGTCACTGACTGCTGCAAAAAAAGGCTAAACTGTAATGAAGAGCCAGGAAAGAATGCATGACTTAATTATTTTTCTGGGGTGGATAATGAATAAATTAGCTACGCTGTAGGCTTGCTGTTTCTATAGAATTTATTACTTTTGCTTTAAGAACCATATCATGACAAAGTCAGTTTTTCTCCTGACTGCAAACTGATTGATGGGGTAATGTCTGGTTGTGAAAGACTTCCTCTTCATCATTGTGTTGCCAACGTTGGTATCACAAAGTGAGTTTGAAGTTTTGCCGAGTGCACATTCTCCTACGTAATTACAGATGACAATTTCTTTAATTCCCTTTTTTTAACAAGCTTTTAAATCATGTAAACCACAGAATGAATAACCTAGATGAGACCAAAGATGCACATAGCTTGAAAACTGCTTTCTTGGTCCTTAATTTGTTGCCACGATGTCTTCTACGTGAAGAGCTAAAGACTGTATTTAGAATGACAGCAGGTGTTTTCATGCTAAGATGAACATGGGTATAGCAAAAAGGATCTGCCAAGGAACAACTAAAGAATGGTCTTGCAAGTGTTCAAAGGATGAAATTTTTAAGGATAAAGATTATGAATTTGACATGGCATGGGGAATATAAGTTCGGCTCAATTCCCACTACCATCATTGGGACACCTGGATTTAAGTGGGAGATGGATTTGATGTGGTAGGTGTACGGAAAATGATGACCTTAAAATAAATAAAAATGTAGAATAAATGTCAGAAGGAAAAAAAAAATGCTGTGTGATGTACTGCAGTGTGAATCCTCCCAGCCAAATGAAGAAACACATGTAGTTAAGATAATGAAAATAAGACTAAATAAAGCATTAGAAAAAGTATTGCATGGAACTAACTTTGATAAGCAAACTGACTTTTCTACAAGCATGTCCTCTTGGGGCCTTTTTTTTGTTTGTTTTTTTTTTTTTTCTGTTGACACATACAAATGAGATACAAAGTCTTCAGATATATTGCTTGGAATATATTTTATTCACTGCTCCTCCCCAACCCAAGATACTAAAACCCTATTTTGGAGCTTCATTGTCTCTCAAGTGAGGAACATTCCACTACATAATTTCACATGTATCCTGAGAAAAACCATTTCTTTCAAATTGTCTGTTTCTTGGTTTGATAGTCAAGTTAGCAATGCGTCAAGTTTTAATTACAGGAGGGAAAACATTGTATTAAGTGGATATTACTTATTTTGAATAATTTTATGAGAGGGCTGTTGAAGGTGGGTTTTTCGAGGGAAACATTTACCTTGAACTTGCAAGGCAAAAAATGTATAAAGATTGAATTAGCAGATTTCACTCTGAAAGATACATTACTAGTTATGCCCTATTCTGCAGTCAAAGGTCCTTAGCTGCAAAGAGTCAGGGAAAAAAGTATAAGGGAAGAGGCTGAAACAGATAATTCTGTATTTTTTACAGTCCCCAGAGTGCTATGCAGTGTGGGGTGTTTATTCATCAGCTGCAGAGGACACTGAGTTCTTGTCTGTTTATTTCCACAGAAAGTAATCATCTTTTACTCTTTTATGAATACAAAGCTAAAATCATTATGACTTATTCCATCAAATGCTATGCTGTCAATGGAAAAAGCTCTGAGAAAGGTCAGCTGTTTGACTCTTGAGCTGCAGCATTTGCAAGCAGTGGTTGTAGTTTGTGATATTTTCTATATAACAGGCTAAAAGACACATCTAGGCATTTATGTAATTATTTCTGTATGTTTGAATATCTAGTTTGATGACCACTAAAGTAATTCTAACAAGCATTCTATTGGTAAAGATACAATTTACAAGTTCAGTAAGAAAAAGCAAGCCAATAGACTCTGTATGTTACAAGCATGTTAGTGTTCTCTTTTATTTAATTTGTGGCTACTGTCAAGACCCTCCAGTGCATGTATCATTTTTATTAAAATTAATGTAAAATGACTCACAGAGTCTAAATTAATTATAGTGATACATAGTGTTATTCTGTTCTAAGCAAAAATGAACTCTATTCATGGTTGTTCATGTTTGCAGCATAACAAATCAAAATAAAAAAGGCCCTTCCCATGCTCCCCAAAGATGGCACTGCTTACTGCTGGTTTGAAGTAATGATAAAGAATTGCAGAATTCTGTCCCTGAACTACTAAAATTCAAGTAGTCTCTTGCAGGCTTTGCATCCACATTTAAGAAAACTCAGATGGATCTAAATGATACATTTAGATTAGGAGGAAAAATCTTTTCTGAATACAGTATATGAAGACTTATGTTCTTCTGTTTTTTCAGCAAAGCAAGATGTTATTGTTATTTTTCCAAAGTCAAAGGCATAGCCAAGATGATGCTTTTTCGTGTGCAGAGGGGAGAGTTAAAACAGAACAGGTTGCCTAAAATTCTTCAGCTATTTGCTTCCTCACTATTGGATTTATATATTTGCTGTTGAAAATGCATAAACTTACAGACACTGGGTTTAACCTGGGTGTCATACGAACTCTAGGATGAAGGGATAGACTGCAGACAGGTACTGGAAAGTTCATATACAGACTCTTTAGCAAATGTGTGCAGGAAAATCTGTGCTCCTCAGACAGCAGGCGTTCCACTTCTTTACACATACCAGTTTATCAAATCCTTTTAGCTGTCTCTTGTATTTATAAATACAATGGCCTTATAGAAAGATTGAGGCAAATGATTGGAAATGAGGTAACAGGACACATATGGGTGAATATTGAATATAGATTAATGAACCACAAAAACCTTCCAATTGTTTTACAGTAACCCTTATAAGTGCAAAGTAACCTTTATACTTAGCAAATATTCCTTCAAGTATATAGTTGAAGAAATGTATGAAGAGTAATAAAAAAAAAAACCCTGCTTTGCAAATAAATTGAAAACACAAAGTTTAAATATGCCAAACCCATTCTTTCTTGCACATTTTTGTCTTGCTCTACACAGCAATGTCATTACTTGCAAGAGCTCGGAGTGAGTAGAGATAAAGAAGGCAAATGGACAGTGACAGCCATGTAATCCAGTGTCTGATTGCTTTTCCACATGTCACTGGTGAAACACACAGCTCTCCCCTCAGCCTCTGTGATGGTCTGCAGTGGTCAGACTCGTTCAGTCTAATGCTGTCCATGCAGACAAACAACCTCTTGAAGGAATCCTTTGCTGAGATTGTGCTCTCTGGAAATGTTTTGACACCGCTATTGGTCATCATTAAAAATTCATCTGCAAGCCTGAGCTACAGATATGAATTAGGAACAACTCATACTGAAACAAACCTTATCACTGTGAGTTGAAAACATTAGAAATATTTTTGTCAACCGTTTTTCAAAAGTATTTGCTCCAAATGCTTGGTCATTTTTGATCACTCCTAGAAGCTGATCTCTATAAAACTGTAGTACAGAATTTTCGAGAGAGCAGCCACCTTTTGTGTTTGTGTTTTTTTAATTGAGCCTCATGTAATTTTGCCTTTTTTTGACAAGCTTTGTTTTAGATTCATCCACTGGGAGGATTTTAACAGAAGCCCAGCCCAGCTGTTTGCTGGGATGGACAGGGGTGGGCAGGGATCCCCAGAGCACAGAGCCCTGCCCCAGGAACAGGAGTGGTACCAGGGGCTGCTCAGTGCCCTGATGTCTCAGGGATCCCGTATGATCCTGTGGATCACCAGCCCCAGCTGGATCCCACCCACCCCTTCTGCTTGCCCCTCAAAAATCCTGCAGGGGAGAAGTGTGCACTGTGTCCTCTGACCTACAGCCAAAACATCTCCCTTTTGTGTCCATCTCTTATCCCTGTCCTGGACTAGCCCAAGTCTTGGAGCAGCAAGAGTCCAGAGCTCGAGAGGCTTCTTGGGTTCAGGAAAGGAATTTGTCCTGTAGGAAAATTCCTACTCTGATATTTTCTTTGAGTTAGATAATGACAGGTTCGTTTCTTTGCACATGAGATAGTGATCTTGAAACACTTTCAAGCAGAAGATTTTTTCCTTTCCTGGAAGGACTTCATCAATATTAGCATTAGTCATTTTTATAAATGTAAAATAAACCACAGAATGTTGCTCTATCCTATATTCATTTAAAAAAAAATTCTACAAACCAACCAACAGCTACTATTATAAAGTGGTTTTTTGCAGTACGACCTTTACCTCCAAGCTTGGTGACAAGATAAAGGAAGCTAAATTTTAGACCTGAATTTGTGTGCATATTGTTTTCCTTTTCTTGGTAATATAACACTCCTAACAGTAATAGGGTTTGTGATTACATTTTGAGACTCTCCATCTGTTATCCTGGCTTCCATTTCTATTAAAAATATATATTTTGGATGAGTTTTATAGCTTAGCAATGAAACAGTCTCAAAACAGCTTTTTGTTTTTCTTTTTTTACAAAATGCTTTAGCTTGAGAATTGCACTTTTCTTAACCATATATTTAAAATAATGTAATAATTATTTAACAGCTTGAGTGCAGAAAAAACACCATTTTCTAAGTGCTAGAATTTTAAAACAAGTCTAAACTCAAAAAACACATTCAATTCTCAAGTAAACAGGGTTATTGAAACATACAGATCTTATTTTTAGTACTCCTCACATCTGACAGTGTTCAGTGTTGAGAGGTTAATATTTTACATCAATGTCCACAGCGCAAAAAACAGAATAATTTCATATTAGAAATAAATCCACAAATTCTTGTCACAGAACCCTAGCACAAACATTTCCATTGAGTAAGTTTCCATAATTTCCATTTCCATAGTTTTCTAACATTAATTTTTTCTTGTTTATACATAAACAATTCAGACTCTCAGATATCCTTTTAATAATAAAAATAAAAAAATACCTCACTGAAATATCTGATTTTCAGTAAAGTCAATTCTGAAGTTTGCACGACTGACTTGATTTTTACATTATGTAAATTGGTTGAATTCAAACAAAAATTAATAGTTTTTGAAAAAGAGATATACATATATATGTATATATATATGTATATGTATATGTGTAAATATATATATATATATATATATATAGGTTTAAATATAAAAAGAAATGTACACTGCCACAGGATGTGGTAATTAATAATTAGTCTCCTATTTCTGAGTAATGTGAAAAATGTGAATATACATTTTGAATTTGAATATGTGTTTTATGCTCTGTGTTTTTCAAGAATGGAGGGTTGAAATAGTTCAATTTACTTCACAATTGAGCCAAAACCCCAAAAACTTGTAAGAGTAGAAACGTGATGAACAGTTGAGCAAAACTGCCTTTCAGGTGTTTACTGGAGAGAGCTCATAGGGAGGTAGAATGAGGTTTGATCTTGTTTTGTGGTATGGTGAGTACAATGTTCAGGAAAGCAATAATTTGCATTTAGTTAGCATCTGGGGTAGATGCAGTCATTATTGTCTTTTCCTGAGATGAGCAAGTGTGGGGTTCAGCTCTCTGCCCAGTCTCGGGGAGGGGTGCCAGCTGGCACAGCCACTGTGTCCCCGGAGCCCAGGGCTGCCCCTGCTGTCCCTCCCTGGCAGACAGAGCAGCTCTGCTCAGCCTTCACACCACTGCAGGCACAGCTGGGTTTGGTTTACCAACCACACACTCTGTACAAAGAGGAGCTGGACAAGGCTCTCAAGCAGGTTCCATGTGAATTCCTGCTGTGTTAGGAGGCTTACAGGTGTGCTCCACCCTCTGTGCCACGTTTGTCAGCTGTTACCCCTTTAGGATCAACCTGATCTCAGAGAAGCACCCATGCTAAGATCCTTTTTGCTGTGCCCAGCTTTTCCTTACCACTAACTGCTGTCCCTCTCCACAGCCATTGACACATTATGATCTTCAATCCAGAGGGTGCAAGTGTCTCCATAAAATGCAGCAGGAACCTGGGCACCTTGTTCAGGGCACAGAGCAGCTACAGGGAGCAGATGCTGAACTGTTATGTGCTGTCGTTTTCACAGTTGTTGCACATAAGTGCATTGGTGGATCGAGCTGCTCATGATTAATTTAGCTTTACTCCTCTGCTTATTTAATAAAGATTTTATTATGAACAGAAGAAATCAGATTTAGAAATTACGCTGCTTCCTACAACAATGTGTGTGCATAGAAAAAATTCTGGAGACAAAACTGGGCAAAGAAAAATAAAAAAAGAAATGTCCTTACAGTCAGCATATGCACACTGTACAGCCCATTTTCCCATTTCTCTTTGACCATTAAAACATTTCAATGAATTATACATAGAGCAGTGAAATCATTTTAGCATTTCCAGTGGAACTAGCCCTCCAGCAAAGAGCAGCAATGGAGCTTCTCTTGCATACAAACAATCAAGACAGGAATGCTTAGTAATGTGGAATATACAGAGTGTAGCTCCGTACGTATTCAGTTCAGATTTTAACAACAGAAAAGCGAATGCATGTTTGCAAATAAACTCTGTTCAACATGAAAATAAGCTAATAGCACAGATGAACTTTCAATCATTAGTGCCAAGTGAGGATACCTTTAAATTGTAAGTTTCAGTTCATTTGCATAGATCAAGAACAAAGGAAGTTAATTGTTGAAATGAAATAAGCAGGCGTTCCCAACAGCTTATCTCTTTTAGCTCATTAAGCCTTGAGAAGACTGCACAGTCATTGAGCAGAACCTTGGGGAGGGCACAGTTGTCATGTTGTGTGGCACAGGGACCCTCAGGTGCAGGGGTGGCCCCGTGCTCAAGGAGCTCCTCCATCCCTGCCCTGTGCCCACAGAGTGCTGGAAAGGCAGAAAGCAGCAGGGTGCTGGGACAGGAGTCCATTCCTCTCCTGTGTTTGCTCAGGAAAGCATTCCTGCTCCAAATGACACTTAAGCATGCACTTAAGTTCTAGTGGGACATAATAAGGAGAAGGAAATATGTGCTTAAGTGTTTTCCTGCACAGAGTCCAAAACTGAGTAGGATATGGGTGAAATCTTTCCCTTCTGTGCTGTTCTGCCTCCGTCACTACCTGCAGCTGTCTCCCCAAGGCAGGGAGGTGTCCTTCCATGTGTCCTATAAAATGCTATCATTTCCAGGTTGCCTCTGAGACCCGAAGGAAGACTGAATTTCATCCAAAAACGAGGCTCAGGGAAGTTTCAACCAAAGCAAATAAATTACAGTGTTAGATAAGGTTAATCCTTTTTCATCATTTTAGTGGTGGCCACTTGCCTAAGTGGCTATACCTTCAGCACAAAGAATGATGGAGCCAAGTGTGTCACTTGCATGTTATATTGCAAAAATGAAATAAATGGGGTAGGAATTTCATCTTACTTCGATAGCTTTGAGTTGCAATATTGTAGCACTGAATGGGATTTTCTTAGAGATTGCATTTAGCTAACGACTGCCTCTTTTAGTCCAAGAGAATCTTATTTCCATTTGTAAAAACTCTTTGGGTTATTCGTGTTGTTAGTAGAGAAGCCATTTTGAAGCACTTGATTTACAAAATCTCTTACCCTGACTCCATACAATCCACATAATGCACTGTGTGGCACCAGACTCCTGTGACATGGATCGGTCAGGGAGCAGCAGGTCACTACAGAAAACATTGTTCCACTGTCACAGACCTGGCTCTTTAAAATCTCTCATTGATTTTTCAAATGAGGAATAAAAGCAAGGAGTTTAAAGGGAGGAGATCTTTAAAAAATAGCAGCAGACTTCTACACACACACCATTGTACGATGAATTGTTTTAATTAAAAGGGTCATAATTACAGTCTTGTGCGCTCATGCTGTTTCTGGAGAAAGGAATAATGAAGTACGATTTCATCTTCTGATCACCCATCTCCCAAATAATCTCAAACCCTTTCAGAGTCTTTTTGGCTGCGGTTGTCATTAAATAAGCAGAACTGAAACATGGCTATTTATCACAGCATGTATGCTTCCATTTACTGTAGCATTTGTAATATTTCTCATGCTCAAAAAGGAAACAATAAACATTGACATATATTTACCTACTATCAATGACCTAATGTCCAGTTTTCAGTGTCCTCTGTCTGCTGACTGTGCTCTGCAATGTGTGATCACCACAATCTCTGCTGCAGTTAACATACAACACAAAAGTTCAAAATGTATTGGTGTGTTAGATCACTGCACTATAACTACCATTTGTCTTACATTGTAAACAAGGGAGAAAATAGAAAGGATTAAACAACTATTTTCTTCAAAGAACCTGCAATGTTTTCTGTAAAAACTGGCAAAATTACCCATGCCCATAACGATCAAATGCTATACTTATTTGATCAAAATAATTATAGGAAAACATGACATTTAAAGTTGAAATTGTTTCAAGAGCCACTTTCAAAAAGTATTATATTAAAGACAAATCAATACCCTTTCTACTGTCTTCAGGCAAGATCTTCAAAACCTGAGATAATTGAGTATTTGAAGAACCACAAATCACATATTGATCTGAAGAATTTAGATACAGCACTGAAGAGAATGTGTTCCTATAACAAACTGCCATGTGTTGACACTACTGCTGCCTATTTTTATTTTTCTCAGCAATTTTAAGGCTCATCTAGTAGCTACCGAATTGTGCAGCCAGTGGCATTGGTAATACTGTGAAAGTCAGAACATTCATAAACTTATTTTCCATACAGTGCTGTCAACGTACACACACAGTAAAAATGAAGACTGGCTAATGTGTTATCCACTGAATTAAGGCATAACAGGACATATCACAGAAATCTGTGGCAGTTTCCCTTAGAACTGTCTAAAGGTGAGAACAAAACAAAAATAAAAAGACAATTGCATTGCAGTGAACAGCCTTACTTTTGGCCTTCTAGAACATTATCATATCATCTAATGATGTCTCCATGGCCTACATGTGACCTCTTTCAATTAATCAGACTTTGTGCAATAAAATCAGTCTGATGGGAGTGGACAATACATTTGAGGCAAAAAGATTACAGGTTTTCTCTTGGAAATGCTCAGCTCATTAATTTTAAGGGCGAAGTCTGATACAACATCAGAAACTTATAAAGGAGAATTCAAATAATTTTGTGATTGAACTAAGTACTCAAACTAGTCTATGTTAGGTACATTTTTCTCTTGGGTGCAGGGTGTCAGATAAAAGACAGTACTGTGGAAATTCCGTGAATTCATGGTAGAGTAAGTAAAATTTCCAAAATTTAACTGGTATTCTGAATGCCTGTAAGGAACACCCTATATTTAGTTTAAAAGTCAAATATATTTCCAATTTCTTGTGTGTCAGGGCTTGGATAAGCAAACATGAATCTTAGCAAAAATATAACAAAAGTTGTTTAAGTGAACTTGGTTTACAATTTAGTCTCTCTTTAAAACCTTAATGCTTGTATGACATGTGGTACTAGTTTGCAATTACTTTTTTAGAAATGTACAGAATGTAAATAGAGATTTTTCACAGTAAATTGGAAATGTTGTGCTTAAGACACGATGGATGAGAAGAAGGAAAATGCAAACTTTATTTTCTCTGTAAACGTAGATACTATTATTTGAGATGATAAAACTCATGGGATTCAGTCAACGGGGTGAGGACCAGAACTCAGATTCTGTCACAGATAGGATAAAATTCCCACATCTCAGTTGTAGCCTGGATTCCCCTGGATAGAACCTTCATTCAGCTTCTCCAGATCCTGGGATGCAAAAGGTTTTAATCTCATGAGCTTGTGGGGTGTTCTGTATCCAAGATCTGGGCTTTGACGCTGCTTTCATGTTCTCTGGCTCTCATTACAATGACGGTCAGAAGATTTTTCATCTCCTCCAAAAAATTTTCTTTGGTCATCATTAGGAGTTTATTAATACTAGATTGATGAACACCAAGACCTCCTAGAACTACATATCACTAGGCAAAGGAAGGCTTTTGTCTCCAACCAGCATGGATTATGATGGTTTTGACCATTAGAGAGAGATGGTCAAAACCCAGCTGCACTGAGTCCCTCTGCTCATCCACCTCATGCAGGCCAGGATCACCAGGATCCTTAAAGTAGCAGACATTAAAGATATTTTTCTGTGGCCTGTCAGGTTTGGTTTTGGGTTTGTTTGGGGTTTTTTTTTTTTGTTTCTTGGTGGGTTTTTTTTGGTTTTTTCGTAACCAGCATTTCTACCAAAGTATTTTCAATTTCTCCCCATCCTTTCCAGCTCCGCAATTTTTGAGTGTTTTATTCTGTGTAACACTGAGCAACAGCGTGAACCTGCACCTGACAATGCTGCAGTGCAGAGACACACTCAGGGGATCCCTGGACCAGGGTAATTTATTCCTGCCCTCCACGGAGCACATTAAGCAGGGAAGCTGTCTGATAATTTGGGAACAGTTGTAGCGAGTGGATGTATCACACAGTTCAAAAGAAACTGAAATGCCAACATAATGGATAATTGTAACAGTGTCTAACCATCGGGGGAAATACCTTCTGACAGGAGGCAGATGATATTTGGAATTTTATTATTCCATAGGAAGACAGAAGTTCCCATTCTTAAAGAGAACAGCAAATAAGAATGCATACAAAAGAAGTGATTTCACTACAGCATGATTCAAAATGGTCTGAAAGAGGAATGAAAACCACAAACTACAGCAGAGGGAATTTATGTACTTTTTGGCGAAAAGGACCATGCCTGTATCATTTTGGTTTAATATGAAAATAAAGAATGTTTTTAAAGGTTAAATTTTGGGGGTTTTTTAAATTTAAAAACTATATTTTCATGAAACCTACAGAAATATTTTTTGATTCTGCTTAAATTAATCTACATTTTAAAAATTTCAATTTCTGTCTGACCTAGATTTTCTCACTATTTTTTACTACTTGTTTAAGGTTTTTTGTTTGTTTTGGGGTTTTGTTTAGTTTAGGCATTGGTATTTACACAGTTGGAGGTATTTTTTTTTTGCTTTCATAGCCAAGTTTTAGCAATTATAGCTCAGTAAGTAGTAAAACTTAGAAAATAAAAGAAATAAAAAATAATTGAAGAACAGTCTTCATCTCTCTTCAAAGAATATTGCTGTGCCACTTTACCTGCTTCTGATTATAGTAGAATAAATTACTCTAAAAAAATATTATTTTATACAAGATAAAAAAGAATCTGAAGAGTTTCTGATCTGAAATCTTTTCAAATTTCTCACAATTTTCAATACATATTTTTATTATGGGTAAGCAGCAGCTGTTTGTGACTGACTTTCAATTAGAAGCCAGTATCACCAAACAATAATCCAGCACACTGTGCCACAGTGCTTGGAGTTCTGTTTCTTCTTGCACAAAAATAATCCATAAAATTTCAGTCTAAAATTTAATTTAATTTAGACTAAGAAAGATAAAAATAAGGAAAAAGTTCAGTTGGTGAATAGGGTATCATTATTAGTGACAACACAAGTTCTGGAAGCTTAATGGTAATCATGGTGAAGAAACGATTTCCCAAGAATATTTTCCCATATACAAATGGTAAGAAGGCAGGCAGAGACCACAAAGAAGGCATCTTTTGCCAATACTAGAACTCCTTTTTTCTATTAAAATATATACAATTTTTAAATGAAATCTATAATGTTACGCTTAATAATGTGAGTGTACAGAGTAAATGAAAATGATGCAGCTTCACAATGTAAATATGACCAAAACTTAACATCAGCTGGTTTGGACTATAAATATCTGAGATATAAAACAAAAATAAAAACCCCTTTAAATAGCTTTGAACCTAGAATAGTTAGGATAAAATGTTTATGCTGCTTTAAAGTAACTGATAGATCCTCATCTGATGTATATTGATGTATTTCAGCAAATAATTTTCAGTTGCAAAGGAAACATTGAATTGTTGGTGTTGCTATTTAAAAACTAAACAAAAAGGAATATTAAAGACAAAGTAATAAATTCTGTGAAATTCTATTTAAGCTCTTACTGGATTTTATAAGTTCTGAAAGTTAAATATTGGCTTTCCGGGCAGGTTTTCCAAGTTCTCATGACTCTAACTCTTATTTGCTTTAATATTTTGGTTTGTGGTTTACCATACTTATTACTGCCAACTCCTTACAACTATTTTCCAAAATGTTTTCTTATGAGGATATGAAAGCTTTCAATTCTACAAATTCCACAGAAAATATGCTAAAAAGGTAACAAGGTTGATAAGCACAGTTACCCATACAAATCATCAAAATGACTCTGAGGAAAGATATAGAATGATAAATCTCAGGGAATATATCAATAGGTACAGAATAACGTGATTGAATTTAAAAATATTCTTCATGATCATGTCTGTAACTGCAATCTCTCCAGCTATGATTGTATATCAGAAAATTGCAGCAGGGTTATCCTAAGTAAAATCACTTTTTTGAAAGATGCTATGGGTTAAGTTCAAAATTTCTTACAGTCCCTATGTATTTACAGAAGTCATGATTCTTCTGTTCTAAATTAAAGGAAAAAAAATCCTCAATATTGGGGTCAATTAGACTTTCTTGTTTTCTGAGGGATATCTGGAAAAAATGAAACTCATTTAGCAGAAATGGAACGGGGAATTTAGAAGTGGATATTTTGAAAAATGTATTCTGGAATGAATGTAAATATGCTCTTATCCCAAATCTTTTCCTAAAGCAGGCTGGATACAACAACATAAAAATTAATGCAGACATGATTTTGCTTCCTGTCTCTGTCTTTTAAGAGATCTTGTAAAACATTTCCATACATTCTTGTATTTTTGTGTCACTGTTCTGATGGTGGTCAGATATCTGTCATGTTTAGATCTTGGTTTTCTTCATCTCTGACTCAATGAATATTCTGCTCTATTTGAAATCACTCTTTGAGTCCAAACAGAATCCTATGTAAACCAGAACAGAACTAGAACAAAGTGCTAAATTCCCTTTCCCAGCTGATGACCAGCTCTGAGTAATGCCACAGAATTCGACCTCATGTACATCAGTTTTGTACACAAAGGAAGATCAGATTTGCTTCTATAAGAAATATTGAGTGGTCGAGAAAAAAGTTTAAATATCAGTATTCTAAACAAATTAGCAAAAGCCCAGAAAAAGAAATTCTTCAAATAGTGTTTTTGCAATGAAACTTGCAAAAAAAGGAAATGTCTTGTGAGGAAAGCAGTTTGTACAGGAGATTCTTTTTTAATGATCTTAGTTCATAATCAAATAAAAAATCAGTTAGAAGAATATGCCTCATAAAATTTTTGGAGTGAATAAAATTCTTTATTCCTCTTTAGAAAGGAGGTAAAGGCACACACCTTCAGTATTTTTACAGCTTTTTTTCTCACAGGTCTCTTTGTGAGTCAATCCTAATACTTTCACACAGCACAGGAAAGTGCCAGTCAGCATACTCTGTATTGTAAATAACTTAAAATGAGAAGTGAATCAAACAGGATTATTTTTCACTAACTTCTATAAGCATTCAATTGGTCGTGAATGCCAGAAATCAGAGAGGCCAAATGTATGTTTTCTGGTTCAGTGACTTCACTCTACAGAATTACTCTCCTATCAAAAGGGGAAATGGTCACATTGACTCAGGAAATACTGTGGGAAATAAAGTCAAAAAGAAGCAATTCTTTTGTCAGCTGGACTTCTGGACAGCAGTAAAGGCAGTCATTCTTATCTCATGTTTGTGTGCTAATCTTCATGAGACTGACCTTGAGATGAGCTCGGCTGGTTTAATTGACCCCGCGCCAAGGTTGTGGGTTTGGTCTTGTCTGGGCAATTCCCCCAAGAGCTGGACTCGATGGTCCTTGTGGGGCCCTTCCAGCTCAGGATGTTCTGTGGTTCTGTGATCAACTCAGAAACACAGTGACTTCTTCACTGTGAGATTTTTAGTGATGTGTGAGTGGTGACATGGGGCTAGGCTTAGACTTTCAGCCCAGTCACAGAGCAGCAAAGAGGGACTTGCAGAGGCAGGCTCAAGAAGAGTTTTGGAAATTAATCACGTGAATCTAGGCCTGAGTTCTGGGAAACAGTGGTTTGTAGCTGGGTCATACTGCCAATAAATAACTTTTTCTCCACCTTTTCCCTCTCTCTGTTGGATGATGTGGTCAGCAAGCCATAGGAGTGGAACTGCACCTCTCTCCACTCACTCTGATCTTCCTTCCTCTCCCAAACCACACTTAATGACTGTGCTCCAAGAAGTTGTCACGAGAGTAGAAAGGAAATTCTTCTGTTTTACAGTCCCCTTTAAAAAGATGCTTAATTAAATTCACAACACAGCCTCTGTGAGGCCTCTTTCAATTTTAATATTGGCAAGGACGTGAAATAATATCTTTGTTCCACACGTTTTAACCTTTTATTCCTTCCCAGTGCCAAAATGCAAAGTTTAAAATGGTGTGCAGTGGCGTGCAGCTGTGAAAACAGAGTGATTTCTGGACATGATTACATTGAAAACCAAATTTGTTATCTACTCTCAAAGGTGAATATTCAGTGCATTTTTTTCCCTTACCCACTTAACCTCTGAAATGTAATACATTTACAGAAAAAAATTCCAATCATTTAGTGTCTACTGCCTCTATTCCTTTGTGTGCTTTTCCACATCCCCAGTGATCAATGCTAAGCATTTTATCAGATTCAAGACTGTAATAAACAGTGGAAATAGAGTGGGTTCATCTTATCTTATCCTAGTCTCATTTACACTGAGTAGCATA
The DNA here is from genome assembly GCA_013398615.1 of Brachypodius melanocephalos. Taxonomy (NCBI): domain Eukaryota; kingdom Metazoa; phylum Chordata; class Aves; order Passeriformes; family Pycnonotidae; genus Brachypodius; species Brachypodius melanocephalos. The sequence continues at coordinate 7,153,308 of VZSR01000245.1, forward strand.
AGTTAAGCTGTGCCTAATGTAATGAATCTATCCTCATCAAAATATTTAGACTTTAATTTTTAAGTCATTACAAGGGTATTTTGTGCAGTTCTGAGGCAAAATCAATTTGGCAGGAGTTTTTGCATCATGATTTTCTGTCACAGTGTCTGGGTGGGAAATTAAATATACATCTGAGCACTGTGGTCCAACCTTATTCTGTAATTTTGTCAACTGTGTTTGTAGATATATTTTCATCAGAACACCCTGAAGAAGTATGTTCATTTTTTGTCATTTTTTCATTTTTTACAGTCAGTAAAAATGGGAGCCACATACCTGAGAAAGACATTTAAATATCCCTGAGATAAACAAGTTCAATTTTAAAATTGTAATTCAATGTTCAAAACAGATGATGACTAAACACTTTTACTAATTGCATAACTATGTATCATTTAAATAATCATATAAATACAGTTGATTAAGAATGACTGATCTTTAAGAAAGCAATCAAAGTAACACAACCAAAACAACACTGAAAGAAAGGAGGCAAAATGTTGCATTGCCACGAGGAGCTTCCAAATGTGCTTACATGCATGGATTTAAGCACTGCAAATCTAAATGTAAGGATAAGCACATAAATAATTCCTGCTGATTGCAGCAGAAGTGCCCATCTAGGGAAGGCAAATGGATTCTACCTTATGTCAGCTATTCAAATCAGTGGTGAGAAGATTTGCTTATACCAGTTCCAATAATAAACCACCTTTACACTGAGCTCAGCCCCCAGGAATTTCCTCCAAACCACACGGTGGAAAGTTTTATATCTCCTTTATGTCCGTGCAAGTCCCCTGACGTCTTGCAGAGGTAAAGATGTAAATGTCCCTGAATAATTGAATTTGTTTTGAATAGAAAGTAAAGTCAGCATAGGAAAAAAGGCATATGTGGCCAGGACAGCTCAGTGCATCCCTCAGTCTCCTGCACTCTTCCTCTTCCTAAGATATTTAGACTGTGAAAAAGGCACAGACCTGGGCCCACAATAAATAATTTCAAAAAGGTGTTTCATGTCTTTTCAGTCTGACTTTTAAAGGTTTTTTTTTTTTTTTGCACTGTTATAATAATAATAATATATAAAACATTATAAATGTTCCACCAGAACCATGGATGCATGCTGTAATTAAACAATAGCCTTTGAAAATATTCTGTGGTTTGCACCTCACAGGAAAGGATAATAAATATATAAGTGGATGAAGTGAACACCAAACAGAAGCTGCATTAATTTTTAAATTTTTTTTGCATCAAACAGGGCTTCAACACTAACGTGAAAGCAATAGGGGGGAGAAGGGAATGAATTATTTCCATCTTCCAGAAGTTGCTTAATTTATTGGGTTTCAGTCTGGGGAGCCTTGGTAGCTCATATTTTTATATATAAAAATATAGAGAACTCGAGCATCTTCTCAAACTTGAGTGAAATTCTGGTACCATTAAAACATCATGACATTATCTGTCACTTCCTTTTAAAGTCCAGAGTTTGGCCCAAGTGTTTAAGCCTTAAACCACCTAAAGATATTGATTTTTTTTTAAACCTAATGTTGTAAAAATAACAATGTGTAATCAAAGCTGACTAATTTCAGATGGCTTTGCTTTTCCTGTCAATCTATGTGAATTTTCAAAAGCACGTGTGTGAGGAAGGAGTTCATGGAAGTTAGTTAAAAAGTTATGCCAAGGTTCAGCAGCAGAACCCTGCTGTTAAAATCAGGAATCCTGTTTGCATGCCAATGCTGAAGGTCTCTTTCAGGTTTTCCCATATCCTGACTGCCTGTAGTAGCTCATGAACACTGTGGGCAGAGCTTCCTCTCAGCCCCTTTTGCAGTGGCTGAACCTTGGGGCTGTGATTTTCCCCAGAAGTGATGTGTGGGGCACTAAGCTCCTGCACAGGTGCCACATTCTCCTTCCCCAGAGCACCAGGACTTTTACTGCTGCCAGTTGTGGCCCTTCAGCTCTGGAAAGATGTGCTGAGTATCCTGGACACAGATGTGGCTGAGCAAATAAAATTCCATGTGTGGTTCTATAGGTCTCTCACAAGAAGTTAAGATTTTTTTTTTCTAAGTGAAATTATATATGTGTATTATACGTATTTTGAAAACTTGAGCTAAATATTTTTAGAAGCCTTCATTCTTAATATATCATCCTATCAAAAGAAAATGGTACCATTACACTACCAGAGAGAATTGAAAAATAATACTGGCAATAATGAGGTAGTACGACAGTAAATATAATAATAACACAAATACTTACTTTTTGTGTGGAATATACTCAGATAAATTACTGGTTTTGTGCTCAAAAACACGTATCTTCCCAATAATTTCTTTATCTAAATTCTTCATAATTACATTTAATGATTTCATTCTTTTATCACAGTGCAGGATTTAAATAATAAAAGAATACTAATAGACTGTAATTATTGTAATCTATCTGTAGATATTAAAAAACATTTCTGAGAGAAAAGAATGTTTTAGTTACTGGTAATACAGTGTTACTGCTGAGCTCCATTCATATTCCTCCTCCCTAATTAGGATTATAGTGTTCAAGAGTTTCTTCTTAACTTCAGCAGCTGAAGATTTAGGATGAGAGCACCGTGCACACAAAGTGCAGCACGAGCTCCAGCGCTGCTGCAATCCCCATGCCTGATCCTGGGCTCTGTTTAGCTAACTTTGAGATTCCGAGGCACTGAACTAAAGAACAAAAGATTTAAAGCACTCCAGAAAGCAAATCCTTACTTGGCTTGTCAAACTATACATACTTGTTTTACAATTTATCACAGCTGGTATTCCTGACCTGACTTCAGGCATTAGAAATCAAGAGCAGCCGTCTTCTTACCTTAGCAGCCAGCCCATAGAGGTATTTTGATGTTTCCTTTGAAATCATATCTTATCCAAAAATAATAAGTACCAATGCGTCCTGTCTTTTTCCTTAACATTTTAAATGCTGAATGTTTTTTTTTTTTTAGTTTTCTTCATCTCAGGTAACTTGATCTTCTATCCACACTAAATCCATCCTCTAAACTTCAGCTGTTTTAAACAAATTAAAAGTAACATAAAAACAAATTTTATGTTAGTGATGTTAACCAAAGAAAAATGTGTTGCAGCACATTTCAAAAAAAAAAAAATTATAAGACACTGCCTCAATGACTTTTCAAACATTTTAAGTCTTGTGAATAATTTCTTCTATTGGTTGAAGGCTTAAAAAAACAAGTGATACTTTGAACTGTGTTGGGGGCAATCCAGTTAATTATTTTACTTAAGAATGTCTGTGGGAAAATTGACTGCCAGAGTAGCAAAAGGAGCTGCTGGCAGTGAGGGGGCAGATTTGTTCACATCAGAATCACTCCTCAGAGGTGGCCACTGACACATCACCTATAAACACCAGAACAGGCACTAGAACCTATTCTTGAGCAAGAGTCTGCACTAACAGCCCAGTAAGATTTTACATTAAAAATTCAGGTAACATAAAAATACTGACAGTTTCTCTCCCCAGAGGAACCTCTGTATGACGCCTGCATCTATAATTCAAACATTAGAATGTAATCACAAAAATGCATATTTTATATGCATTATATATGTAGATAATAGTATATATTTGATGTATAAAATATAGAGAGAAGATAAATAATACATCATAATATGGTACAATCACACCATTCAGAAATTATGGGCACCTTGGATCTGTATTTGAATCAGTCTCTAGAGCTGATATTTGCCTGCAATTTGCTGTTGCTGTTTAATGTTCAATCTAATCTGACCATTTATTATTAGGGGAAGCAAATCCAAAATGTTTTTTCTATTTAATATTCAAGCCATATTCTTTAAGATCTGTTAATTATCTACTACAGAATTTCTTTAAGGTCAAGTATTTTAGGGCTTGGTTGTCCACGATTAAAGTCAAAAATCCTGTTAAAATCTGAGGCACTGATAGAGAATCACCTCCCATAGACAGGAATGTTTCACTTCTAGAATTCAAAGCATAATGACAACAAAACAGAATAACTGTTTGGTACAGTCTTATTCTAGACTGGGTGGTATTATGAAAATAGAAGTGGAAATACAAATAATAGCACATGTGTACAATCAGTATTAAGTTAATTTATGACCAGAATTTTCATTGTTCCAGACCTGTATAAAGTATTTCAGTTCTGTTCAGTGATTTTTTTTAAATAGCAATTCAATTCCATTTGCATAAATAAGGAATAAAAACTTAATCTATGTTATTGTAAATTTCATTCTAATAGACATAATGAGATTAATGTGATTCAATTAGGTTATATCACTTTAACTATGTACCAGTAGTACAAACTCTTCACCATTAGCAACTTAGGAATGGAACCCAATGACTCCATCCCTTCAATTTCTCACTGATATCTACTGTAAGTAAATTCATAACACAAATGAGAGAGGGTAAAGAAAGGATTCTTCCTTAGTAAACTTGATTTTTCTACCCCTCCATTCACAGTGCTGTGGTCTGAAGCTGAGACATCAAATTGATGTTCCAGGAATACTCTACAGACAAAAACATCTTAAATTTTACTAGCTTCCCTTAAAAAAGAAAAAAAAAACTCAAAAAAATCTAATTTAATTTTTCTCATGATGTGTTTCCTCCTTCATGCAAACCCTTCATTTGGTACCCTAAGATTCAGGAACCTGCTGTTACTCCAGCAATTACTGACCTCGGTGCTGTTCATTTCCAGGCAAGAAAGCTGCTGAGAAAAAATTCCCTAAAATGGGTGGCATGGGGATTAAAATAAATTATCATGATGGAATTTGTACTCTGCTGTAGATTATCAGTATTCCTAAATGAGCATTAGCATAAAGAGTTGATGTGAAGCCTTTCCACAAAATAATTTAGGCCTGTAATAAATATTCAACACACTGGGCTTTAAAATGGTTCCATCTCAGGGGAACAAGCTGGCTCTTGCTTTAGCATCCATACACCAGTTGGCAGCCATAAAGTGAAAACGATACTTCACTCCAAAAGTTGTTTCTTCCTTAGAGAAAATCTGAGCTCCTGAAGAGAGAAAAGAGAGAAGTTACTGTGAATCCTACATAGAAGTAACAAGTTTACTACTTTTTTCTTTCCATTCTTGCTCTACTACTTTTTTCCAATTTTCATAATTCCTTTCATCTTAAGCCGCAACTTTTTCAAAGCTCTCATCTGACCGAGGCCCCATAAATTTGCAGATAAAGCAGCCTCACTTATCTTTCCAGTTTTGCAAAAAAACAAAGGAAAAAGAAAATTAAAAAATCCCAACCCTGGTAGTTTAATGCCGCCCTCCAAAATCTTCCAGTGTTTCTTGCAACCAAAATTCCATGCCAAGCAACATTTGTCTGCATTCCACAGGAAAGAATGGGAATGTGTTCACAGCAATGCTCATCATTATCTGAAAATTAATTGGGAAGACCAATGGCAATCAATGTGTTTTTATCCATCACGTGCTTTCCTCTTGGATGGTGTCAGAAAATGAAACAAGGAAGGCAGCTACGAAGGGGAAATGGTAATTAAAGGACTTTGTATCTCATTCCTTATATTTTAATATGACATCTACTGGTTGACAAACTGATTATGAGAATTTAAGTTCAACTTTTACCTTTTCGAAACTTTCTTACAGTTCTGATTGAAGTGATAGTGGTAACACATCGGTCATGTTGATTTTGAGGTTCCAAGAGCCCCTGAAAATTAGAGATTTAAGCATGTGCTAAATAAATCCATGTGGATATTAGTGATACCATTAAAATGCTATGTTCATTATCTAAATGTCATGCTGGGCGTGGAGACTGTTCAGATAATTGAGTAAGAGATAACTAAGGGATTTTTATTGTAATGAATAAGTAGGAGGTTCTGACCCTGTTATGGATAAATAAGAATTGTTTAAAGACAATCAAATATGAACTTTTAGCTAAGAATGTTGCAAGAATTCAAAAAGCAAATTGTTCTCCTTTGTCATTGCTGTTTCACCATTTTATTATTTTTTTAGAAAACATAAATATATGTTTTCTAAAATTTTAATTTATTATTAATCTAGGCAAGAAACTTCTGAAATAATTCACTGTGTATTTTGTTATTAGGCATTTACTGCTCCTCTAGTAAAATATTGAGGCATATTAAGTTTAAAATTCACCAACCATCTACTGTAGTCGCTTTCCTGAGTGTCATAGAAATGAACTTCTGAATTGCACTCAGTGCTTAAAGAAAAAAACTGTGCTATGTCATTGCTACTATTATAGCAGGCAAGTCCATATTTGAGATTACTTAAATTATTTACAGATTATTTGTTGTTATATTTTTAATAGAAATATGATCATCTTAGTGAATAGACTTAATAAATATATCCCCAGTTGAATATTTACAGATAGATGCAGTGCTTGGTACTTCTTGACTCAAGATCCAGCTCCCAAGCCAGGAGTGTGTCTCTTGATAGTGGGTTTGAAAGGAATTTAGGCAGCTGGAAATGCAAACAGGCAGAACGAAATCAGCAGGTTCTGCCCAGACCTCCTTTATTCTGACTGCCACCATTGTTCTCCGTTACTCATGGGTTTGTTGAAAACAACACACATGAAGATCAAATCAAAACTTGCAGCATCTTTGGAGTTCTATGAGATTATTTTGAGTAGAAAGGTCATGTGGAATGCTAGGTACTTGAACTTGACCAGAAATTGTTTTAAACTGGCAGGTAAAGATTTTACCAGTGGCTTTCAGGATCAATTGGGTACGTGGGTGGGGTGTCAATTATTCTTCTGTGTTCAGGCTCTTATCAAAGTAAATACATTAAACAGAAACCCATTAAAATTAAAAATGCAAAGCATCAAAAACAATTTCATACATAAGGGTTCTGTCTATTGGCTGACACTAAACTGACCTCTCCTTTTAAAGCAATAAAACAACTTTTTCTGCACCTAAGGTAATTTAAAGTCAGCAGACTGAAAAGTGTATGAAGAACAGCTCTGGCAGCCTTCATATGCAGCTGCTTGGCTCAAACACAGATTCATTACTGAATAAGAAAAATTACTTTTATAACTGGAAATTTGAAGAACACTAAAATTTAAATGTTGAAATTATGCCATATTTGGTTCACTGTAGTTAAATTAAAAATAAACATAGTTAGGAATTTGGGTTTGAAAACAGCAATATAAAAATATTTAGATTAAAACTACATTTAAATATTATCATAGCAGGGGCTCATGAACATGAAATTTGTTGAATTTAAAATACTACTTCATCTGAATGAAAAATACTATTTGGGTATGGACCATTCATACTTTAACGCACACATTGATTCTTTCAATGGCAGCCAATATCCTCAGTTCTTTGGCTTTTTATGTGTTTTAATGATATGTTTTTATAAAATTTTGTTCTACTAATTTTGTGTCTCTTTTTTGTTAATATTTATTATTTTAACAAAAAATACGTAAAGCAGATATTGTTTATACCTCTTTATACACTAGTGGGCATTCTCAGATATTGCTCTAAAAATATTACATACAAACCAAAGTAGAATAGCAAAAGAATTAGAGCATTCAAGTTTCAAAACAAAATAATTCAGTGGGACAGGAATTCATTTTGAGGATGAAGCTCATAAATTAAGGATATCAATAAGCAGCTTGTGGGTACAGAGACACCACAGGTCAAAATACAGAGAAAACAGAATATCAATTGATTAAGTATGTCACTAGTTAAATTTTTTTTAAAAAAAATCTATATAAAAATAATATATTTTTATACTATTCTATACATTTTTACAGTTCACAGCCCCTTGATTCTGTTAAGAAATACATGAATTAAATGGGCTCAGTTTCTAGATTATTGAACACACATTTTTTACTCTTTTAAATGTGCCTTTATTAAGCCTGGAAAAAAATAAAGCACAGTGTCTTAATGATACATAATAATTTCAAGAATATTAATTTCCTTTTAAAGAAGTTAATTGCTAGTGAAATTCAAAGTTCATACTCAAAATATAAAATCCTTTAATGTTACAATCCAGTTAGATCCTATCTTAACTAACCTCGTGCTCTAGGAATGCTATTTCTAAATTTTACACTGATGTCATGACATGTTATTTCTGGAGGAAAGCAAACAGTAAATATTCTCCTACTAAAAGCCATAGGGCTTGGGAATTTGTTTGTTTTACTTTGGGTTTGGTCATAGTTTTTTGGTTTGTTTTGTTTTTTCTTTCCTAATGGGAACAGATGGATTTTCCTTTTAATTAAGAAAACTTGAGGAGATATATATTCTTGTTTAGGCAGAATAAGGTTTTGTATTACACATTCAAAATTATATTTTTACTTCAGATTCTCAGCAAACTGGGCAAAGGGGCAAGAATTCAGAATCTTAGGAGTTAATAGTGAAGAGCTTTATTCTAAGCACCAGGAGAACCAGGTTCTTTTGTATGTTACATACTCTCTCATTTTTGGAAGGAAAGAGTTGATTATCTTCTCTTAACATTAAAGCCACAAGCTAAAGTGGTATCTTTAAAAAAAAAAAAAAAAAACACTTTTTTTTCCCTTTTTTATTCTTTAATTTTGAGGTGGGGTTGTGAATGTATGACTATATTCTTATCATGTAAATATGGTGGTTTTGCTGATGCAGTTTTTCTAATCTCAGATTGCCAGACGAGATATCCTTTGATGAGAATTTTTTTAACACGAAATTGTGTGGAAAAAATGAAAGAACTGAGAAGCCATCCCATTAGCCCTCCACTCATGTCCCCAGTGAAGGCAGCCAGCATTGCTGGACACTTTGCAGTCTGTAAACTGAGGATAACCCTTGGCCAAGACCAGCAGTACAAGGGAAGTAGAGACAGCCAGACCTTGCCTGGGGTACAGAACAGAGGCAGGGGTGCTGTCCTGGCTGCCCCTGGGAGCAGGAGCCCCTGGAGCAGCCCTGGGATCCTGCCAGGGCTCTCCAGAAGGGCTGGAGCAAACCTGGCTGATCCATGGCTGCAGTGAAGCTTCCCAGCTACAGCAAGGAGGGGCAGGCAGAGGGGAAGAAACTGCACAAAGCTCTTTGGCTGATTAGCAGTGAGAGCTCAGCAGTTTTTGACAGCTAGCATGTGTCTTGTCCCGCTAAAACATGTTGTTCTGTAAATCCTCAGACATAGTTCCTATTATTGTTTTAAAAGAGCTCTTACTGCCTATGGTAGTTCTGGTGCTGGTGGTGACACATTATTTGTGACAAATGGTGTAAGGAAGAGTTCAGAAGGCCAGAAACATTGTCTTGTCACAATAACAAAAGGACGATCTTGTGTCTTGAATCAAGAATATCCTCTTTGAGGGGAAACTTATTTTGTGGTGCACAGAGCTCTAAGCTGTTATGTAATTGGCATCATTTACTCTATATTTATGGCATTATGAGTTTACTGTATTTGGGTTTGCTCAAATAATTTTACATATCTTGGAGAAATTGTATTTTATATGAAGATTTAATCTAACCACAGCTGCAGCAATATAAATTACACTTAAGACTATGCTGATTGATTATAATCAGTTGTAATCACGTCTTATAATTACATTGCATTCTGGAAGCAAAGGACTTTTAAGCCTACTCAGCACCCTGCTACATAAAGAAGATTAGCTGTTACTTCTGACAATCTGAGCCAACACTGAAATATGCATATAAACACCAAGTTTTATAAATTTATTGTTCAAGAACCAAATTAATTTCTTTTTGTGTCGATAAAAGGCAAAATGGAAATAAAAAATCTAAAATTTATTGAAAGCCACACTTCTATAAAATATCCTCATTAAAATATTTATAGTCTATTTAGTTTCAGTATACTAATAAATACAAGGAAAAATCCATTTTCTTGATATCCATCTGATGATTATTTATTGGTATACCACTGTTCAATCATCAACAGAGTAGTGCAGGATGCATTGAAGGTATAACATGCAAAAGTGGCATCCAAGGACTGCGTATAAATCAGTGTTTCACTATGACAGTAAATTCAAGAGACTTTATAGGTGTATGTAATATTCCAGTTTCGCTCTGGCAGCTTAATAGTCCTCCTTTTCAAAGAAATCAGCTCTCTTATTTCACCCAAGCACAAGGCAGCAGAGAACTGGTACACACACACCCAGCGCAGAGAGCAGGCAGGAGCCACCCGCTTGCCAGAGATCCAGTTCCTCTAGGACTTCTTGGGAAAAAGCAAATCCTGTGTGTTTGCCTAATTTTGGTCCTAATGGTTCTGGTTGTCAGTACATTTCCTGCTCCAGTGTGGAAATTTGTGTTGTTGCAGTCTTTCTCCCATGTGTACACTTTGACAGGCAGAGGTAGCAAGTGTACTCCAGCCTTCGGGGCTGGTCTGTTCCTGCCTTCCCAGAAATCCTGGGAGCTATTCCATTCTGTAACTGTTAGATGGCAATGGCCAGGCCATGAGCAAAACCATAAACACCTGAGTAGTATTTCACTCATTTTCCAGAACAGTTTCATTAGACGCTATTTCATTTCCACTTTGCCCTCAATCATTTCATCTGTTTCTAAGTTTTGCTGCAGGTATCCAGTGCATAGGATTACAGCCAGTAACCTGATCTCTGCTCCTGTTGCCCCCTACAGTAATCTCAGAGCATTAGTAATCTTAGAATCCTTTTAAGAAAGAAAAAAAAGAGGTCATGTGATAAGAATGTAGACAATTTCATCATTCTTTCAATTTTTTTCTTTCAGCAAATGTGAGTGTTCATAGCCACCCAGGCTTGTAGATTGCCTGTGCTTCAGAGTGATATATTTTTCTCTGTATTCAAGACACAGTTTTGACAATAACTTGATGTTAATTCCATATAAATGAGCAAACACGAGGGCACTGTTACCTCAGTATTCTTGAGATAGAGGATTGTCCCACAGAGTTATGTGTTCTCAGCACTAAACAGACTCTTCATATTTAATAAAGTGTCCATGTTAAATAGTTCAGAGAAGCTCAGTAAATATATTTTTGCATGGACATTTTATTAGAATATTTCATAATATCTCCCATGAGGTTTTTGCTGGGAAACATGCATGCCAGTTAATTTGGGTAGAATAATGTCATGGGAATTGAAAAATATTGACAGAAACAGGATAATATAGACAAAATTGTATTAACTTAGACATTATCTGAATTGATAGATGGGTGCCCAATGAGTTCCTCCATTACCTGGAATGTTGTCCAAGTGGAATTCCCACTGCAGATAATTTCTGGCCTGGTGTGCTGTGTCCACACATTTTGTTCCCAGTATAATCTGAACATGAAGATGGAGGTGATATACATCTCAAAGGCTTATTTTAATATCAAAATATGGACCTGAAATCTTAGAAACACCCTTTTCAATCAATTATCCAAAACCTCAGTCAACTGCTGCCTTGTCTCCCTTTTTTAAATCTTCTTATTTCTATCCCTGTCTTTCACTTATGAATCATATCTTGGCACCCTCTAGGCAACAAAAAATATGGCATGAAGGAGTAAAAACTGTAATTTCTCTATATTTTTGTCATTTAGACATAATTTTAATGAAGTCTATTCTTTTAAAATTATGACTACTATTTGCCTTGATCCACATTTTGTGCAATCTAAGTTAAAAAATTCAAGCAGAACCAGCAAATCAGCATCTGTAAGTGTCCCATTCTCACACCTATGCAGTACTGAAGTTTCTTTCATTTGTCTGGATAAATGTTGTTTATATCACATACAGCTTTATCTGAGGCATATTTTTATAGCTTTAGCGTAATTGTCCTTCTTAGTATATGTCTCTGCAAAGTTTGCTACTGCATCTCGGTTCATGATGTGAAACTCTCCTTGACATTATAGAGAATGTCTTAATCTTTTTTTTTTTTTTTTGTAAAGAACATTTGAATATACATTTCATATTTAATCAACTATCTTTGTTATTCAAATTACTTATGCAAATTAGCTGTTTGACAGACTCTGTGATCTAAGTTGCTTAAATTGTACAGCATGTATGTAGTGGGTTAACAGTTTCAGGAGCTGCCAGTACACTGCTCAACATGCTGAGAACACCAATAATTACAGTCCTTGGGGCTTTGCTTTCCTAAATCATGGCTGTGCAGAACGCTCTCCAGTTGGATCTGGTGAGGACAAGTCATGCTGATGAAAACAAGAGTCAAGAATTAGAAAACAGCAGTTACAGGACACAGCCTAGACAAGAGAAAGCCCTGGAGGAAGAGAGAAAATATATATGAATGAGAAATACATGAAGGTCATATGAGAGACCCAGGACCAACTAGGTTTTCAGAGCCAAAAAAGAAAATTAAGCACAGAAGGCAAATTTTGTATTAAGTTTTACCTTTATTTAGGGTTTATATCTGTGCAGCTAAGAGATAGAGATTTGTCTTTTTTTCTTCTTCTTCTTTTTTAATTGATAAGGATCTGGTAGAAGGAAAGGCTCTGAAAAAGCAGGATTCTGGTAGAAGAATTTCATATTAGGCATCAATAAAGGAAAAGACAATTTTACAGAGAACATCCTCTACCCAGCTTCATGTAGCTGAATAAACTTTCAAAACACTGCAAAGCACACTACTCAGAATATGAATACTGAAAATATTGAATATGTGAATGTGCATCTGGGTAGGTTCACATTAGTAGTGGTATCGGTGGTTGTATTTTTAAGATGAATGATGGCACATTTAGAAGCCACTTTAACATGCTCAACATCATAAATTATTATGTCTAAAGAAGAGGTAGTATTTCTAACAATATGAGCCATAAACTGCTATAAAACTAGTTGAGCAGCATGATACCAGAAGGGGTCCAAGTCCATCTGGATGAGACCCAGTATTATGAAAACAAACTGACTGAGCAGTAAGAAATAAGTTCCAAAGGAAATGAAATGAGACTATGCTCCTCATTAAGCTAATAACAACAACAACAAAAAAGTCTTTCTGCCTGGAAGAAATGTGGATTCCAGTTGGAGCAATCCATAAATTAGGTTCTGTAATTCTTTTTGTGACTTCAATCCACATTGTTCTCTTTAATACAGAAATAAATAGCATCTAATAAGGCCATCTTGCAAGCAACAGTACTCTCTGGCTCCAAGCTAGAATGATTCACTCAGAGAAGATGATTTAAATTAATGCATTTGTTATAGAGATTTTGTGTCACCAGCAATCTGAGAGCTCTGTGCAGGCTGTGGGTCAGCAGGGCTGTGACCCAGAGTGAAGGTTCCAGTGTGGATGCACCAGCCACGCCCTGGGTGTGGGAAGGACTGCCCAGGATGTGCTCTGGTCCCTGGCTGTCCCAGCAGTAAGCACACACCCCAGCATCCTCCCAAGGAATGGTGTGCAGCCTGGAACCAGCCTGATGGGCTGAGGGCCAAGGTATAGACAAATATCACCATGTGCGGCACACTGTGCACAGCAGATGGGCTGAGCTGAAAGCTGCACTGGAAACCAAACACAGCAGCACCCATTCCAAACATCTGTACTGATCCCCTGTACTTCTCATGTATTTACCATCCCCTGAGCTTCTCCCTTCTCTTGGAAATGTGGCTAGCTAACAGCTAGATTTCTATTAAGTCTAGTTAACATTTGCGTTTTGTCTGGTGTTTAAATTTTAGACAAATTTTTCTGCAAACTTCAGATCTGAAGCTAACAGTGCAAACAGTATTATGAGAAACTTCCTCCTTCCACAATCTAATTAAGCACATCAATTGCATGTGTTTGATTCTCCAGAGACCCTAGGTATCCAAATTAGCCTCGCTGCACAAGCATTGCTTCACTTTTAGAATGGCTGGGTTTTTCACTACTTCATTTTTCAGCTGTTTAGCCAAATGTTACAAAATGAGGTCATTTGTCCTCCTCACAGTGAAAGGGAGAGAAAAGGTCATTAGCAGAAGTCCTGCTGCAGTGGCAGTGGTCTTCTGTGGGAGAGGTGCTGTGATGAGTAGTAATTTTGATCTGTACAGATCATTACATCAACATACTACATATTTAGCACTGCGTGATTATTGTAATAGTTACTGTAAAATTCTGAACAAGAATAACATTATAGGAGGGAAGAGACAGAGAAGCTTAGAAAACAGGTGAAGGCCTTATCAGAGAGTTCCTTGGTTATAAATTTTCAATAAGCAACAACACAAAAATAAGTAAGTGAAAGAAATTTACTCTTTAGTACTGCAAATATTCAAAGATATTTCAGATATTTGAAATATCTAATATAAAATATTAGATAAAAAATATAAATAGTTGCATGTTGAAAGGCTAGAGGTACTTGTTTGTGACAGGTGGTCAGGAGTATTCCAATACAAGAAATCTCACCTGAAAATTTGAACTGAAGTTCACAGAGTTTCCAAAATGAGGATAGATGCAACACAGACAGACATTAACATCTGGGAAAGTGAATTCATATGTTGGACTAAGGAGAAAAGAAGCAAAAAAGGATAAGTAAATGCTTTTGTAAATAAAGTAACAGTCTTGTGGTTACTGATGAATTGTCGTGGTTGCACTCATCAACACTTTAAATAAAGATACTGCAGCAGTGAAACATTAAACAGTGACAGACTGGTTGATTTTTTTTTCTAAGGGATAAGGAAAACCATATTTTAACAGTGTAATGTTTTATCCACTGAGCTATGAACCTCCTTTGAACTCACATCATGAAGTGGTTGAGAAATGGATTGTGGTAGGGAAGTGTATCAAAAAAAACAGGAAAGCAGATTCAGAAACAGAAAAAGGAAAGAAAAAACCCACTCTCCTTCTGCCTTCTGCATCCTACCCCCAGATATTCTTTGAAGTGAGATGCCCAAGTCACGAATAGGGTTACAAAACACAGAGCAAAAAACAAACAGTGTTTTACTAATATGTAACGATTTTTTTTCTACTCAATGTTCATCTATTCTTGTGCTGATGATTGTGCTAATTCATTGTCTATTACAAGATGTAAATTTACATCCTGCTCTAACTACTTTGTTCAAGGCTTGTATTTTGAAATGGTGCTTCCACCATCACTGAAAGTGAGAAATACAGTACTGAAATTATAATGATACACTAAAAATATTTACACATTTCCAACTCTAAATCCTTCTATATGTATGTTACAATGTTTCCAAATCTAGACAAAATTTTGTTTAAGAAAGTGAATCTCAACAAAAAATTCACAGCTCTATTTAAACATTCTTGTATGGACCTAGTGTCCTCCTAGCCATATTTATTTTCTGAAAAGCATAGTCACAGTATGATGTTTTGAAACTGAAAAGGTCTCAAAAGAAGGGTCTTCTTGAAAATTTTTGAAAGCATTCTACTTTAAAATGCTCTTGGGAAACATTTTCTTGGAATACAAATGCCTTGAAAACAGAGGCAGCATGAAATATTGTAATAAAGTGATACAACCATTTAGTTTAGACGAGACAGAAATAATGCTTTTTTTAAAAAAAAAAATGTCTTCATGCAATTCTCCTCCTCAGTTGTCTTTACACTTGTAAAAAAACCCTGTTCTTCCAGTTGTAAAGAAAGGAGAAGAAAATTGCATAAAAAATTCCACAGCACAACAGGGACACTCTCCCTAGCTTTACACAGTTGTCCTGATGTCCTATAAAGTGTGTGCTATGTTAGAAATCTAGTGCATTATCTGATGTATTTATTTATTTGAATTAACATTTAATCCTTGTTAAATTACTGTGAACTGTCAACCTCCAAAAATCATTCACAAGCAATTATATGGCACTTTTAAAAGATACATACATATATTGATTTTATAAATGCATATTACTCACTGGTTGTCTATCATTTAAAATAAAAAAGAAGGAAAATATTTTAATACATCCCTAGACTATAAATTTTGCACAAATTCTGGTGGTCAGTGCATTTATAAACCTACAGAAATGAAGATGTTTAATCATCAAATTAAGTGCTCCGTTTCAACTAATCAAGCTTGAAGACATCAGCCTTCACTACTGCTTCACTTTCCAATTCTGCAAAATAAATTAATTTCCTACAGTCTAGTAAATGGGAACACTTAAAATTGTTTATGTAACCAAGAGCTTGAGGTGTTCAAAATGATGGTGCTGGAGGATTATTGTACACATAGGACAAAGATATCTTTTTCAAGTGTATTTTTATTGTAATTGCTGAGTAAATCTTTCAAATAAAAATTGAGATTATATTATTTTGCTTTACAGTGCCTCTATGCCTTTCATAGGACAACATAGAGGAACCATTAACATTGCTGCATTCTACAAAATAAACCTGTTCCATCACCTTCAATTTGTCTGCTAACCATTGCTCAGTCGTATTTCCTGTTCTTACCTGCATATCTTTGATTTGTACTGACTCTGCAACAAGTCAAAGTGATTTCTCCTGGAGGTATATTCACTGAGACTTGCTGTATCTTAGCCGAATTCAGTGTATCACTTAGGAAGTTTTCAAAATGTATGTGTGTGTGTATATGTGTGATGTATATTATAGAGAGATAGATGTGTGTGTATATACAGGTTGTATATACAGTGCTGAATTTCAGCTCCTGCAGCCCTGCACGAGACATGGGTATAATGTAACAACAGCAAACTAGGCAAATAGTATATACTGAATTATGGAAAGTTCTCCATATCCTAAAACTCATAAAATATTTTCTTTGTAAGAACACCGCAGTGCTGAGCACCACATTCATAAATAAACATTTGCACTAAAAGGCCAGACCGGTGGCAGAGCAGGATGGTGTTAATTGGGTTTTCAGTTCTTGACTAGTGAATCATCTCCTACAAATCCGTATTGGAAAAGGGAGGAATGGGGCTTCCAGGTAGCATCTTATTAGCAGAAAACTCTTGCATTTTTCTTCTATAATTTCTTTCATAAAACCAGCTAGTTGATTTTCTTTTAAATTAAAAATTAATAGTGTTACCAGCCAGGATGCAAAATCAGGAAACTATTGACATGAGTTTTCCTGCTAACACGATGTTGAATAGTGCCCATCATTAGTTCCATCACTATTCCACCACCAGCCTCCACTAAAGGCTGGAATGCTTTATGAATTAACCTTTTGCAAAGAGATCCCATCCCAGGCACTCCATTCTGGATACAAATGAAAAGCTGAAATGTGTGTCTTCTTTCTAGGGCATTACTGTGTTGGAGATGGAACTGATCCTCTTAGAACATGAATCTTAAATTTACATGTTGTGAATCAAGGAGGAGGTCTACATCCCAGGCAGCAGTAGACGAAAGGTTGTGTAACCAGAGCTACAGAATTAAGAAAAATTATGGTAGCTGGATAGCCAGCTTACTAGTCCTCACATTTTAGTGCATAAAACTCAAAACTGTCAAAAAAAATGCTCACAAGGATTCCATTTCCAGATTTTTTTTAAAACATTTTCTATGAACTCCTATTTTCTAGTGGAGCAATGCTTCTGTGACAAGACTTTCAAGGGGATATTACAGTAGATATACTCTGAGGTTAGTTTTCCTATTCAGATTAATTTCTCTTCATGTATAACACAGAAGAGTTCAAACCTTTAGGGATAAAATTAATATAATATTTGAGAAATTAAGTATTTGAATAGGATTGGTTTTCTTCCAGCCATAATCATTGGCAGAAGAGAAATTTTTGGTACTGTGTTGAGTCTATAAGATTGATACGGGGTCTGGTTATCAGCTGATAGCACATGCAGAACACAACCTCTTGGTAAGCTTCAAAGTTAGCAGGGTGTCACCTTCACACTTCCAGTGCTGCTCCAGATACGTGGGACCAGACTCTTGGCATCAGCCAGAGATGTCTGAATGCTTCTCTAAATTACTCTGGCTGCTAACTGTGCCAAACATTCGTTATGGTATCCAGTAATCTCAGGGCAGAGTGCAGGTTTGGCCACATTTCCTATGCAGGTCCCAGGCAAGCAGATGGTTGGAGAATGATGCTGGCATTTGCCCCTTTAGTGAGTCTATGTGCTCTGGGTGATGCTTCCACTGCTAAATGCAGGCATTTAGTGACACTTGGCACAGACAGCACAAGACAAAGCAGCCTGGAAAAGAGGCACATTCTGTTCTAACAGGCAGAATGATTAATAGTTATGTTGCATGTACCATGCACAGTCTGAAAGGTTTTCTACTCTTTTGGACTATTAAAAGAGTATATCCTTGAAGCATTTTCCATTTCAGTCAGTTTATTTAAAAATATAGTTAGGATTAAATGACAGACTTTCATGTTTATAATTGTATTTCTTTCACTGAGTTCCCTGTTGAGCTGACAGCATCTGTGACCTTGCAGCGGATGCCTGACAACTTCCACTGGCTACAGAAGACAAGCTTTTATTTGCTGCAAGGGTCATGTAACTTATAGTTCACTTTAGGTTTGCTCTTTAACTACATGTACACCATTGATCAGTTACCATTGCTCTGGCATAATAAAATAGTATCCTGAGAGGAACTCTTACAGGTGGATGAACCTGTGCTGGAAGATAAAGCAGAATGGTATTACTGAATGCCAAAGAATGCCTTGATTTTGCAAAGACAAAACTGCAATTTTCATGTTAATGAACAAACTCCTGTTGTCATTAAACCCTTCAAAAAGTTATAAAGGAATGTATTCAGTTAGCAGGCAGATCGAATGTATCAAACCAGGCTCAGGTAACCCTAGCCTACAATTAAATGTCATTTCCTCTGGGGAACAATTCTTCAAAAAGAGAGCAGCAATAGTGCCAAGAACGTGTCAGCAGCTGCAACTGCAACTGGAAAACAGCAGGTTATATTTCAGTGACTTAATTTGTTGTCTTAAACACAACCCTGAGAACTTCGGGTCTAAAAAGGTGGCAAAGACATGAGATTGGGTATGCTGGTGATCTGAGGCAGATGTTAAAGAACTGGAAGCTATTTTCTGGCAGTGCAGCCAAAAAAATCTCCTCAATTCACTGCCTCAGCTTTGACGGAAAATAAAACTATTTAAAGTTCAATATCTGTCAAATAGAAATCAAATGTCAGTCTTCCATTCTAAGATGCAAAATTCAGAAGGCAGAAGAAATTGCTCTCTTACAATCTGGTTTTAAGAGAAGTCAAGATCAATGTTATTGATTTAACAAGAAACTTAATTATTCATTTTATATCTAGTTTATTACAAAAGTTTGCCACATGTTGACTAATTATTTTGCTAGGAAATTGTATCTGTCTAAATTAATAATGAAAGAGTGCAGAGTTTACCCTGAGGCTGCAAAGATTGGGAACAAACAGGGAAAAAAAAAAACAAAACCTAGTTTAAGGCAGCTAGAAATGTACATGTGATTACAAGCTTCAACCTTGCACCAAGATAAAGCATAAGGAAAACTGCAGTTATTATTTCCCACTGGAGGATAATTAAATACAAATAATAAAGGCTGCACGATCTGTGAGGTTATAATCTCTCTTTGTCAGGAAGTGTATTCCTGAGTGACAGCTGTCACAGGCCTTGGCTACGTGTGACACAGACTGTTTGAAGCTCTAATTGTGCAGAGAAATGTGCAATTCTCAGAAGATTTGTCACTGCAGACTGCCAGAGGAGTCCTTTGGCTGTGGCTGGGAGATCATATGAACACAATACAGCTGACTGCAAACGGGAGGTGGAAAAATAGAGTTAAATAAATATGTCCTTAACATGAAGGTCAAAATCAGAACAAACCCACTTTTCACAAAGAGGAAATCCACGAAAGTGACTTTCAGCACTGCTGGGGCAAAATCAGCCCAAGAACAAAACAAATCCTTTGAAAATTAGCTGAGGGGTGGCATGCCATATAATGAAAATCAGTCAAAAAAATTCTGTGACAGGAGCCTTCATCAGTTAACAATTTTATAATATGTCACTGACACTTAAGAACATAAACCTTCCTCTGGAGCTATTAGGCAAGGCCTCTTCCTTTCCATTTTGAGTCAAAATTTGAATATAATTTAGAACATGTGCAAAAGCAACAGAAAAGTTATTACTTCTGAAGTATAACCATCATTAAAATTGCACACCTTAGATTTCCTTTAGAAAAACCATAAGCTGTTAGAGCACTTTTCCCTGAGAGAAAACCAAATTGCATCTTTTTCTTTCGAAGAAACTAACTGGAGTAATTTTATCTTGAAGCTTAGAAATGAGAGGGTAAGCTACACTAAATCTGAAGCAAAGGTGCAGTTATTGGCGCCTTCACATGAGCTTTAGGATTGGGATGCACAGAAAAAGCACATAAACAAATAACTCCTTACACACACAGAGTAAGTGGAAGATATTGGGAAATCTGAACTGACCCAAATTCCTGCAAACTAGGAAGCATTTCTTTGTGTGAAGAGAATAGTCCTTGAAGATTTTGTAAAAAGTAACTTGGAAATTGGGCTGGGGTTTTTTTTGTTTTGTTTTTTTCTTTTTTTTTTTTTCATTTCAATAGCATATATAACAATTAATCTCATAGGACAAGTGTTCCTGTGATGGTTTTGTTGATTTGTTTAGCGAGGAATACTATAAATACCATCAAAGCAACACTGAGCATGGTGAAGACTCACACAGATCAGAAAAAGAATCTTCTGAGAAGTGTTAACAACCTCTTTTTTTCCAATCCTGTAATATTTATGGGTGTTTAGAATGTAGTTAATACAGTGTTCACACTCTGGAATGCTACAGGCATTTTTTTCTGCTGCATATAAATGAGTAAATATTAATGCTTGTAAAACCTTTGCCAAAGAAAATTTTAGGTCAGACAAGGAAACCTTTGTAATTCCAGAAGTTCTTATAAAGTCAAGGAATATAAGTAAAGATTTTTTTCTATGTTCATCTGTGTGCATTTAAAACATTTTTACTATTGGTCTAATGTAAATGCCTTGATTTAAGGACTTGAAGAAAGGATGCCAAAGCATTTTTTTTTTTTTAGAAATTCAACTTTTCCCAAGACCGTGCTCACATTATTCATTTATTTTTGTTTTACTAGGTTTTTGTTCATAAGAATAGAAACTTCACAGCTTGATAAATTACATGTCAGAACCTGTTCCTGTTTATTGTTTGGGGGCTTAAGGGATTATCCAAAAGATTTTGGCTTTCTGTTCTCAGGTTTTTTATAGCCACTTGAATCATAGAAGTAGACACGTAAATGTTCACAAAGTACTTTAGACAGTTGATGGCTGTATTTTTTTTTATTATTATTGCTATTTGTAATACATTTAGCTATTTCTCCATGATTTTCTGAGGATGCTTTAGGCACATCTGTTTATCTTACCTTTTCCAAAAAGCACAGTTTTACCTGCAGAAATAATTGTCCCTTTGTATTATAAATCACAGAGATGCAGGCCCCTAAAGCTCTATTGTGTGTGATTTAAAAACTGAAATAAGCTAAAAGGCTCAACAGAGGATGAATACAAAACCTGAAATTGCTTTGACAGAAAGGATGCAATAATTTATTTCTTCTCACTGTTAGAAGTTCATTGAACCTAATCCATTAAATATTTCTGTAAATGCATGAAATATTCAAATATGGTTATGTATTAATTGAATCATCTTTTAAAAATATCTTTGGTGATGTAGTGTCTAGAATATCTTTTTATGGTGTAAGACACTGTTCTAGGCATTTTAAAAGAAAATTAAAATTTTAAAAATCAATCCAAGTTTTTGTTGGGCGGAGGGGTGGATTTGATTTCTGAATAATTATAAGAACTGTATCTTTGTGATAGGTGCAATCATTTAAATAGGTCATCAAATTAAATTAATGACTATAAATGAAGAAAATCTGAATATGACTGCATTGTTAAGAAGACCATCATAAGCTGGTACGCATTTAATGACCTTTTGATAACTTGATATTGAATTATATTTCATTAATAAAAAGAAGTGCGCTTGTTCAGGCAATTGATAAACACACGAGAGCTCTGGCCATACAATCTTCTCCTACCCTGTGTTAAACCCTACAAGTGTGGATCTCTGAGGTATTTCCATTCTCCATGTCTATTAGATGGCTCTCATGCAAGAAGAGGAACTGTAGCAGCTCATGAGTTCTCAATCCATTGGTGGAGTTTTGCTGCTTTGAGAAATCGCCAGTTTGATGGGATTTGTTGGCTACTCAGTGTTTCACAAAAGTGAGGCAGAGAGCTCTTCCAGCATTTGCTCCACGTAGAGGTCCAATCAGCAGCCAATCCATCTACTCTAGTGCAGATCTCAGCCCAAAATTCCACCCTAGCATTCAACCTGCAATTTCAAATGTTTCAGGGCTTTCTGATTCAACTTTCCATTGACCAATTGTCAGATGTGGCTTCAACATTCGGTTTAATTACACTGTAATTGAAATACGCTGCTGTGCAGTGAAATTATTATCCTTTGGCTCTCTCAGAGCTGCCTTAAGGCCTGTTCCAGAAGTTCTGTGACAAAGAAAACTCTCAATGGCTCTGTTTAAACAGACTAATTGCAGTGAAATCTTTGCCAGGGGTAAGACTGGAGGCCCTTGACAAGAATAGCGCTGATTGAGACCAGTGAAACGCAATATCTCTGTTACACAATGAGCTTTACAGAGTTTAGCAGAAAAAACATTCTCCCTGTCATGAAATCATGTTTTTCTTGCAAGAAATGTTATCTCTGCTTTGGCTACTGGTTTCTACCTATGAGGCAGAATCAGGCTGCTTACTTTAGCAGGCTGCTCTGGCACCATCACCCACTCTAAGATCTGTATATCTGACCCACTGTGCTATTTCCCTCCAAGTTATTCCTCTCTATCCATATTGTCAAACAGCACTGGTTGGAGCAACCCTGTAGTAAATCACTGAAAAGGTCTTAAAACAGCCAAACAGGAACAAAGCAGCATTTCTGCCTAAGAGACAAGTGGGAAACAGGAGAGAGGACAGAATGAAGCACTGATTGACGTTGCAATGAGTAAGATAATCTGCTATGTAGGAGGTACTTAAATTACTCTGGAAACGAAACTATAACACACAAAAACGTAAAATCAAAAACTGGAAATTTGATTGGTAAAAAGCAAAAGAAAACAAAAGAGTCAAGGCTGTGCCAGTTAATATTCTAATATTACAAGCAAAAATTGACTTAACTGTGAAAAAATTCTATCTGAAAATTTTGAGTTAAGGTTTTGCAATGCCAGGATGATTTCAAAACCTTTCAGTTATAAATAGACTTTAAAAATGCAAGAATCAACAAAGTATTTTTATAGCCTTTAAATAAGATATTTAATTTTTCAAATTCAAGCATTATTGAAAAAATACTTTCATTGCGCCCATTTTAATGTTTATTAAATTTGCCAATTAAATATTGTGTTAAAAGGCTCATCTATTCACACTGTTTTTAAACTTGCTTCACTGAAAAAAGAATAGATGTTTTCATGTAAAAGAAGCAGCATATTTTGCAGAAAAGAAAACCGTATAGTTTCTGCAGCAAAATACTGAATCTCTGTGAACGAACAGGCTGATATTTCATAGGTGTACAGGATTATGTCACATGCAATAATTTCAGTGATTGAATGGGTAAATAGAATATCTGTACCCATTCCTCAGCTCTCTTTCTCTTATTTTTTGACTCTATGAGTAAAGATGAATTTTACATCTGGCGTTTTGAGCAAATTACCCATAGCAAAGGATTCAAATAGGGATTCAAATTATCACCTTTCCAAAATGTACAGCTCCTGAGTCTTGTCTTTTTTTTCAAGCTAGCAAGGATGAGACCTGAAGATACAGAGCAACTGAAACACAAACAGAAAAAGCTAAAAATGCAGCCTGTCTCCAGGCTGTAAGATCTGCATTAGAGCTGGGACATGAGCTGTTGCTGCTGCTGCAGGTGCTGGAGCCACAGGCACAGCCGTGCAGCCCATGTCGGGGATCCTGCCTGTGCCTAGCCCTGGCCTTCAGATTATTTTTCTGCAATATTAATAAGGGAGAAGGCATGATAGTGACCAGGAGTGTTAAATGTAGCATTTGTGCTGCTCCCAGCAGAGAGCAGCTGCAGCAGCATCTCTCAGCAGTGCCTGTGGTGATGCTCAGACCCTGCTGTGAGCTCTGCATCCCTGCAGCCCCCCAGCAGCAAAGAGCTGGCCACAAGCCCCATAGCAGTGGGAGCAGCAGCAGGGCTGGTACAGATGCAGAAAATGGAGCAGTGTGAGTGTGACACTACAGATTAGCTGAAAACCATGTGGGAGAAACGCTCCTGTCATGTTTGCCAGGCCATGGTTACAGAGCATCCCTGCTCTGCTGCCTGCCCTAGGCAGTGGGGAGGGTCTGTGTTCATACATGTATCAACAGTGCACTGCTCCATTTTTACCTGAAAAGATTATGCTCATTTCAAATTACTGCATGCAGTGCGAGTCAATCAACATTTTTCATTCTTCAGATCACACTGAGCTGGTTTCAAAGGGGGCTCAGGTCGGCTTTTATTGCAGTGGGAAGAAAGGGATAAAAGAGCTTAGTTGATTTCAGTTAATGAAAGCAAAACCTTGTCTTTACTTTTGATTTGGAGACAAGTTTTGCTGGTGCATTTTTTTTTTAATTTTTGGCTTTTTAAAATATTAAAATATAGGGATTTGATGATTAAATACTGCAATTAACAATGGCAACTTTCTCTAAATTTAAAATAAAATTATGAGGTAATGATCAAGGCAAGTGGGCATTTTTGCCTGATAAAAGTGGAAGTACTGCTGACCAGATACATGCCAACCTGCTTTAGCTTTCTTGGTAGCTAACCTCCATGTAGTGCATTAATCTGCAGCTATTATTACAACTGCCATATATATTCCAGTGCAGATGTCATTGTTATGGATGGTATTATAAATTCTTTATCTTTGTGAGAAATGCAAAGTCTTTGAAGGTACTCATAATCCAGCCATTTGGGGAGTAGCCACCGTAAATTGCACCAATTTAAGTTTGTTTTAATCAATACGTTGTCAGTTCTTAACAGAGAATTGTAGCTCTATAGGAGGCACAGGTGTTGGGGTTGAGGTTTCTGAAAGAAAGGAGTGCATTTATATCTCTGTTTAGTGCCACTGAGCAGAGTGCAGATAAACACAGTGCACTGAAAGAACACTTGGATCCACATCAGTGCAAAACTACAGGCACGGTGATGGATTTCTGCCCTGAACCATGCAACAGTGATGCTGGTTTCAGATACCAACCACACAACTGCTTCTCCATGCATGGACCAGAACAGCCACACTGTGGCTGGTTCTACTGACCTCAGCTGACACAACTACAGCTACTTATTGGCATGCCCACATTATTTGCAGGATCAGACACTTATTTCTAGTATTTCTACAAATGTATTCATGTGTAACGGTTTGGTGCTTAGAAGAATATGCAAAGAAAATAACTGATCATGTTTAAAACAATGTTGAGTCTGAGTAATTTATTACTGTGGGGTCAATTCTATTTTAAACATTTCATTCTGTATTTATCAATCACTATCTTCAAAGGAAGGTAAAACAACAATTAAGAACAGCATTAATTAAAAATAATTAGCTTTTCCATTGCCATTAGTCTTCCAAAATAATCTATTTAATTATTGTAATATTTTTGAAATTTTAGTGAGAAAATACTGAGAAATCTTCCTATTTAATTTCCACTTCTTTGGCTC
This sequence comes from Brachypodius melanocephalos, assembly GCA_013398615.1. Classification (NCBI taxonomy): domain Eukaryota; kingdom Metazoa; phylum Chordata; class Aves; order Passeriformes; family Pycnonotidae; genus Brachypodius; species Brachypodius melanocephalos. Next base: position 7,178,791 of record VZSR01000245.1, read on the forward strand.
AATGCAATCCATTCTGGTGAGCTGCAAATCTTTTTTTTAATATGCGAAATCCATTTTAAGTGTCCAAAATGGAATATTTCTCAGAAACCCTTGAAATGGGGTGTAGCTTTTAGAGGGTTTTCTTTGGCCAGTTATTGATGAACCTCCTGAATTCCCAGGGCCCATTCAGGATCTGCAGCCTTTGACTCCAGCCCATTGTCACTTGCCCAGCACATTGTGGCTGGTGGGCAGGTGCTTTGCTGCCTGTCCTTCCTCTCGTGTTTTCAATAACAAAGAAACCTTCCAGGCTGTTTAGAGAAATCTGTTAGATGTCAGAGGCCCACATCTCCTGGTCATGGGTATCTGCATGATTCACAGGACTGAATGATAACTGCAGAAGAGAAACACAATCAGCAACTGGAGGACTCCTCACAAAAGATCCCTTAAAGGCTTTGTCAGATCTGAAAGAATTCCTTTGTTCTTCCCTCCCTCTGACCTGTCCCTGTTGTTTAGAAATGTGCAACTTGAGGACCCACAATGCATCCAACATTGTGTTTGGCAGCCAAGTGAAAATAAAAAATAAATTTTAAAAAGGCAAAAATTATGCAAAATAATGTGTAGTGTAGATATGTGATGGACTCTGTGTACTTTTAATAGGCAGAAACACTGGGAACAACGAGAAGACAAGGAAGAGCTACAATGTAGGAAAAAATGCTGCATGCATGGCATGAAGTAGGCTGAAAATGATCAATAAATTTCAAGCAGTAGGAGAATCGAGAAAAACAAATTTCAATAATAATAATAATAATAATAGCAATCTCAGTCTATGGCATCATTGAATTCATCCCAGGCTTAGGAGGCAAAACCTCAGAAGTTATCACTGTAGTGCTGATATCAAAAGAGCCATGACAATTTATGCAAGCTGAAGATCTACCCCTCAGCAGCTCAAATGTAGCTTCTGTGCACTGCTGAGCCAGGACACTGCCAAGCTGTTCCTGGCTCTCACTGCCACAGTATCTGTGCTCATCAGCCTCCTTTACCAAGGAAATAAACAAACTGCCTTCTTCAAAAGAGATCCTGCGATTGAAGAGCTTTAAAAAAAACCCAAACCAAACATGAAGATCAATGAAATTAATAAAATTACTCTGCTTACGGCAAAAATGTGATGAAATTGGAGATTTTTCTTTAAAGGAGCAAAGAGATAATATCCACAGAAAATGGTGGGTATGTTATCATCGTGAAAAAATATTGATTTGTGTGCCTACCAGCTAAGCTAAACAGTTGGTGGGTTACAAAAAGTATGCAAGAAAAGAGAAAAAATCAGTTCCCTCTTCTCATTTGATAGAAGGCATAAGCTGAGAAAGTTCAGAGCTTGACTGCCTCTTCTGTGATTCTGAAATGTGTCAAATAATGCTTGAAATGGATCAAGAGTATTCCCTTCAGCTCTGTGAAAAAAAAAATGTCCTGGTCTCAGCTGCAGCAGCTGATGTACTGCATTGACAAAGGCTTGTCTTGAAAGACAGATCATTAAATAATATGCTGGTGTACTCCAGCATTTGTATTTGAACTGAATTGCGTTTTTAAGAAAAGGAAATTATTAACACTGCAGTGAACCAAGAGCTGCAAGATGTCCTTCTTTAGCTGTTGACAAAAACTTGGATTCAGTATCAAAAGGTAATTCGTGTGTTTACCTACCGTGCCTTGTGCTGTATATTTCTCTAAAAAGTACTTATCTGCTGCAGGTATATATATTTTATCAGATACTAGATCACTGTGTATAGGCCTGATCTACACTGTTATGGTATCTTTCTATTTAAAAAAGAAAATTATTTTTTCCTGAAAAAGTAAATCCATTTAAATGACTGTCACTTTTTTTTTTGTCTATTGTTTTTGATTCACACACTAATTTTCCTTTCAAATATACAGGTGGAACATTTCTTTCACTAAAATAAAAGACCACAGTTTTTCTGAGATTAAATCTGAATTTTTGTCTTTCCAAAATTATATTTCTTAGACTACAGTCTCAAAACCAACAATAACTAGGTTCCACAGAGATGTGAAAAATTAAAATATAGCATATAAACCCTGATACATACTTTGAAACATAATATTTTGGACTGTTTCTTCAAATTATAAAATAAAATCATAAGCCTCACTTGAGTTTGACAAGAAACAATGTTGAATTACCCCTAATGATACTAACTGTATTGAAATCTAGTGAAAAAACATCTCTTTAAAGCTACAAATATATTAGATCTTCTCTTTCTCTACCCTCTGTAATATCTCCTCTGATGGTATTACATCAACAAGCTTCAGGAAACTCTAATTTGTGGAGCTCAGAATTTCCACAGCAGCCATTCCATTAGAACCTAGGGAGACATAATCTGAACACTGGGCTCTGCAGCAGCACTGAGGTCCAAGGAAAGTCATCTTACATGTGAAAAAGGCTCCAAGAAGGCAAGGCAAGGCTTCAAGAATGATCAGTGCAATGGGGAGCCTGTTTTGCAAGATTTTTAGAGTCAGAATGTTTTAAGTGAGCAAAAGAGCTGAAGTCTGCAAGCACATATGATTGCTGTCTGAAAAAACACATTGTAGGAGTAAATATTGAGCAGTGATACTGTAAGCTCAAGGACAGTGCTGTCACTAGGGAAAAAAAAAATGGTGATGACTGTAAATGTATTTGACTGGAAATGAGAGAGTTCTAAACTATTAGAATAACATGTTTCTGGAACCGCCTTCCAAAAGCAGCACAGAAGCTAGAACTCAGCAGTGGGTTGCCTTAATAGTTATGGACTTAATTATTTATCCTTTCAGAGTTTCCAAATGTCAGTATCAGTACTTGCACTTGCCTGTGTGTTTTAAATGGAGAATTTACAACCATTAACGAGAGTGACACAGAAATATCATTTCAGGAAGTTATTTCTTTTGTCAAGGAACCCTGGAACAGAGAACAGCGTTCTCAAAACTCAAACCTGCAGTATGGGCCACATCAAGGTGTACTCTGCATCTTCCTGCCTGCTGTATTATAGTATTTGAACAACCTGGTCTAGTGAGAGGTTTCCCTGGCTGTGGCAGAGGGTTGGAACTGATGATCTTTAAGTTCCCTTTCAACCCAAGCCATTCTGTGATTCTATGACTTTTGACAGACTCCACAGCTTGTTTTCACATTTATAACTGCTTGAAGATTGTTTGAAAATGTTGGCCCCTTCAGCATTTTAGGCTCCAGTGGACCACGCCTTGCTTGTTTTCTTTATCCTTTCATGTCTTTTGAGAGGACTGTATGCAAGTTCTAAACTAGCATTACCTATTTTAAAAGGAAGCTCAATAAAAGAGCTCAAGATGAGGACAGTGATGTAAATGTATTACTGTGATTAGCAGTATTGAATTACTGCATCTGATTTTTAATAGTACTTTATTTCCATCATTATTTCTAAAAAGCCTTCAGAGACTATCAACAAAAATATATATTCTTACATCAACTCTTCAGAACTGGAATGTGTCTGCACCTGGCCCTTTCTTCTACTGAATATTTATTAATAAAATACAAATATTTGGGACATAACTATCAGCTGCAGCTGGCTGAGAAAATTCCCTAGAAATCAGTATTTAGAGCTTGCTTTTTTTGATTTGTCGTTGAAAGTGGCCAACCTTCACCAGTGTGCTTTTTCGTTCCTTAGTGCTCCATCTGTGTCTAAATACGTTCCATTTCCTCTCCTAAAGCAAGTTTCACTTTAAATGAGTTGGAGCTTTACAGATTTCTTTTATCTTTTCCAATTGATCAGAGAAGACTCTGTCCCTTCAGGAATACAAGGGTGCATTTTAATTTTATGCACACCTTTAGGCATCGGTCATCGGCATCTGTGAGACTCTCAGATTTATGAAGAAATAGAAAATAGTTGCAGGTGAGCTGTACATTTCAAAGTGCAATTCCAATAGGGTCTGTCCTTTGGGCAGGCAGCTATATGCTAGATATTGCCTTGTAAATCCTGAATAGACAGAGAACTTAAATCATTACACTTATTTAATCCTTTCCTTATTTAGCAAAGATTTTAAGCACATCCTTTGCTCAAGGAAGGCTCAGGCTTTGATAGAAATTCAGCAGAAAACAGATCATAAATGAAAATACATTAAAATATAACAACTTGAAAGAATTAGAGCATTGGATTTGAAAGACATCCATTCAGATAGGATTAATGCAAGAAATACAAACTTTAGGAATTTTGCAAAAGTTTTCAAAGATATCATCTCTGGAGTTTTAAAAAGTTCCATAATTCTGGGCCTGTGTTCTCTTATCCCCAGCTGTAAATAAACTTTAATAAAAAGTAAGTGTCAATAATCTGAAACCCATTTTTTAACCTGTCTCCTCCACTACCCTGACGTCTGCAGTAATGATCTTCCTCAGATGGAGCACAGCTGATCAGGGTCATTCACTGATAAACGTATTTCAGAGGATTTTCCCCCCTCTATCTCAGTCTGAAATTCTTATCCTATAATGGTGTGTCCTTGCAGAAAACGCTTCTGAGTCCCAGCTTTTTATTTCTTTGTGTCTGGTTGTACAGTTAATGGAAACTTTGCATTTCAGGCATCTATTACTAACTTTCATTTACACATCTACAGGGATTAATGTACTAATTAGGATTTATTTAGGATGGAAAAGACTTTAAAGATCACTTCATAAAGAATTTTGGATTGTTTTGAAACAGAGTTTGCCTCAAAGTTGTTTTTATCTGGTTTCATTTTAGTGTCAGAAAAAATGTTCTACCATCACTTCAATCTTTTCCTCAGTAAAGAAGACATCTATGATCATGCTGTTAATATAACTTCCTCTCATTCCCTCTGTAAGTGAATTCTGTGTTTAACTGGTTGTTTCTTCTTTAAGTAAGACTTTGTAAGTATGAAAAAAAATGAAGACTGACATTGCTGCTTTAAGTTGATTTTGAAGACTAGCAATCTGTACCAAAGGGACAAGAGAATTATGTCAGACTGTGAAAGTTCCCAGTGGAATCTGGATAATCTCAGAAGTTGGTCTGTTGAGAAATAGTGAAAGTTTCTAATTTCTACAGTTTTCAGAAATCCCAAGAACCTTGCAAATCCAAAACTTGCAAGATTCCTTTTCCTGCATTTATTCACAAATGATGCTTAAGACAGAAATTGGGAATAAAAATTCATGACTTGGCTAGCTCCATCCAGAAACCAGACACAGTTGTAAGAACTGAAGGGTTTTGTCTGCATCCATGCCCACTTTTAGTCCGTGTTTGTTCAGGCACCTGCCTGTTGTGCAGTCCCTGTCCTCAGCTCTTCACCCAGCTCTGGGCATGGGCATTGCAGAATCAGCATCATTGTTAGAGTGCCACAAGCTGAACAGATTTCTCCCTGTTTCCACTTGCTTTATATCCTCAACATTACTTCATTTTTTCTTTTTCCCTTTGCCTTCCAAAGCGCTGGTATTCCAGTTGGAATAAACTCTCAAATATAGTTTGGATTTTTTGTTTCCATGGCAAGGACTTTGATTTGTCCAAGCTGCAGTGGTCCTCTAGAAAGGCACGGTCCACCTTTCTAAAGCATTGCAGTGTAACAACAGCTCTGAATGTTGCTGTTTCTCCCATAAGACTATCAGTAAGACAGGAGTTGTCACAGAAAACATCTTGGATTTCCTGCAACTGCATTTTAAAGCTTTTAGAGTTTCATTTTCTCTTTAAAATGCTTCTTTGAACATTACCTATGCCCAGAGGAGCAGTTTCAAAATGAAAAACAGGGTTTTAGAGCTTCAATTGCAGTCACAGGGGACTGTATATTCTTCCATTGTTGCTTCGCTCTAGTATTATGCCTCTATTAGCTCAAAATATAAAGACCTGATAATGTAGGCCCCCTTGGAATACCTAAGATTAACAATGAGAGTTTCATCTTGGAGGACCTGCAATGTTATTTATTTGACATCGTATTACATCAGTTGTACAAAAATTCTCTTTTGCTACAGAAAAAAAAATCCTAATCAAAACTATTAATATTGTTTTTATTGGATTTAGAAAATAAAAAAAGCATCAAATAAAGTTTTTAGCTGCTTCCTTGTAATCAGGGATGCATGTTATTAACGTCCTTTTCTCAGCTGAACCTTATCCAGTTTTCATTTCTGTCTCTTGTGAGTTTTACAGGAGACGAAAGAGGCCCCCAGCAACTATTTCCAGATCAGTCTCTTCTCAAATAATTCAGATTACATGGAATTTATCACTGCATATGCAATCTACTAGAAAAAAATGAGAAAGCCAGTCTGTATAATAACTTTTCTCCATTTGTCAAATACATAGAGGTAAAATGTTACAATACTACTCATGTTAGTGCTGGATAATGCTCTACCACAACAGGTTAATGGCTTAAAATACACTGCTATGCCTGTGCAATGTATATTGAAAGCTTGCCAGCATGTGCAAGGTGTATATGAGAGGAATTCACACCCCTTATTCCAGACAGATAATGGTCAGTAAAAAGATAGTTAGTACATCAAAGAGAATTCTAACATACCAATCTATATATTGAATTCCACGTTTTCTGAGAAAATCCGTAAACTTATTTCAAGAGCTGGGGAATGCCTATCAAGCATAAGAAATATTCTGGTCCTACAGTACAAATATCAATGCTCAAATACTCAACAGAATTTGGTGTGGAATTTTATTCATATTTTCAAAATAGGCCTGTCACACTCTCTTTTTCAACATAAATATGTGCACTGCTTCTGTTACATACATTTTTCTGCACTGGATACTTCATCCATAGTCCAAAGTATTCTCTGATTCTCAAGGTCTCAAGAGGGGGAAAAAAGCTAATTTAGGATACCCCTAAAGCTCAAGTATTTGTTGGTAGAAACACAGACTTGTCATTGTTGATGCATAATAACCTTGCTGGTAATTACAGCTGACTGTGCCAGTGGCTGAGAGTTAGGGAGAATATCTGTAATAGCAGCTTCTAGAAAGTCTCTGACCTCAGATCTACCCATTTGATATGTAATTTTCCTTTAGATTAAAAGATAGAAAAGACAGCTCCAATCCAGGCGTGTTCAAAAGCTTTCTTTGTCTTTATCTTTGTCCTGGACAATCCATAGGGGATCACTTTGAAGAAACAAGTGCTCGGTTTGAACATGTGTGTCATATACATTATGATGTTAAAGGAGGACTTGGGGATCACAGATTCATTTTCTCTAAAGCCAGAAGAACCTCTGTGATCACACAATCTGACCCCTTATTTAAAGGAAAACACAACATTTCCCTGAATATTTTCCCATTTGAACCACAGGTTATCCTTAGGAAAAAAAATCTAATATCTATTTAAAGATTTATATTAATGAAGTTCTCCACCACAATGTTTTTCTAGTTGTTAATTATCTGTGCTATTAGAAATGTGTATGTTGCATCTAGACCAAATATCCAGCTCGAGCTTCCAAAATCTGGGTCTTTCCCCACATCCATTGTCTTCAATTGCCAACGTTTTGTTTCTTCTGTAATATTTATGAATTGCATCCATTCTGAGATACACATCTTAATAGAGCCAGTTCTTTGAAAATCTATCATGTCTGCTTCCCAGTGCTGGAATATTTTCATAGTGTAACTTAAGTTGCAAATGAACTCTGGGTGTCTTTTGGCCTGATCTCACAGCTCAGAGTAGAGATAATCTGTGTCAGGCTGCCCCAGGTGAGTAGTGAAGAGCTCAAGGGACAGACATTCCACAATCACTGAACTCCTATTTCAGGTTTTGGCAGCCCCCTTTCTGAATTCTTTTTCCTAGTGTCTTCTCAACATTTCTCATGTCGCAATGTGTGTTCATCCTTCTCATCCTAACACTGCACACTTCTGAGAAGAACCTGGCTTCATCTTCTCCATGGCTTTTCCACATGGCTGAAGAGAGTAATGAAATTCTCCTTTAGCCATCTCAGTTAGGGAATGGTCTCTCAAACTTTCTCCTACAATATATGTGCTACATCTCCATGCCACTCTGCTGGAATTGGATGCAATACTCCAGATAAATCTTACAGGTGCTGAGGAGAGGTGGAGCTTGTTTCCCTTCACCTGATGGCAATTAAATTTTGCTAATGTGGTTGGATTTCTTTGTCACAAGGACAAATTACAGATTCATGTACTTCTTGTTGTGAACCTTCCATGGGATCTTCCATGTCCATCTGTCCAATGCTCCTTTCCATCCAGTTGTCATCCAGCATGCCTTGTTGCATGACATGCTCTTGCTGGTGCAGGACTTTGCATTTCCCTTTGAGAGGCTTTTGTCAGCCCATTTCTTCGGTCTGTAGAGCCTTTCCCTCCAGGGTATTGCCAGCTCTTCACACTTTGTCCTTGCTGAGGGCACACTTTGTCTCGTCTTTATTAAAGGCATTAAACAATATCTGTCTCATCTGTTTATCAGAGTAAAACAGCATTTACATGTGTTTTCTCTGCATTATTTGCAAACTGTATAATCCTTCTTTAATGGAGGACGCTGACAATAAAATGAAAAGTGTTACTCAAGAGGTAAGACCAGAGCAAAATAACTGCCCATGCCGACCAAATATCTCATTTGCATATGTACTGCATTTACCTTTTGTTATGTGAAATCAAGTAAATCTGCTTATCTCTCATAATGCCACTCCTTTTTCATTGTTACTACTTCTTGGATAATTACTCTTTCTATAAAATATCCTTCTTTGTTAACATGTGCCATTATTAAAAGGTGCATTACGTTTTTACACTCCATTTCAAAAACAAAGACAATCATATAGCAAGAACAACCACTCTTTTTCATTATTTAAATTGTCTCTCTGCCTTTGGATCATTTGTAAAACTTTTTATATCTTTTTTCTATTTCATTGATCAAGAGTTTTAATAGCAGTGCTAAGGATCTTACTAGAAGTATTTGATGATGCTTGTGGTTTTACAGACACATTTAAATGTGTTTGTTCTGCACCTCTTAATCAAAGTGACAGATAAGGCATATAAATGACCCCATGCATTACATCATCAGTACTTTATTTCAAACATTTCTCATTTCATCAGAGACTTCTGCCTTTCTTCACTCTCGAGAGTGTGTCTCAGAAGATACTTTCCAACTATATTATTAATTGGCCACCCAAGAAAAGGAAGTTATCAATTACGTTAGGAAAACAAAATTGGCCATTTTACAGATACCTGCAGTCAGTAACTTTCCTAAGAGGGAGAGAACACGCAGTAAGTAGGCATCTGTGACATGAGAAGTACCACCCCTTTCCTTCTGATCCCCTCACTGAACACATTTTACACCTCCACTGTGTTATTATGAATAAACTTCAAGTGATGACAGCATGGGGAAAAGCTCAGCATAGTTTCTAATGAACTAACAGAGCTTTGTGAGAATATAATTGTGGTTATCAGTGTGCATTCTCCCACAGTCTTAGATGTTCTTTTTTAATAGGGAGGACCTGATCCCTATGAAGGATTTTGCATGGATGCGGCCAAACATTAGGACAGATTCATGCTGAAATGAAAAATCCCTTTTTGTGACCACAATGTTACAAAATGTTTTGATAAGTCTTTGGTCTCTTTAAATTAACAATAGAAACAAAATGCAGCTGAAAGTGCAGAGCACATTTCACATGATAGGACTAGTGTCCTTTGCAGGACCTTTCTCAAGGCAGGTCTGTGTTTTTTATAATTAAGGAGCACTCTTTAAACAGCCAGAGTCATATGCAATGTTCAGCAAATGCCAAACTAGCAAGGAGTGCGTGACTATTTACCAACTACTGATTTCCAGCATATCATCCTTTTGTGCTTTAGCAGAAAGTGTGCTAGGTGCCATCAGGAATGATTTCTTTAATTCATCATAACAAATACCTGTCTAACCGCGTAATTTTTTCCTCCTGGAGGCAAATCATCCTGTTCATGTGAAAAAAAAAAAAAAACTTCCTAAATTTCAGCAATATGAATAATAAAATGAGTCTAAAAGCTCAGAATAGTTTTTCTATAGTTTCTATAATAGTTTTCTATAATAGTTTTTCTATAGTTTCTATAATAGTTTTCATACTGCCCATTTCAACAGCATACAGCGTACATATGTAACATTAAGAATAATCTAAGAATAGTGGAACTAGCAATCAGGAATAAAGTGTTATATAGCTCTTTCTTTATTGAAATTTGTTCTGCAGTAGCTGCATCTACTGTGGCTTTCTCAAACAATGATAAAATTTGTTCACTGAGGCATGTTTAATTCCATGAGGAGCACTCTGAGCAACTACAAATATGGGTATTTGTGTAATGTTTTGGTGATTAAAAACCCCTCTTCTTCTTGATGTGCAAAATTGTATAAAATTATTTTGTATGTGAGGTGTTCTAAAATAGTTTTAATTGGACAATTATTTTACAGATTCAGAGTGTATTGCCATACTTCACTTTCATAATTAACTTGGATATAGGAGTCCATATGGCAGATGAGCAATATTAAATAAAAATAGCTGGTGTGACAGAGAGAGAAGTGATGTTATTGTGAAGAGATTTGTGCATTACATAATTCATGATTTTTTTAGAAGACATAGAGTTATGCCTAGAAACTGTTTTTTGTTTAGATTCTAACCAAGGTATGCCACTGTTGCAGTAATGAATAATGCAGATAACACGGTGCCCTCAGTGAACTATACAGCAAAAAAAGCAGCTGACTATCAGAAATAGCTCATTAGGAAAAAAAAAAAAAAAAAAGATAAATGTGAGCAAAGCACATTACCTTGATGGAGAAACAGAAAAGACAGATTCTACTTCACAACTAATTTGTAAAAACAAGCCTGAAAAAATTCTGGTTCCTAAAGCCTTTAGGCAAACTCAGAACTAATTAAATAAAAAATGTTCTCTGTTCCATACGTTTCAAATGAAATGGTAGGATATTTCATCATGAAAGTTTATGTAATGCAAATGTGGGCCACCAGCAGTATAGGACTTCTAAAAATGAAGCCATGGATGAGAAAGACACAATGAGTCTGACTCATTAAAGCATCGCTCTTTGCAATTCCAGGATGCAGTTAAGATGGTGTCAGCATTTTTATTATATAACCTATTTTCAGTTGTTTATTACTTAGCTATAAAAATTTACTTCAGACTAAATTTGAGTGCACAAGGTTCCAAGTATTGTGAGGTTTTGTGGTTTTTGGTGGGTTTTTTTTTTTATAAGTTTTAAATAATTTTTAAACCTAGACTAATCTATTTACAATAGGAGAAATCTCTTTTCTGGGAAAGATGCTGAATTTACACACTTCTTTTACTGAAATTATAAACTTCTTTTAATTTTCAGAGCATTTAAGGCGTTATTGGAAAATTCATTCTGCACCATTAAATTTTTTCAGCTTGCATATTTCCAAATATTTTAAAATCATTAAATCCATTAAAGCTATTTAAGCTGTGTCAAAAAGAAGAAACGTGACTGCTGAAATTGATATACAAATAATGGAACCAAAACTATACTCCAAAAGTATAGTGTAGCATGGAGCTACCTTAAAATCAAATAGCAAATTCACTGAATAAACTCACACCTAAATATATCTTGTTATAACTACTTTTGTGTCTGTTTCCTAATCTTCTGTATCTGGTACTGCACAGTCTTCATTTTTGTGTATGTCTACAAAGTACAAAAATCTATAAAACATTTCATCAATGCATCATCTGAGTAAACCCCAGAAAGACTGCAAAAGTGCAATTCAGAAATAGCAGATCTTCCACCTAGTCCAACAACAGGGAAACCCTCCATGTTAGATACCAAAAATACTTGTTTGGTGTTTTCAGAGATGGGCTTTAACCACTTTTTGGGCCCTTTTTCCTTTTTCATTGTCATGGCCTGTGAGAGGCTCCCTGGGGCTGCTGTGGGTGAAGAAGGCAAAGGCACAGGGTAGCACTGCCAGGAGAGCAGCAGTAACACACTGCTGGCAGTGGGGTGATGTGCCTGTTCCTGCACATCTATCAGAGTCCTCACTTAGCTCCTGGCACACTCTGCTTGCACCCTGAAGAGAAGCCATGTGCAGATGGCTTCTGGGGACCACTTGGAACACTGGTAATAATTTAAAAGAATTGTCCCAGGCATGTTCCTGTAAAGACTAAAGGCTGCCTTGTCAATTCTACCAACATCATTTCAGCGTGTATCATTTGAAATTGATGGACAGATATTTATCTTATGCTTGGTTTCCACTTAGCTTTGCAAAAAAATTGATTTAAAGGTTGATTCATAATCTGTGCAGAACAGAAATGATAGCCATTATATATGCAGTAATAGGTCACACATACAATCTTCAGCACTACAATCAGTTTTGCTAGGTGAATGAATGATGAGTAAGATATCACATCCTTCTCAGAAAAAGCATATTTAGGTCACTGACTTATCTGATATAGCATTAGTTAATGTGTGGCTTTGAAATCCTTTTTAAGAGTGAGAAGAGAGAAATCACTGGGGTTTTGTACTGGTTAAAGGTGGCCTTAACTTTAGATTTTGGTCCCAGTTAATATATAATATTAATATAGACATTTTAAGATAAGCTACTATCTCTCACCACCCATACATTTACAGTGATTAACTGGTCAATTCAAATATTACCCAATTCATACAAATTCTAAGTCAAAACTACAGGAAATGCAGTGGAATACTGTATTTGCTGTTTTAAGGCAAGTTCATTAATTTCACTTTCATTTATAAATCCTCAGGTAATCTTTTTCCCTTCCCTTTCCTTATGATTGCGAAGAGAAAAAAACAAACAGAAACTCACCAAAAAAAGTTATTGCCTGGCTCCACCATTCTTGTGATTCACTTTTCTTCTTCAGCTGACTCTAAGTGAGTAGTTTGGTGATCTAAATGCTGGAATGCTTGCTAGGTACATTACTTTCACTTGCTCCCTATATTTGAAGAGTAATTTCATAGTTGGTTTGGTTTGTTTTTTTTTTTTTTTTCCTAAGCATATATGTGTTGTTTTTTCTTAATTTTCTTGTAGTCACTTTTCCTTCTTTCTCTCTTTTCCCAGATTTATTCTGTTCCTGCACAATTGCACTTTAGCATTTTCTCTTTCTTGGCTCCTGAACTACATCTATAATCTTAAAAGCAGTTGAAGTGTTTGAGTGAAGAGATGATTATGTGTATATCTATTTCTTGAAATAGGGCTGCTCCTCTTGAATCTGGGACAGTGAGGCTCTGCAGGAAGGAACAGTTTCCTATACAGAAGTCAGTGCACACCCTTCCACTGTCAGCTCTCAATGCTCTGGCAGGACCCCAAAGGCTTGAGGGTCTTTTTCTGGCTCTTCCTAATACTAAATCTTCTGTCAGATGGAAGAAGCAGGAAGCAGAGGAACTCTGAAGGAAAGGTTGTTGGCTCGTTGAAGCAGAGGATCTCCATGTATCATTTTCATAGAGCATCCTTCTAATAATCTTCAATCTTCAGAGAAGCAAACTTCCATCTCCTTTTCAGAAAAAAGATAAAGGTTTTTAGAAATGCCTTTATGTCATTTGAACCTAAACAGACTGCTGTCTTTTGTTATTTACACAATGACCAATATACTGAGGATCATCCCACCAAAGATATAATTTTATTCGTTTCTCACTTCCGCAACATTTTAATTGAACGTTTATTCATTATTTTTATTTTAGTTGTAACCAAAGCCTAGCTCTTAGCCAGCAGTCTAAACATTTAGCAAAGAAATTCAACTCCACATAGAACAACCTATTAACAGGTTTTAAATGGAATTGTCCTGAAGGAAAACCAGCCCTCCCTACAATAATTTGATGCTACTGTAATAACAGGGAGCTCACAGAATTAGATGACTCAGAATTCTGAGAGTCATTTTGCAAAAGAAGACACATAATTGGAATTTAATCCCAAGACTTTGATGTCTGTATCTTGGCCAGATCTTGCCTGTGCTGCATCTTTGAATTTTCTAGCTTTTGTCACTATACTTTGGATCACATCGTAATAGAGAAGTTTTCTTCTTTTTGTTGTTATTATTTTTGTTCCTACTATGTAATTGACCCATTTCCATGTAATTTACTCTGGAAAACTTGACATGCCTTATTTTCTGCATTACAAACATTTCTGATTTGCAAGTCATTAAATATTTTCCTTAGTCCTTAAAGGGTGGGCAAATTCCAGGGAAGGTTGAGCAAAAAGCCTCAAATTCAGCATATTTTAAAGCTTTGTAAAATGCGTTGAAAAATGATTTGCAGGTGTTATTAATCAATATATTATGCGACATTGAAATTGTTGTAAAATTCTCGAAAGATCCAAGCAGTGGGAGAGTGTAAGGACAAATTTACACATATAGAATCAAGACTGAAAAAACTATTTCTCTTGTTCTAGATACTCCCTTACACTCGTAGTTTGAATCCTTTTTAATCCTTGTAAGAAAACTAAGATATACCTTTGGATAATAGGTAAAACTTCTTCACCAAAAGGGTTGTGGAGCACTGGAAGGGGCTGCCCAGGTAAGTGGCTGCAAAATCTAAAATCATGCAATGAATGGGCAAGGTGTGGAAATGTTTAGATGCAGAGTTCTCTGGAATTTGTCTCAAAGCATAATTTTTGACATCACAATGCCATCTGTAAGTCAACTTTGTTCCAGTAGAACTGCACATTTAAATGCACACGTGACATTAATCACTTGTTCTTACAACTGTAATTGTTACACTTATTCCAAATCTTAATGGAACGAGGTAAGCCTGATTTCTCAAGCAAAGCAAATTTTTAATACAATTCAGCACCAAAGCTTTTTCAGCAAATAACAAATAACATTTTTATCATGCTGGCAGTCACAAAAATAGCATGGAACGAAAAAAGCTGTTAGAACCTTTTGTCCTTCCTCAGGTAGCTATGTAAGTCACCTACAGCCTAAGATTCATAACATTTTTTTATCCTTACAAGGCAAGGAGTAAGATAACTGCTCTGTCTGACTGTGTATCTGTTTCAAAAGCATCAAAACAATATATGCAATTGAATCTGAGGGGGGAAAAAATCCCATTGTAAAATGATAGATGATAATATGCCCAACAGGTAAACTTTTTATACAACAGGGTTAGGGATCAAGGTTACAGCTAATAACGTATTGCAGAAGACTGTAATTGTCTGGAATATTTTCTGATTATGTTCTTATTTCTAAAATAGTATTTTGATGTAGTGCAGCTCTTCTTGGTCTCTGATCATTATTAATAGATACATGTCCTTTAGTATAAGTAATCTCTTCCTCATAGGAAGCATATATTGTTCAAAATAAGAACACAGGTTTCATTTTATAATTGGTTGAAAACTCTTGAGAAATAATTGTTCATTCTGGAAGGTCCTGTAGAGAATAAATTGCCTCTTCTGCTTCAGAAAATCTGTGAAGGCTCATCGTTTTGATTCGAGGTTTTCCTCAAAAAGTAAATTTAGATACTATGAGAGCAGAAAATTCTGCTATCTTTTATGTAGTAAGTAAAATATTAAAGGAAATTACATCAAAGATCTAATTCTGTGGACTTTGTTTTGGTTTATTTTGGCAGTGAACCTATTAATGCCTATTCTTTTAGGCTCACACTTTTTTCTTTTCTTTTTTTTTTTCCTTTTCTAAAGTTTAATAAAAATAAATTCCCTCTGAACTAAATCCTAGCAAATCTAATCAAAGGCAGCCACTTCACTAAGGGGAAGCAGGGGGTGGGGAGGGACTAAATTACAACTTTCTACGAGATCCTGAAAAGAAAAATGGAAAAAAGCCATAGTCAATATAATAAATCATAACATCATAGAGAGCTTATTTAGAGGGAGTAAAGGAGTGTTGATTAAGGAGGTGTTGGTGTTAAGGTTGTAATCAGGCAGCCATTTCAAGCCTCACTTTCACAGCCTGCTGACATGAAGGAATAACATTTATTTTGTGAGCAGTTATGTGACTGAAGTCAGAGACAGATGAGAAAGGGATTTTTCCCCCTCTTATTTCAGCTGTAGAATAAAAACACGTAAAGGCTTTATGATTTATAAAATGAGATGTGTTTTATGATTTTTCTTCCCACTTCTCCAGGATGAAAACTACCTTTTCCAAATATGTAAATTAACATCTGTATAAGCAGAACCTGGACAAAGTAAAATGGACTCTTCGTGTGCTCATATCAATATCTATGTGTGTAAATATGCAGGTGAATGTGAGAGCCTAATGAACTGCAGGATGGGAAATCTGCAAGCAAAGGCCTTGTTCTTCCTTCACATCATGTAAATTGAAAATAATTCTGCTGAATTCAGTAGATACAGTTTTGCTGTAAAAGGGGTACCTCAGAGAAAATAACTAAAAGGCAACTAAACTAAAATACTTCAGACAGTTTTACACTGTTGAAAAAGATCTGATTTTCATCTAATTTTACTGCTTTGCATAGTTTGAATAGTGTATATTAACAAGCTATAGGAAAAACAGAATGGCACCTACCCTTGGATAAGCACATCATGGTGGAACAAAATATTATTTTTCCTCTTGCAAACCTGTGTGTATATGTGCAAATCCAAGTTCAATGTATTGCAATTCCTTGCTGGAATCATGTGTATGCCAAATATGCTCTGTCAATGGAGCTCACTCTAATTCCTAATTTTTATTGGTGCTACTGAGAATATGCAAGTAGGAACACCACTGATGTTATCTTAAAGGTCTAAGAACGTGTGAGATAATCCACATGGGAAAGGTAGTAGCTTTCATTAGATCAATTAATGCAGCTGTGAGAAGAAGGATACACTTTCAGGCAGACAAATCATATGAAAGATGTATACAATGACCTAACATGATGATATGATATTAATAATGTTAGACTTATGGTATACTAAAACATTTTGCACTGAATTAAATATTGAATTAGAAGGATTCCTTCAGGTAAGCTGCCTTATTGGAGAAGATGGCTATTTGTTCTATCTTGCCTTCAAAAAAGTTGTGTTAGCAATATGATTATTTCCAAAAATTATTTCTTGACATAATTTAATTTTGCTCTAAATAAAATACTCAGGAAATCTGTAGAAGGATTAAAAAAAATACTCCAACCAAGGCAAATATGACTGAAGAAGAGTAATCAGATTTAGGAAAGAGACTGAAGGAATATCCAAAGATGTCCTTGGCAGTACGCATGCTCTATGTTCTTTTTGTACAGCTGTGCTTTAGGATCTCTTATGGAAGATGAAAATGAAGAGATGGAGATGGAAAAATAGAAAGAAGTAAATTCACTTTCTAGTCTAATCATGTTGCAACTAAGTCTGCTATAGATTCTTGCTTAATAAAATATTAGATTAAAAAGAACAATTATTCAATAGCAGACATCCATTCCAAATTAGGGAAGTAAAAAGTGAAAAGAATCATGATCAAAAATGATACAGAAAGAGGAAATGTAAGCAAGTACACAATGAGAAATCAGATACTCTTCAACTTAATGACTGAAAGACATAGTGAATTAAGGAGGAATCCTAGCATATGTGAAAGCTTTGATTAAAAACACATGGATTCAAAATCTACTCAAAAAGGTGTTACTGTACTTCCAAAGAACAATTAGAATAAGAAAAAGAAAAATGCTCAAAAATTGTTCAGTTGAAGTGTAACAGGACCTTAGACATATCTAGCTATGATTGTGACACAGCCTAATGAAGATTTGGCATCTTTTACTAATGGAAAAAAAAT
The DNA here is from genome assembly GCA_013398615.1 of Brachypodius melanocephalos. NCBI lineage: Eukaryota > Metazoa > Chordata > Aves > Passeriformes > Pycnonotidae > Brachypodius > Brachypodius melanocephalos. Next base: position 7,196,409 of record VZSR01000245.1, read on the forward strand.
GACAGATGATTCAAAGTGTCTACACCCTCACACACATGGCAAACATTTAAGAAGAAGGGATACAGGTTTTTTTTCCTATTGTGTGATTTTGGGGTTTTTTTCACGTAATAAATGGATACCAGCAGATGAGAGAAGCATGAGAATACAAAGAGAAATTTGCTGTTTGTTTTTGAAAATTCTTTTGAATTCATGGGTACCTGTAAATTGGCAGTATTAATCGAACACTCTTTTAAAAAGAGCAGTATGTGTGAAACTTACATTTTAATGCCTACAAATTCAAGAGGATCATATGTGTTCAGGGGAAAGAAAAAAGAAGGTCTTATCTTGTAAACCCTCCCACGCTTATTTGAAAAATTCACATAATTATAAATAATTCCCAAGGAATGGAATTACTGCAAAGCACAGAAAACATTTTCTGGTCAGAGATACCTTCCATGCTGGCTCAGATCACCCAGAAAATTGAGACAGCATGGTTAGAACAGAAAACATGGTTGCACTATTACTGTAACTCCCCAAGTCAAAGCCACTTCTTAGGAAATTATTTTCTACATAACCATGAAATGATTTCAAATTTCCCCATTCCTTAAACCAAATTGCAACAATGTTTATACCTAACACACTAATGAATCTTGGCATCTTTATAGATAGTCCATTTAGGAAAAAGTACTTTGGTCTCCTCAGGAGAAGTTCATGCCTAAGTGGAGAACTTCTTGAGGACTTCATAAAGCACTGCAGTTTGGTAGGGCTGTTGTGGAAAACTGTAAGCAGATCCCAATTCATGAAAATGAGGATGCAGGCTGTGCAGTTCCATGTTGAAAACATGATTGTCTTGCCTACAAACACCCAGGCTAAAATCAACTGCAGGACCTGCACTGAGGGGATAATTGAATCATAAGGACTAACATGGTGATGAAATAATGTGTATTAAAATTGGATTACACATTCACTGCCTTCTTGCACAGCAGATATTGAAACATTCTGACAGTTCTGAAAATATGAAGACTACAGTAGAGCTGATCAGAATAATATAACCCTCCTTCTTCTAAATTTGTCATATAGAGCAGAAGAGTAGAGACTAGAATTTCTAGACTGCAGGACAGAGCCCCGGGGGTTTTAAAGATGGTTTTTTGCTGTATTGAACAGCAGGGTAATGAGGTAGTATTAACTGCAATGACTTGACTGAAGATCTATTAGCTATTACCTGTCTGAGTGCTAAAAAGCATTAATTCATACTTACATAATTCCTGATGTTGAGTAATCAATAACAAATTTAATAATGCTTAATACCTTTTCATTTGTTTTCCATTCATCATTCAAATTTTCAACTTTTATTCCCCAGAATGATAAAGGTTAGAACTTTTTCCCTGATATAATTGACGGCACTACAATCAAAGTGCTGATAATTGTATATAATTGCGTGCTGGAGACAAACTGCGAAGAGAAGGTTAAGCACTTCGAGAGGAGGCAAAGGAATGTGAGACTGGCAATCTCTCTGTAAGCACCCTGGAGAAGGGTCATCCCACTCTCTGTGCTGCTGCATGGCCAGAAAATGCCCTTGTGGTGTGCTCCAAACACAGGAGGGAAGGTTGCTCTGAAAGATTGGACAGAAAGATTCCAAATAATGGAGTATCCTTTCTTCCAGCTACTCTGTGAAGAGAGATACATTTAAAAGAATAGGAACACTGTCCAGAAAGCCTCCAGTGTGAGGCAGAGATTTTGTGCTACTGTTTAAATCAGAGTATTTAATATGTGGACATGTGTTCAGCACTGCTCAACTACAGTAGCTCCACATATTTTCATGGTTTGATGCCTCAGAATAGAGTATCTTTTAAAAGAGCTACTGAGCATGGCTAATTCCTTGCTGAGTCAGCTGGAATGGTGGAGACTCAATTTTTACAGCTGTCTCAGCCTTTCATTCTAGAAAAGCTTCAAAATATTTAGCAGTGAATCGAACTCTATGGAAAGTTATTGGTAGGATTCTGCTGAAATGATAGAGTCGCTACAGCAGTAATTCCCATTTCCATAGCAAAATTGTGTTTTACTTATCCAGCTATTTCAAAAATGTTATTGGAGAAGATTCATTTTTCAATTTATATTTTCATCCATTAGACCTTCTATTTTTTAAAAACCTATTTTAAAAGACAATTGCAATGTTAAAATGCATCATTTTTATTTATCAGTAACATCAAACCAAACAATAATAATTTCTTCTTTAACTCTCATTGAAACTGTAACCAATTTCAGCTTTTGTTTTTCCCTTACTTCAGCCCTAAGCACAGGCTAAAAATTCCACGTGTCAGTTTGAAGGTATAGAGCCTTAAAATTAAGGAAAAAAAAATCAGTGATTTCCTGTGTAATGGGAAGTTCAGGTTTGTACTTTCACACGTCATGTTTCTTAGTAGAAGAGCCAATTTCTGAGCTGCTCACGCTGCACAGCTCTCATTCACAGGATCCCTTCATGAGGATAATTGCATAATAAGTATATATCATGTTTATACCTTCCATCCTGAGAAAGCATTGCAAAAGCAGAAGCAAAGCAAATACTCTTCTCTGGAGTATATAGGAGGATTCCACCCACCTAGATTCTCAGCCAAATTTTTCAGGTAATTTTTTTAAAAAATATTTATTCAGAACCATCAACCCAAACAATAATGGACTTCTGAAGGTATTGAAATCTGAAATTTCTCTCCATGAATTTTCATCATAAGCCTCCTGGAAGAGGTTGTTGTTATCCTTTATTTTGGGCCAAATTTTGGAATATGTAAACTTGATAATTTCATTTGATTATATGATCCCTTTTCAATCTCTCTTAATGTATCTTCTTTATCATATTTACTTTTATTTATGCTGTGGTAATAGTAATTAGATATATAGCAAAATGCAACACTATCTCCCAGCTTCTTATCTTTATCTGTGTGTTGTTATTCCAAAGCATTTTCTCAGAAAAACACCAAAGTAAACTAAACCCTTAACCCTTTAAGCTCCAGGAGGATGACTGGGATGCTGTTCTGTACTGTGAATTTACTCTGTCATTTACTAAGAATTGTGGATATGAAGTATCATGTAAAAATTGAGCTGAACATGTGAGGATTCAGATTAATAGCAGGAAGAATTTTCTGAATTGTGAGAAAATTTGGGGTTTTGGACCATATACTTTAGGGAACAATATTTAAATCCAAGCTTCCATTTCTATTCTTGTAATTTCAACACTTTTACGGTAGCTATCACCTCTAATTATCAGGGAACTCCCATTAGTCATGCACTTAGATATCTGAGTGACTCCAGTGGCAGCAGCTCCAATCCAATTAGGAACTCGGCTAAAAAGTATTATAAACCAAACCAGTTTTCTACTGGTAAATGAAAGTCAAGGATAAAAATGAGAGCAACCCCCAAAATGCTTCTAAACTGTAATCTTAAATCACTGTGCATGTTGCTGTTTACTTCCTAAAGTATAAATTTTGATTGTGAGGATATGTATTTATTATTTAGACAATGGTTTTGTAAGTTTCTCATACCCTTTGCTTGCTTTCCCAGGACTCTGTAAACACGCTCATGGCTCTGAACAATTAACAATTTGATATTCATATCCCAGATTTACCTTCTCTCACTATTTCTGGAAAGTGCATTAGATAATTTTTGCTGCCAGCCCTGTAATGACCCTCAGCTGTTTCCAGGCTCTCTTAGGGTGTTAATATTTCATTTGCAATCACACTCTGTGAGCTGTGAAAATGTTTACAAATGCATATAAGGCAACAGAACATTTTTCTCGTTTGAATCTATAGTGACAGCCCTAAACACAAAACACACAGTATGAATGCATCTTTTACCTTCCAGATGCTTGATTCAGAGCCCAAAAGCTTAAATCAGGAGTGTCTTGCAGTATGTAAGTGCTCTCATGTCCATGCACTTCAGGTGCTTATGCAGCACAACTGTGTTTCTGTTTATTAGTTCCCATGTTGATGACCACTTATGTGACATTGTGTTTTATTGAACTGGGACTGCTGAGATCAAAGTTAGAAATAAATGAGCACTGCTGAATATGGGTAAGTGCACATATCTACTCAATTGTTTAAATAATTTAGATTAATTTTTCAAAAAACAGGAATCACATGTGAGCAAGACACCTGTGGATTTTAGAAATCAGGTCTGGTGGTTGATTACAGTATTTTAAAGAATAGCTTCTTCTATAGCTTTGTGCCTAGGAGGTGTGAGGAGCAGCAAATTATTTCTACTGAATGGGGTAGTAAGAGCTTTATACTGTGGAAGTGAAACATCTCTCAGAAACAAAAGTATTCATGAGTTCAGTTTTAGCTTGATGCAGAATAGCTCATGAAACTGAAAGATCAGCAAGAACTTTCAGATAATTTTGTCTGTTTTTATTTGCTTGCTGTATGCAAGACATTAAAATATTCTTTTATCTAAAGTATAATGAGGAGACAACTACACTGTGAACAACTAAATCGTTTAACTGCTTCAGAAAAAAAAAAGTAATCTTGAATTTCATTCAGAAAGCTTTTGAATGAAGAAATTGAGGGCTACAATTTTATTCTTAAAAGAAAGCTTTTCTTTCTAGGATAAGCTACAGCAAACTAATTTGACTCACAATTGTGTTGCACAGAAAATGTATTCAATAAAGATCAATATTTTACATAGACATTTTCACATTGAAATTTTCTTTTTTCTCTCTGAACACTTCAGGCGAGCTTTCTTCCTTTCATAATTCTTTTCTCTGATACCTTTAAGTCTCAATTAGTGATATTCTTAGTGTTTCTGCATCTGGCTCACAAAATAAATGCCTTCCTACAAAAGCACCCCACTCATTACTTCACAAAGAAATTTTGATAATTCTACATTATTAGGACTCATAAGTAGATCAATAAAGAGAAATGAATAAATCAAATGCATTATGTCATAGGAAGAACACATTATGCCTCTGACAACTGCTCACTTATGGAGGCGAAAAAACGAAGTGAACTGGTATTAAGTTTAAAAAAATTCTGGTCAAATTCACTCATTTTACTGAAAGATATGTTAAATACAAGATTATTTTCAAGATCAGAATAAGATTATCTGAATGTTATATTTCCCATTGCATTTCCAAAACTGCTTATACATTCTTAATTGATAAATTTATTTATTCTGAGGATTAAACTAGATTTAAAAACAGTGGGATGTAATCATGATGTACCTGTTTTATTAGCATAAAAATAGGCATAGCATTTAAGAAATATCAAAGGTAACAATATATTTTGTTCATAAGAATATCAAAAATAACACGATTCTTAATTGTTTGTTCTTGTTTAGTACCATGTCATTGTATAACTGCTTTGACCTTTGTAAAAACCTCCAAATTCTCAATGCACTGGAAAGTGTAGCAGTGGCTACATGTGAGCTCACATGCCTAATTACAAATGCTCCTTGAAAAAATAATCTTACATTCTGTTCCCCTTCGAATCTAGGACCATTTCTAATTATTAACTTCTTCTCTCAAATACTTAGAAATGTGTCTGTTCTCTAGACTTTCTGAGCACATGGAAAAATTTTTACTCAGTCCTATTTTTTTTCTTTTTCAGAGAGATTTTTAAGAACAGAGTCTAACAAGCACATATTTCTTAGTTCTGTTTGACAGCACTTTTCAAGTGACATGATCAAGTTTCTGACATGCTCATAGTTACCAGGTGAACCAGGACTTTCTCCCTGCAGGTTCTGGGCTCAGGGCACTCACTGCCATGATAAGACTCAGGCAACCCAAACTTTGAGTGATTCATATTTCTCCTAGCCAAAATACATCCCATCAACTTAGATGTTCTGAATCAGAATTTAGGTGGACTGTATCTGATAACTCTCACAAGTTTTGAGGTAAAAAGTGTTATCATCAATTGGACAAATCACCTTCCTTTTTTTTTTTTTTTTTTTTTTTTTTTTTTAAGACAGATCACAATATGAGTGCTAATTACTTGATTTGCATATGACTGGGGAATATTCAGTGCCCAGAAATGTCCTCTGAATCAGGGACAATTTTGGCCAATGGCATGAAAGAGACAGGCCATTACTGTGATAGAATCTACCCCTCCTTCTAGAGGTAGATTTGTGCCAAGCAAACTTGTAACTGAGAAGGCACACCTGCTAAGCTCCATGTCACTGACTTTAATGTACCTGGGAAGCATTTATGTTGTATTAGCAGAAATCAATATTGGTGGGGTTTTTTCTGTGACATGAATAGAATCTGAAAAAAAAAATTACTTAAAAGCTGCTATAAAGCACAGTCACTTTCGAGTAAACTAATAATATGAGATGTGGTTCCTTGTCACCTCCTATTCTTCACCTCTGCTCAGAAAAACGTTTGTGTTGCTCTCTTCTTTGGTAGACTTGTTCATATAAGTAATATTTTGTCCTTGTAGAACAAGGACTTTTCTATTGAATTTTTTTATTTATTCTTTTTTTTTTCAGAGATGATCTAGAGAAGATAAGGAAACAAGATGTATCCCTACATCTCCAACACACAGTTTGTCTTCTCCCAATAAAGACAGGGAAACAGAAAAAATAAATAAGAAAACAATCCCATCATCACATCTTACCATAAGCATACAGCCACATTTGCCTTAGAAAGCAGAGATAAGTGCCATGACATTTTTCTTTTCTAAAGAACTGTTCTCTTTTGTGTTTGAATGATGTGCATGTTCACATGTGACAGAATATACAACATTCCTTCATGTGCTGGATCCAAGAAAACTCTAATTAGCTGCACATTTACCAACCACATCACACTATCCACACACGTATTCAAATCTTGCCTACATCTTTTGAATCTCACTTTTTCTAGTAACACATTTGATTAATCTGAAATTCTGTATAGCTGAATTTTTTTCTTAAATCTGTATCCTCAAGTACTGAGATAGTCTAGTCTTACTTGCCTTTGCAATACTGCAAATAAAATTCTGCTAGATATGTGATTCTGCCAGCAACAAGTGAAGCATAGGATGTTGGTATGAGAACAATGCAGATTTAGTAAAGCAAGAAACACATACACTAATTTCATATGTTTCTGAATTTACTTATGGATTCAACATATATATTTCTGTGAGGAACATTTTATCACAGAAATTTTTTGGACGAGATAAATTATTGCTGAAAATATTTGTTGTTTCATAGCTCCAATATACTCCCATTAAGTAAATGAAAATTCACATCAACTCATAAAAAATTAATTGAACTTTTGACTCAAAATCTGTTATTTAAAAACACATATAGAGACCATTAAAATTAATAATGTCTGTAGGAACTGAAAACAAAACAAAAGGAAAAATTTTCTCCAAAAACAGAGATATAGGTCAATGTATCTTTCCTTTTTCTTTTTCTTTTCAGTTTCTGCAGATTTTAAAAATTTTGTTTGGAATTTCTCTAGCTCACTCTTAAACAAAATTGTGTGATTTTAGCAAATTTATAGGCACTGCTTACCATGGCTGTATCCATCACAAGGAAGCATCTGATAACAAAGCCAGGGTATGTAACTCATTTCAGATGACTGACCATTTGGAACTATATAAAGAACTGCTGAGGGATGGGGTTTGGGGTTTATTTCTTTAATAATTTCAGCATTGTGAACAACCATCAATTACCTCTCCTGTCTGCACTGCAAAGTGTAATCTTGCTGGTGGTTATTTTAGAAATTCGGAATGCTTTTGAGCACTGAAGCCCTTAACATCTATAAAAAGTGCTGTTAGCCAAAAAAACCCATTCAGGAAATCCTGAAATTGCTTCTACACAAAACAAAGTTGCTGTCTTCTATAAAGGTTTTCATCAGCTGTGTCCTATATTTTAACAGGGGAATATAACTTGAAGATGCTTTCCTGGTTGGAACTTTCCCAGCCACACTTTCCACAGGGATTAAACTCCATTCTCAGGAAAACATCAGTCCTGTGTTACGATATAGTTCCACATAAACTGATTTTTTATGAATCCCTGAATATTCTTTAAAGTACACCCAAAGTTCAATCTAATCTAGATGGCATCATCAAATTTTTATACCATTACTATAATTACATTTGCACACACAACTCAATTACCAAAGATATGGATCGTTACCTGCACAATTTGATTATGAAATTTAAATCAATATATTTGATATAATTACAGTTAAGGTTACAGTACATTTTGTCACAAACCACATTATACATTACTGTCTTGTTTTATGCATTTTAATAATTCACTTTAATCTGGTATACTTCAATAAAAAGGGATATTTTTCTTCTGGAGTAATTTCACTAAATGGGAGGAGATGGGAAAATATATTGTACATTAGCATCAAAAGCTAAACAAATTATCCATCCTGCATTTTGTTTTAAGAATCTACGAGCATATTGTTGTATTTTGGAAAGAGAGAGATATCACTGCCCTTCTGCATTATTGTGTGTTCATGGAAGCTGATCCATAGGAGGAAATTTATAGAAGGAGACATATGCAAAGTTAAATCCAAATTGGGTGCTAACACACCCCGTGTGCTTTAATGTGCTTGTCCAGGTGCCAATGAGTGTCAGATTTGACTCAAAGCTCGAATCTGGGCAGTTCTGAACAAACAAATGTTTGATATGAGCAATTCATATGTGCACACTAATCCATGCATGCACATAAACTCTCTCTGAGATACAGTCATTTGGGGGAGATGCAGCAGGGAATCTGTTTAGAAATTACAAATATACACTCCTGAAACAGAATAGAACCAGAAGAAATTTATGAATATTCATATTTCATAGTGATTAAAATTTTCAGTTATTTCCTATGCAATTTCATTAGAATTAGGCTGTGATTTTTCTCAAAAAATCAATACACAGCACCACAAGATTTTTGTATTTTTACTTTTACTTCGAGGCCGGGCATAATTTTACTCATAGTGAAATGGTTATTCACTTGTTGCAAAAGAAAATATTAAACATTTGTTTCATCCTAAAATTAATCTTACATACTAAGGTGATTTAATGTAGCAAGAAGGGTTTTTTTCTTTCTTATAAATCAAATTATTAACAGTAATTTACTGTTAAACATTTATAACAAAGACAAAAGTAACATATGTGCTAGGTTAGTAAATGTAATCTACCTCTCTAAGATTAAAAATCATGACAAATATTTTATTGCAACCTCTTGATATTTCCTGAGAGCTGTCCTTTAAATATTCCTCTTTTTTTGGATGACCCATGCTTTGTTGTAACCAATGTAACAGGTAAGTGGCAGACTGATCAATAAAAGGCCAGATTTTCAACAAAAGCATCCAGTAAAGCCTACTTGAAAGGCATTTTCAAACTTGAACATTAAAAATAAAGTGTGATCTCTGTTAAAGAAAAAAAAAAAAAGCGAACAAAACAACCACAACTGAATTTTAGCAACATTTCAATAATGGTTCAAAAAATTTTTAGATATCGGCTCTTAAACTCTGAACCCAGAATTATCCCTTTATTTTATGTTCTGATTTCCCTTTTTTCCTGAGATCTTAATACTCTGATATTTTTTTCCCTTATGGTTTTGGGGATTTAAATTAAATAAAGGAATTAAGTATGTGCATAAATCCCAGAGAAATTTATGCAAAGAGAAGGCAGTGACTGTCTGTACAGGTGAAACAATTCTTGCTTTGCTTTTTGGCCTCATTAGCTTGTTGTACAACAATAAAATGAGACAGAATTGGTATCTTTTATGTTTTTATCTTGGGCAGATACAAGGCTTCTCAATTTATTATTTAAATCACATTTCAGATTTCACAGTGCAAGTTAATAATCTACTCTACAGGAAGAAAAAGTATATTTTTCCTCAGATTTATTAACATACTTTCAAACTGAGACATGCAAAACTGTTCTCTACATTTGTGACTGCAGTATCTCTTATCTAAGTAACGATAAAATATAGTCTTATTCCTGGGAGTGGATTTTCTCGCCTTTATTAAAAGATGATTTCACAATAGAAATTAATTGAATTTTAAAAGACTTGTCATAATTCCATTTCTTATATAACTTTTCAGTAAACATAAAAAGTATTACTGAAACCCATCTGAAATCTTTTAAGTGAGAACATTGAAGAAAGGAAAAATCTTTTTTTTTTTTTTTTTTTTTTTTCCAAGCTTATCAGCTCATGTCCATGTATTAATTCTTTGGGGTTTACTCTTTAATCTGTGATCTATTTCACATTAACATCAGAGATCGTGGTAGACCAAAGAACGAAGAACGTTTCTGTTGTTATCTGAGGTTGCATCTCAGTGAGTCTTTAAGCTGTTCAGTCATGACTTTAACCCTCAAGGTCTTTTAATGAAAAAGCACACACATTTCTGGGGTTACAGCTACCTGTGCCTCAAGTTGGGTTGCTCTGCTCTATCCAAGTCTGCCTCCTGTTCGAGCCACAGAAGTTGTGACCAGTATTTTTCTAGCTGAAAACTCACTGCCTTTATTGGCAGCACTGATGGTGTGTGCTGCATGAAAAGTATGAGGAGGCTTCCACTGGGATGAGAATCATCTTCTTCACCAGAGGTTAAGAGATAGTTTCATTTCTTTCTTTATCAATTTAAGATGTTATCTAACTTTTTGCTTTGGTGAAAAAAAAAGGAGCTTTCTAGTCCCTAAGCAGTGGCCTCGAAACAGTTCTCTGAATTGAATGAATAAGTTACTCACTGTGATATGAAGCAACAATAGGGAGGATATGCCAGGTGTGTTCTGTCCAGGTTAAAAGTAGTGCTGCCACATTGTCCATGTGGGGGCCTCTAGAGGTTAAAACTGTGAGAGAGACTGTGTTGCCTTGCTAAAAATCAGTTATCAGCTTAAGAAAATATTCCACGTATTGCAATTTTGTCTTTCCGCATCAGGCAAAGCAGGGAAGAAGTAAAATAAATGAAGAAACAGAATTTACAAGTAATTCTTCTGAATAGATTCTGAAGGAAGTCCACAGCATTTAGGAAAGCCCTTGATCTCACACTGTTCCTGGGTTAGGTTTAGGGTTAGGTTTAGGGTTAGTGTTAGGGCTAGAATTAGGGTTAGGGTTAAAATATACTAATAGGATATGAGAGGAATGACAGATTTGTCTTCACAAACAAGCAGTGGGTCTGCTGGTAGATAAAACTGGTGCTGAGAGAGCAAAGAAACAATGGGAAGGATTCCACTGATTGATGAATGGAAAAGAAGATATTTGCCTTTACAAACAAACTGTAGGTTTGCTAATAAATGAAATTGGATATTGGAAGATGAAAGAAACAATGGGGAAAACCCATAAAGTCCATAAGAATTAAAAATTAAAAGGAGGGTCATACATTAAAGTGGAATTTTAGGTATTAGACACTTTGGGAAGTCTGTACCTCTCAAGTACCTCAGTCAATGGGGAAAGAGAGAGGGAAATGCGGCTGGGAAATTAGGAAAAAAAAGGAGGCTGTGTGCTCCAAAAATTCGAGAGACCCCAGGAGAAATGTCCCATGGCCTCTCTCTTTATTCAAATAAAGTAAAAAGACTCCTCTGTCTCCTTTTTGGACATAAACCTCTGGCGTTTGTGGATTAACTTTCCTAACAGGATACTAAGCTTAGTTGAACTTTTCTCTGCCAATAATTTTGGTTTTTACAAATTATTAGAAGCCTTTTCATTATTGTTATTACTATTACTATTGCTATTGCTATTTAATTTAAGAAAACTAGATCTCTAAAAATCTATACTGATTGGAAAAGCCACCAATTGATTGCAGTGATCTAATCATAATGCAATTTTTATTTAATTCTAGATTAACTGAATTTTAAATGCCTTTTCTGTTAGAGAATGATTAATTTTGAGTTTCTAATATTCTTTCAACCTGTTGATCACTCTGTGACAATGGATGTATGTAACTTGTGGTCTGAAATGCACAATTTGTTATTCAGACTGTGATTCTACAGGTGAATTCATACAGGAGGCTCCTCCACATCCATCTCAAGCCTCTGTATTTGTGTTAATGACCATATACATGAGTTCTAGTGTAAAAAACAGACTGATGACTTTAAGCTGCTTTTAATAATTACTCTGAGGTGTCTTTATATTGCCTTTATTCAATATTTTTAAGCTTCAAACAGTTCCCAGGGTAACACGTGCTTAAGCTCAAAAATGTCTTCCTTCAGAGGAAATAAGTATTTTCTTCTACTGCTTTTCAAGTTTTCTAGTACATTTTAGTAAAGAAAAGATTTAGTGTATGAATCCCATATCTGGATTTAAAAGCAACATGTATAACACAAACCAGAGCTTTCCTATCTGATATTTTGACTGACTCACTCACAACAAATGCTGCAAAAGGGACTGAATTTCTTCCTTATGTCCTCTAAGATTATTATCTTAAATACAATAAGAAAAATATGGTTTAAAAAAATCACATCTAGAAGAGTATAATGTTGTCATGATGAGTATTCGCATAACAATTCTCTTACAGTTCCGACACATTTACAATTTGCCTTCTTGTTTTGAGTATTTAGGGAAAACATTGAACCTGTCATGAAATTGGTTCTATAAATTTTATTCAGACTATGAAATTTAAGACAAAGAATGGAAATAAGATCTACCTGTACAGAAGAGAAGACTGTGTTACAAGAAGCCTTGACCCTGAAAAATGATCCTTCTAGTCAGGCTTCCTGGTCTGAGTTTGACCCTGCTTGTTCAGGGCAAATCTTCAGACAAGTGACAGAAGCCATCCCCAAACAACTTTTTTTTTTTTTTTTTTTTTTTTTTAATAAGGTCCAGAACTGCATTTTCATTGTTCACTGTGTCACATACTGCAACTTTCCTGTATTTCTCCTTGCATGATATTTTTACAGTGCACATTGTATTTATTTGATATAATAACTTGTTGGATGAACAAGTGCTGACAAGAAATTTGAAACATTGACTACATTTAAGCAAAAAGCTTTTGTGGGGGTTTTGTTTGTTTGTTTTAGTATAGGCTGATTATCACTTCCACTGACATGAATGGTGAAACTTCTATTCATTCCAATGCGGCTTTCTAGTATCTTATTTCCTTTTTTTGCAGTGTACACAGGTCTTGAAAATGTGGAGCGCATTCCTTTATATGTTTGGGCATCTTATGCCACTTAATTTTATGTGCCAGGAGCTGGAAAAGTGAATCTAGCTCCTTGCCTCTAGTGTCAGCATCCTGGGAAGATGGTGTGAAGAACATCATCAATGGCTGACCCTTGAAGAAAACTGTACTTGAAAAATTTGTCCACTTAAGGAAAAGAAACCTCTAAAAGCACTTGGGACTGCAGCTGAGAGAGTACTTTAAAAAGTTTACCATAAATATACATCCATTCTTGTACACTGTTCTACATAGTTTCTTCCTTTGCCAGTTGTATGAGTTATGACAGTAAAATATTCCTTTCAAAAGTGACACCAAAATTGTAAGTATGCTTTCGAAGTAAATCTTAGAAGTATTTTTTCATCAATTTACATGGAAATATAGGTAAAGGCCATATTGCTTCTGCTAGGGGTATACTAAGACAGAAAGAAAGCAAAACACTATTTAAAGAGTAAGTCTATATTAGTTGAAGCATAAACCTAAAAAAATATGAATCAGAGATAAAATTTTAGTCTATCCCTCTTTTCTGGGGATCAAATAAAGAACTATGGAGTTAGGAACACAATTCTGAGAAAGCGAAAAATACAAAATAAGTGACTTCTATGTAATGTACTATCAAAAATTCAGTAATAATATTAAATAAGAAAAATTTTGTCTTAAAATGCTTTTCAAAATTTTTTTCTTCTCTCAATATCTGCCTGTAGTCAAGCTTCTTCTGAAAACCTCACTGACGATTTTTCATGGATTTTTTTGTGTCTGTGTGAAGAAAACAGTTCTTTTGTTTTTTCTGAACATTTTTAGCATTTTCTCTGTCACCGAGGAAAACAGACCTGCTCATACCATTTATTCACACAAAGAACTCAGAGAAGGCAGGGCAAACAAAAAATGGATGGACTAATCTGCAGAAGAGCACAGTAAATTGCTGATAGCCAGTGATGGTTGCTTTGGAACTGCACTTGCAGCTTGTGATGGTTGTACCAGAACTTGTGTAGCTCTACTGCCCAGCCTTTCATAACACATCAGAGCTCATCAGGGCAATTTGCTCATGTCAATTCCTCTTACAGAAATGGTAGGCACATGGATGGAGCACTACCATAGTAATAGCAGCCTGTCTCAGAGGCTGTGCTGAACTGTTCTGAGATGTGCCTTGGATTTTATAAATAATTGAAAACAGTAAGTGGCAAGAGAGCTAGCAGCAGGAAGCACACAACTCACTGTAGTCTGTGTGTGAGCAGCTCCCCTGGACTAAATAAAATCAATAATCACCAACCAGCCTTTCTTGGGTACTATAAAAGCTAAAGATCCCATATTGCCTTTTATAAATGAAAACCAAGTAATTGACAGCAGTGACAGCTGCTGAGAGCACACCACTGACTGCCGGTACTCAGCGCCTCTTTCCTCTCCCTCCACCAACACAAACAACAAATATATTGCAAGCACGAATGACTGGCACTGCTGTCGTGCACAAAGAAAGAACTCACTTGTTGCCTTATAATTGGAAATGAAAAAAAAGGGAAGCACTGCCAGCAAAATATTGTTAATGAGGCGCTCTATGGGCTCTGATTTCAAAAGCTAAAATTTGCTTAAATCAAAATAATAAGGAAGAATTCTCTAGGATACTACTGAGAATTCAGACAGCTCTTGATGTGTCCCCTCCATCCTCATCTAGTTCTATACATTTCGTAGCACCACCAACTGGGAATAATAATAGGAAGGAAATGTACTACCTGACTCAGTGTATTGCTGCGAGATTATTAATCAGTCAATGTTTGTGAAGTACAAGGAAAATGAAATGCTACCCACAAGTGTTAAATATTATCTTTTCACAGACTCATTCTCCCCCTCCAGCCTTTCAGCCTACTCTTATTCCCTTCTCTTGTAGTATTACTGTATACTTTGGAGTGTATATTTGCAGCATACCGAAATAGCACACCAGGATTCCAAGCCTGCAGAGTGGGCTTGCTATCAGGAGGCAAGGTCTGTTCTGTGAAATGTGTGTCTGAAAAACTTTTTACAGTCATTTGTTGTAGAGAGCCCTGAATAAGCTATTCCTTTACCAAGTTTCCCTTCCCACTAGCCTAAAATTGCTCTATACAATATTTGTAACAGCTGCTAAACTACTTTATGCTGAAGAATTGACTCTCCACTATCTAAGTGCCTGGCTTTGTAGCTGCGTGCATCCCATGCTGCTGGACTGCTTTTCTGCTGCTGAATAAGGAAGACAAAAACCGCATTCACTGTGGAACCTTCCCGAGCCTTACTGGTGCCCTAGGGCGCACATGGGAAATCTTTGCTTTTTACAGGCCATTCACACTCCTTTCATGATGAGGACAGTCTGCAATCCCTCCTCTTGAAAAGAGACAGCCCGAGGCCTCCACCGCTCTGATAGCCAGGGTAGCTTGAAACACATATTTTAAAAGAGATCCTGTTGTCTTCGTACTCCTACCTATCACCCCGATTTTGCTGTTCAGATCCTCCTGTGACTGGAAAATGAAGAGGACGGTGAGGTTGAGAAGAGCATCCTCAGGCACTTCCCAGAGCCCACAGGAGGGCACGGTCCTGCAAAGGGCCGGGGGCAGTGACCGCGGATGGACAGAGCAGCGTGCAGGGCAGAGCTGGAGCGAGGCACAGGCCACAAAGGGTACCTGGCCGGGCGGGTGGCCACCGCAGAGAGGCAGCAAGAAAGCCTTGAGGGCTCACGTAGCCTCCAGCCAGTAAATTCAAGGGTCAAGAGAAGTCCAGGTTAAACAGCTTTGATTTGGATCACGTATGTTGGTGGTTCTGAGTTACAGGGGATGCCTTTCTCCCCAATGTCAGCTTCTAACTAAAAGTACAAGAAGATTTCTCCCCAGAGGTTTTGCAAAATAAGTGGTTCATTTCAATGAGAGCCGTGCAAAGGCCTCTAAGAGACCTCCCAAAAGGAAGTTGCAGACAGTAAAAGTTTAATTTTGAAACAGGATAAAACTTTAAATTTATCAGCTGTTGGAAAATACGTTAATTTTGATAGGGAAGGTGTGTGCTAATGTCTTTACCAGCAGTTCCATGGGTGAAGGAATGGGCGTTCACATCTTTGCAATGGGTGCTGATGTTCCTGCTGACTGAGGGCAGCGGGTTCGCTGCAGGGCCCGGGCAGGCTCCTGGAACAAAGAAAGGTCTGGACAAGCCTGAACTGCTGAACCTTGGGGTGAAATGGCAGGTTCGGGGGGATGGTATGTGCTAGGGGTTCGGGAAGGTTCTGCCTTCCCAGTGCCTCGGGGTGAAAGGAGGCGGCGCCCTCAGAAACCTCGAGAGAGAAAAACCCGCGGGTGAGCCCCGCTGGGCTCTCCCTGGATTCGAATAAAACCACAGCGCTCCTCTGTCTCCTTACATGAGCACCGGCTTTCCATAGCGTGATTTTCCGTAAAATTTTATATATCAGTGTATTCGCTATCTAATTTTAAAAATATTAACTATCTCATTTTGAAAGTCCTTGTTTTGCCTCTTCTTCAAATTACGTATACCAAACAGTGCAATCTGCTAATCCGGAATGTACATGCTTAACTAGGTATTTGTAATAGCTAAACAAAACATTTCTGGGAAAATGCAGTTTAATATGTTAGCAAGTGCTTCTTTTGCAATCATCTGTATTATCAGTATGAGGATGTGTTTTTGCTTCAAATGAATAGACTTCACATTTTCACAGCCATCCTTGCTGCAAGCGACACAGGGCTTGTGTTCGTTCCCTATTAGAAAAAATCAAATTTCCTACATAATTGAGGATAGATTAAAAGGACTTCATTGGTCATTGTCCAATTTGTCCTTTCTCGTTTCTTGAAGGCATTATGTTCTGAGGTATTCAGAACTTGGGTTTTGGATTTTTTTTCTTTTTTCCTTTTTCCCCTTAAGTCAGCCTCCAAATTCAGCCCAAACGAGCATTTTATTTGATGGATCTTCTGTACCTTGGGAAGAGCAGGATATCAGGACAGTTATACCCTTCTGTGATGGACATTGCCACGATCTGAAAATCTCTCAATAATTGACAAGGATTGAACGTTTAAAGTTCTCAGATCTCAATTGAACGATGACCTTTTTTGTCAGACTTTTATCTCAGGATGGCAATTTTGGTGTGTGAGGCATTCAGTAAAAGAGCTGAGATAGTGCCCTTTCAAAAGTATCATGTCCAAAGACTAAGCACACTGATACTACTTTAGCTAAACCTCCCAAATTTATTCCATGTCCAGTGATTTTACCTGCAAATAAATATTTACACATATTCAAAGAAGACATGAAGTACACACATACCTAGGGAAAGTTAATTAGTAACAACTGAACATTTCTTTCTTCTTTTAGGATTTCTTTTTTCCATGTAATACATACAGCCAGCAGCAGGACTTCATAATCATCACTGTAGTTTTATCCTGCCTGCTCCAAAACTTTGTAGATATTACAGGGATAAAGTATTGATTTGTTTACTCCAGTTAAAGGAGAGTGTTCTATAGTTCCACATAGAGAATCTTTATCCCTATATATTAACATTGAGTGCAAGTTTATGCAAATTTTACGTCTCTCTCTTTTATTCCCACTCAAACTCTGAAAAACCACTAATATAAAAGCAGTCTGGAACGCAGAGAGCTTCAGCATGAGTTTCCCTCAGATGGCACAGTCTACTGGCTTTTGTGAAATCTACATACAGGTAAGGATTAAGCCTTCTGTACTCATCAATTTTCTATATTCCTCCCTGAACATCTGCTATTGGTTACTGCTTAGAGTAGAATACTCAGTAAGGTGGAACCTTTGGTCTGGCTCAGTGTGGTTCTTCCTACATTTTTATGTGCTTGATAACAGCGTGCTCTGTCACTGTGGAGTTACATAAAACTCCTCTGTGGATTTATGTTCATTTAACAGAGAACTGGGGGGGAGAAATTGAGGAAAAATCTTTCACTCTCGCTTGCTCTCTTTTCAGAATACAAGCTCCTGCTATGAAACAGTGAGGCAGCTTCTTCCTCAGAAGAGATGTGTGCAGCCTCATTTCAGCACAGCTTCCAGCAGCTGCACACTTGCTGGTTCCAAAAGTCAGCTTGGAGGGAGTGAAGCAGTGGCAGTGCTGCAGCCAGAGCGACAAAGATAAATTAACATTTGCAGTGGCAAAACAAGGCATGCACCCAGCAATGTGAAATAATGTGGAACACGGTCACTATAACAGGCAGCTGAATGAGGAGGCAATTAAATCATTGATCAAGGACACAGTTTAGTTAAGCTGAGCTGAATCATGTTAGCTAACTGAGTCCGTGTGTTTTCTGCCTTACAACACAATCAAACCTGTCAGCAGAATGCTGAATTTTGAACGTTTTCAGACACCACCCCATCCCACAGCTACAGGCAGCCAATACCAGATTCTACTTTAAAGTAATGCTAACTCTGAGAAAGAGCGAATTGTGCTTTAAAAACCACTATAATTCTTTAATAATTAAACCTGAATTTGAAAATAACTAATTTAGAAATAACTAATCTAAATACTTCTAATTTAATCTTTAATGTAAAGGCACTTTAGCCAAATACTTTATTGCTCAATTTAACAAAAATACTGGGAAACATTTTGTAAAAAGCAAATTATCAGTTCTGTAAATTAGAATGTTCTGTTTTAGAATTACTACCAGAGAGCAGGAAAAGACCATAAAGACCATGTGTCCATTCTAATGAGCTCAGATTTCAAATGTGGGAAAACTGACAATGAACTGCTTGCAAACAATCTAAAGGATTATTTGCAGACATTATTTGGCAAATTCACTGAATAAATCATTCACTATGAATTATTCACCCAAGTCTATTGCTTACCCTCATCAGACACCAAAGCCATCGAAACTTGAGCTTTATTGTTAACCATTGTAATTGTGAATTATAATTAATTCTTAACAATGTTGTCAAGAGACTGCAACACGACTGAAAAGTGCACAACATTCCAAAGGTATCAATGACACAAATAATTCCCTCTATGCAAAACATGGCATTAAAATAGCCTGAAAATAAATCATCGCCAATGAGTAAGCAATATAATCATTTACTGCTAAAACAATTAACATTTCACATGTTAATTCTTCTATTCTCTGTAGCCCAGATAACAATGAGCCACTGAGCAGGAGAAAGCTGCAAGCAAATCTAACTGGGCAACACAAGGGGAAAAAAGCCCTTTGGAGAATTACCTCCTATCTCTTTGTAGCAGTTGTTGGGCAATTTTTAAAGCATTATTTGTCTCATAGCTTAGTGCTACTGAGACTCATGCTACATAAGTATTTCTCTGGCTCTTTTTTAAATAATTAAACAAAAAAGCAGAAAATGAAAGAGGCAATAGCCCCTACACCTGTTCACTGTGATCATCCTACCTACCAGACAGGCATGAATGAAATGTTCATTTGAAATGCACTCCACCATCCTCTAAATATTCATAAATAAAACTGAATAGCTGTATGTTGTGTGTCTCTGCTTCTTTGCAACGTATTTCTGCTGGAGTTGTATCCAAATTTTACTTTTCTCAGATTTTTTTTTCTTTCTTCTTTCAAATTGTAATATTAACAAATATTGTCATTTTCTAGCTGTAAGAGTGTTTAATCTAGAGTTTGGAGCCCATTAAAAACTTTTCTCTGTAGCGTGATGTCCTCACTACTATATTTTCAGTTGAGATAATCTTGTCATAGTAATTGCTGCTGTCATCATCAGTATTAAGGCTCATTTTGATTTCTTTTTGAGCCTGCATGTTTGCTCTGCTCTTTTGGCAGCATGACTAATCAGGATATGTGAGATAGGAGCTCCAAGATTTCCGGTATCTGTGTGGCCACTTGAAATGTGGAGGCCAGCAGACACTTCATTCATTGTCTAAAGAATCCTCAGAAACACAACTGTCATTGCATTTAATATTGCAAGGAACCCCTGATTTTGGTTGCAGCCATGCACGTTTTGCTGCATGTTACCAACCATTTTGTCACAAGCAAACACAGTGCATTTCATTCCAGCTGTTTGAACAGTTGTGACATGGAGGGGTTCAATCCACGCCACCATCACTAAGTGTTCTGCAAGATCAAAAAAATTCATGAAACATTTAATTTTTTACCCTTTATTCCTACTAGTGTAGAAAGACAAATCTATGAAGGCAGTAGTGCATTTGCACTTAATTACCTTAGAAAAGCCTCACTAGGTATCCAAATATTCTTAAATAATTGGAATAGTACTACTCCAGATAGCTAAGACATGAATATCTAAGGATATCAAAGTGGTTTTGAAGCTTTCTTATTTTTAATAGACAAGAAGGTATCAATAAGTATTACAGCTTCCATGAATACATAGCAAGATATTAATAAAATATCAGTCATGAAAATCTGACTTTTTCATAATTAATTAGAATATATCTGATACTTTTCTTAGCTAGAAACCATATTTAAAATAAATGACCTGTCAAGTAGCATTTTGAATACAAGCTGAAGGTTAAAATAATTCTAATATGGGGAAAACTTATTCCTGTGAACTAGCATGACAATATAAATGTGAAAGATATAGTCTGTCACTACCATAACATTGTTTTTTTGGGGGGGAAGGGCTAAGTAGATAACTGCATCTTAAAAGTTCATGGCTGTGCATGTTGCTTGAATGCAGTGGCAAACTAATTTAGTTCCACTTGTGATCTTGCAATAATTTCTGTCAATCAGGATGGCATTAATAAAAAACCTCAATCTAAACAGAAGTGCTGTGCAGCGTGTATAATGTATACACTCATTGAAAGAGGCTGAAAAGATTGCAGTCACACAATTAGGGTAACATTTGACAGCTTTAATCACTTTGAATCTCTTCACATCACTTTTAAATGTCAAAACCACCTCCAGAGATCTCATCAGAACAAAGCATTACTTAAATTGCAAATGAAACTATCCAAATTCAGCACACTATTATTAAGAATATTAAAAATGCCCCACATTATTTTATGAAAAACATTCATAAAACATTCTATGATGCAACACTGAAATGAGCAAAACAGGAAACAACTGTGCTTCATTAAAAAAATGCTAAATTTACTCTCCATTAATATGTCATGAGATGTTATTATTCACATTGTGCTGTGCTGTCTTCCCCAAGCAACTAGGATTATTTTTTCATATTAAAAAAAAAAAAAAAAACAAACCAAAAAAAACCCCCAAAACCAAAAAAAAACCTAGGAGTATTTAAACTATGAGATCCTGGTAATTCAGTGAGGAAAGCTATATAGAGAGACAGAGAAACCTGTAAACAGTTTTTGTACTGATAACATACAGCAACAGGCTGCTTATCCTCTTCAGTTACAGGTTTTTTGGTCCTTTTTTCACAACAGTTGTAGCTGCTACTCCATGGCATACTGCCATGTATTATGTGACTTATTTGTATACACAAATTATGCAGTGATATACATCCTATTTACATATAGAATACATATGTTTACATACATACACACAGTTTTAAATGTATCCTATCCTTTAATTATTTTTTCTCTTTATTCACTGAACCATACTTTTGAAGAATTTAAAAATACAGCAATATGAAAAGTACTTCTAAATATTTTTTTAATCTACAGTATCCCAGTTATCCAGTTATTTACTATGACATTCATATTTTTAAATTGTCAGGGTTTTTTTTCCCATCTATACCATCAAAATTGAAAGGAATATAAGCAGAAAAAATCTCTTTGTGTCAATATTTTGTCTAGCTATTACTCAGCAGATATTCCTGTGGTGAAGCTAAGAGCACTTTACACACATCATTGTATTTTTTGATAGCCTTTCTGACCAGTAAGAAAACCAGCCACTAGAAAGTTGAGGTCCTAATAACAGATGTACGGGTGAATATCTCTTGCCATCCTTGGAAATTCTCTTGGATGATCTCAAGAGTGTGTGCCCAAGTAAGGCACTAGCCTCACTTTTATTTTCCTTTTTTTTTTTTTTTTAATCCAAAAGGTCATGATTTCCCAATTTTTTTAAGACATCAAGAAAATATTGTCCTACACTATCTAACCTGATATAAGTGTTATAATAATAGTGTTATATTAATAGTATATTTTCTCATCATTTTCCAAAAATCAGGCCTTCTAAAGAGATACAAAACTATTGCATAAATGACAAACACTAGATAATAACATTTAAAAATAGTCTTAAGTATGTGTTTTAGTTTTATTATTCATAGTATTAGATATAAAAGCCAGCTTTGCTAGCGTGTCGTGCGTGATTTAATTAACAGGTAATCTATGTTCAGTGTGAAGAATGAGAAGAGGGAACCTAACAGGAAGTTGAGATGGAGAGGAGTCACTTGCTATTGAAAAGCATTTATAAACTTCTCGTCTCCCAGACTCAAAACCATCGCGGCAATCAGTAAAATTTCGGCAGTGCGTCGTTTGAACAGGATCCAGCTGCTCACCAGCACAGGGGCTCACAGGCAGGAGAGGCCACACACAGCATGGCCATTAACAGGTCACCAAGCTCCTTTCTCCTGCCCGTGCACCTCAGCTTCCTCGCTCAGCAGCACACAGCATGTGCAACTCTGAACAATTCTGCACTGCAGGGAAGGTTTCACAGGAGCTACATGATAAGATTACCAAATTGCTTACTCCTTGCTCCCTTTGTCCTTGAGTTTACTCCCTCCGATCATGGGGCAAATGTGGTGCGTGGTGCAAAGGAAAGGTTACTGCTTGAGTGTCACATTCCCCACTTCATGCTCTGATATAATTAGCTGTGAGCCTTCATATTTCTAGCTTTAAGCACACTTTGTGCCTTTGTACATCTTGTGAAATCACATTACCTGATTTTTGTAACAGGCTTCATACCTTAAGAATATTGCAAATGTTTTGTGACCTGCTGGCCTGCCCTGCAGCCATGGAACTCAGTAAATCTTAGTGTTGTTGACTTCCCTGGAATTTCACCTATTATGTATGGGGTTAATTGTAGATAGCAATACAAAAAGCAAGTTATGTTTCTTGTTCTGCTGTTTTCTTGTGTGACCTTGTATGAGTCATTTTACCTCAGAGGACCTCATTTTCTTCATGTGTAAAACGTTCAGAGAACATTAATAATTCTCATTCCATTGTTCTGCAAACCCCTTAAATCAAAAGAATTATTGCAATTGCAAGATACCTCTCCAATTATCAAATACATGATGCTGACCAGAAAGGTTCTTTATTCTGTTTGGGCATTCACAGATCTGAGCTGTGGCACCCATTCAAACTGCAATCTGGTTGTTTACTCACTTTGTCTCATCGTGTCACATACAGTAGCATGTTTGAAAAAACCACTGAGGTGACTGGAACGTCCTCCCACAGGGCCAAACGCTCTAATGTGAGCATATATTATTCACTAGGTCGTAAGCAAGGGAAGGCAATTACAGCAGAAAAAAAAAGGAATGGTGCAGCAGGGGCAGCATTCAGTGTGTTGTACAGAAAAACAGAGGAGTATTGAAAGTCAAGAATTGGATAAACTTATCATCTGTTACTATCACAGTATTGACCAAAGGCCAAACAAGTTTCAAGGCCTTATTAAAGTTGATCTGTACGCACAGTTAGTAGAAAGCCAATACCTGACTTTAAGAGCTTGCAATCTAATCAAAGGCTTATTATGAGAAAGTCTTTCTGCGGGAGGATGAAAAACCACAAATGGATATGTAGGGGCAAATAGAGACAGCTTGTCTGCTCAATTAGATGTTGATTCAACATTCTCAAAACAGCCCTGAGTGAGACAAACAGTGCTGGCATGGGGCCACTCTTCCTTGTGGCCCAGAAAAAGACCAGAATGGTGAAGCACAGTTTCTGAAAATGAGGTCAAAAAGGGAATGGACTCAGCAAATTTGTTGTAAGAGCAAAGCGAGCGGTCGGTGGTTTTGGCCAAATGTTTTAAACGCAAAATATCACCAAGGATCCAGTAAGCAGGTTGTTTGCTGGTACGGTGGTGCTAGACAGAGTGATGATTTCCTCTGTTGAGGACTACTGTGTCATTTACCTAAGTGACAGATTTAGAATCGAGTGTAAAAGAGACTCTGGCTTTCCTATTTTGGTACCTGTGTAGTTTAGTTTTACAAATGAACTACTCTGGCCTTGAGAAACAGCTTGTCAGATTTATTCTGTGATAACTACCTCTGATCTGCATTGTAGAAAATTCTGATCAGTACCTGAAGCAGTGGAAGCAACGCTACGAAAATAAAAACTTTATAGATTTTTCTGCACTGTGGTAGAAGCTGTGACATAGTTAAAGTCAATATTCTCTACAAAAATTCCCGGAAAATATAGCTGTTATCAGTTTATGGAGAGTATTCCATTCTCCTCTTTCTTACTAATAAAACTGCAATGAAAAAAAATCTGATTTAAATGAATTACTTTTAATGTAAATTAGAAGGAGGTTGACATGATAACGAAAGAAATCTTAAAATTCAATTTGCTACTTAGTGAAATACCATGAATTTCTAATTTTGCTATTTAAAATATATATTTTGCAACTCACTTTATTAAAAGGTAAAGGTTTTTTCAAACATATACTTGCCTACTGACATATTTGTCACACTCACTTCAACATATCTTTCCCACTCTTTTGTGTATGCTAAATGCCTAATGCTCTAGTGAATGGCAGGTGATGTTTTCTTCCTCTGCTAGAGTAGTATTTTAAGCATTTGTGTGTGTATATATACAAAAATTAAGCTTTTTGCTAGTCAATTATAATTCAGAACTCATCTAAGGGTTGAAAAAGACAAAATTATTAGAAAAAGGACTGGGCATGCCCAAGGCTGATGTCCTGGTGAGGAGGGAATTATTTTAATAAGTGTGAGAAAGAGGTTTAAGAATCGAGCTTTCCCACTGGGAAAAGAACTGAGCACAGTATGAATCAAAATTCTAAAGTAAACTAAGCAAGATAGACTGTTACACCATTTAGCAGGCCAGCTCTTTAAGTTATATTATCCAAGCTTTCAGAATGTAAACGACCTTTCTTCAGGGATGAATTATGGATATCATGTTAAATTTATAACCCACTTCCATTACAAAGACCTATTTTAGCCTCTTGTCTAATTATGATTTAGAAAATTGGTTTGGCCTGAAAATTGTCTGATTTACTCTAAAGGCAAAGGAGAATGTTTCCACAGAGTGTAAAGATAATTTATGGCATAGTTTTTCAGGCAGAGGTCATTCAATTATTTCCCTGATTTAAAATTTTGTCTTTTGTCTAAAATTTCTTTGGCTCCACCTAGGTCAAGAATAGCTTATTGTTATCTCTTCAAGTATACTTTTTTTTTCTTCTTCTTTTTAATTGGCAGAGGGAGGGGGTGGCCTCATTTTTTTTAAAATTGGAAGAAATTGAACACTTATGAATTATAGTTCATAAGATAATAATAAATATCCATCATGATATTTTGTATCCTGCTGTTTTCTTTCACAATTCCATTGATCAGGGATAAAAAGCTCTAAGGAGAAGGGTTAGACTGAGGCTTTTGAAAAGGGCAGTGTATACATGTATGCTTTTCTGTTATCTTGTAGGAAATCAGGGGAACATATGAGCCGGAAATTATTTTAGTCCATATGCATCATGTAATTACAGACACTTGCCTATTTATAGCTTTAGTAAATTTAGTCATATTTTAACACTGCAGTAGACATTATTCTTCTGACAGACTTGCGATAAATTAGTTATTTTAATGTGAGGAAACTAAGCTCAGTCCTGTCTGAAGGCATTGGAAATGTGTTCAGGAGCAGGAGAAAATATATGGGAAGATTTTAAATGAATGAGTTCTTCATTTGAGGAACTATTTTCTTTTTCATCCAATCAGAAAGAAACATAACCAGCAGAAGAATGAGAAGTCTATCAGCAGAGGAGGGAACACTCAGACAGAGAAGGGAGACTAAGTTAAATTTCCTACTCTAGTAAGCTGTAAACAAAAATAAATATGTGCCATAAATCTAGAAACAATATACTTTTCTTTCAATGGCTTAACAAGATTAAAATCTCATTAATTATATATAAATATTACATTACTTTGAGAGATGGAACAAATTCTGCAATTGCAATGGAAAGAAACATCTTAGGATATCATTGAAATTAGAATTTAAGAAGTTTAAGAATTTTTTTTTTGTTTGGGGTTTTTTTCCCCAATCATGTCCAGAATAAAAGGGCAACATCCACTTTGAAAATTTTGGGAGTAGCTGACTTTTTTGATTTACAATATCCATATCATAAAATTAAATACCTTGTAAAGTGAGAGGAGTAAACTAGTACTATACACTTAATAGAAAAATTTGGAGCAAATTCTACCATATAAGGCTGACCTCCTGTAGGAGTTTCCTACATCAGTCCTAGTGTCCTACTCCAAACATCCAGCATTATTTTTTTTTCCTATATCCAAGTCTTCCAAATTTGGACTCCATCATAGTGATTTCACCAACCACAAGAAAAATCTTTCTTTGTCTGGGACCTCAATACTCCACTGACCATGCCAAGACAAATATTATCAGGGAGGCTCCCACAGAGCAATCCAGACTCTCTTAAAAGGTAAATTACAAATTGAAGACAACCACAAACTAATCAAAATGTAATAGGAAAATAATTTCACTCTGGTCTGTGTTTGTCAATGCAGTTAATCCAAGCTTTATTCAATAATGCTACTTTCTGTTTCTTATGAACTGCCCTTGTCAACTTCCTCAAATTATTATTTGAAGATATTTGTTGGGTGAATGCTGTCAAAATTGAAAAAAAAAAAAAAATTAAAAAGTGAAAAGGAAAAAGGTCTCTATAGCTCTGAAATGTACTCTACATAGCAACCTAAAGTGTGAGGTGAAGAAGCCATACCATTTAACACTTATTTATACAAAGATGTTCATGATGTCAGGTAGAAAGTGAATTTACAGTATAATCTTTTTAATCTGCTCCCATTAAAAATCTCACATCAAATTTCTTCTTGTAACCTCTTAGTCTGCTCTGCCTTTGACTGATATGTTAGAACATAAAGGCATGAAAAACTCTCATAAAAATTGCTCAGAGTGTCTGTAATAGGATGCAGTGAATAAAAGTTGAGACCTGCATTTACATCTTTCCCATGTTTCCCCCTAGAAGCCTATCCTTTCAATAGTCCTCAGTAAAGGAATTTCTTTTTCAGCAATCATTGCCATTATTCATACAGCTGCTAACTGGGAAATCGTAAGTGTTGGATACAAGTGAGTTTCTTCAAGGTGTAAGTGAGGCTGAATTTGGGGGAGAGGGGTCATGGATTGAATTCATACATTATAAACTTTATAAATAATAAAAGAATATTTACAGGAAAAATTGCCAAAATAAATTAGAATTAAAAGCAAGCTCAGTCATGTCCTGCAGAGCAAGAGTTTTTAATTATTATTTTTCCCTTGGTTTCCTTGCCTGTGGCATCTCTGTGATAGACGTGATAAAAGTTTATTCTAAAAAGTAAAGTGTGAATGCTAAACACTTTGTAGACTAAAAAGGACTGCTATAGTTCCCTTTTGCAGCACAGCTGCCATCCCTTCTCTCTAGCTCTTTCTTTCTTTTCTCTTAACCCTGTGCAGCATTACTTAGTGTAGGGTCTGCCAAACAGGAGGTGAGAGATGATGGACCCCCTGAGGAATGAGAAAATGGAGAGGTTGACTGCACACATTGCACATGAATAGCAGGAGGAGATGCTATTCTACTCTGGTTACTTTCTGCCATCTAAAGGTATCCTCTAAAGTAACTTAGCATTACATAGTGCTTTGAGCAATGAACTGTGAGCCAGGAAACCTGGGTTCTATCCCTCACTGCATAATTTTGAATGAATCAGTTGCCTGGACTCAGTTTCTCAATCTGTAAAACACTCATTCTGACTATCTTTGAAAACTGCTTTATGATGTGTCACTGGAAAGCAAACCAGAAGTGCAAAATTTCTTTAAATCAACTCTTCACTAATGTAGCCAAGATAACCAATGCAGAGGAAAAATACAAATATTTCTAATCCTTGAAGACTATCACTGCTGCATGTGAAAGTTACACTGGACATGTTTCTATCCACGCATAGTTGTGCACAACCTGCTTATCTCCTCATTAGAATGGATGGTTGATTATAAGCTGCTATGATTGTTACAAAATGAAGGGAGGAGGAAGATAAAAGAAGAACAAGGACAGTTGCATTTCCTGTATCATTAGGGGAATCATGAAGAAGAGTTTTGCTTGAATTTTGTGTCCACCACATTGTTTCTGCACTTCCACTTCAGCAGCACACACTGGATCTAACACCTAAGCCTTTTTTGATCCCTGTTTCCTTGGATCCAAAAAAACTGAGCAGCCTCTATCTACAGCTTTTAATGATAGTAAAATTCTGATACTGCTTGTTCTTCTTACAGGGTCATACAATGATAGGATAATGTAAGGGAACACAGATCTTAGAAATTAATGCATAGGTTAATGAATAAGATGAGAAGTGTGCACGATGATAAGTGCCAACTATAGATGGAAGTCTTTCAGATACAAACCAAATTATAAGGTGTTTTATTCAGAACTAGCTTTCATTAACCTTAGGAAGTTCCATTGCCATTCACATTGTTACTAATTAAACCAAATAATCATCAACCATGCATAAAGCAAAAACCCTGCATTTGCTCCTGCTGAGCTGTATAACTTTTTACATGATGCTTTATTGTAAGTCTAAACTTCCATGTGTATTTTCCTTGTGTGTGCCAAAGTGGAACTGACTGTCTCAAAGTTTATCAATGAGAAACAGCTTGTTTAGCAAATGGAGCATCCTCACCTAGATTATTTTAGTGTTGTACTCTGACTTGTGCTATGACATCCTTTAATTCTTATTTCATGCCTGAAATTTAAAATTAGATATGCTGAGGAAGTTGGCAGGAATTTTTCATGTTTAATGTTCTCTGGATTTCCTTCTGATAAGCATAGTAAAGTTGCAGTTGGGACTGCATCTCAAATGGTTGGAGGGCACACTTTCAACATTCGACTGAATTTGCAGCTAGGATAAGGAAAAACCCAGCAGCAATAATGAAAGACACATTTCAGTATCCCAGGGAAAATGAACATGTCTGGTCATCTCCATTTTCATTGCAAATAGTGAAAGTGGAACTATTTCCATCAGCTGGCTTGTACAGTATAGATTTATATTCTGCAACCATAATATGCTGTGCAGGGAACATAGAATAAATGTTTATATCTTCATTTATCTCCAAATAAGTAAAATTTTTTTCTAGTTATATTTTACAAGTTCATTTTTGTGAATTTAGTCTCAACAAAGAACTTTCAATTAAATTAGTCAGTAAATGCCACTGAGGTACAAACTGAAGTTTAATTTATAAATGCATATTTCTTTCTCATTGCATAGATACTTCAGTGTCACAATGGGTAAGCAAAACTTAAAAATTACCTTTTGTTCACTATCATAAATTATATCTAAAGAAAAAAGGATTCATTAATGCTGATTCTCATCACAATGTTGGAATTGATTGAAACACAGATGAAGCATTTTGTTAACTATGAGTATTGATTTTTCAGTTTATGGCTACAGGAAGAGAATTTTTCGTGAAATAAACTTTTGACTCAACAGATTTTAAAACATTACATTTCCCTGAAAGATAACTTTTATTTTTGGCATGCTTTGAGAGCTGGAGAAACATTAATACCCAGGGAACTACACAGTAACATAGTTACTATTAGTCTTATTCATTGGTTATTGAAGTTTAATTTTATAAGAATCATGACACAACATTTGTCCTGGAAATCCAACATCATTGCTGCTGTCATGTGGGAACTGCCTGCAGCAGCCAGGGCTTTGCTCACATCTCCCTGTATCCTCCTACAGAGCCCTCTCCCAGCAGCTCTCAATTCCCATCTGTGCTGCCCACTGGCAGTGAGGTGCTGGCATTTCTGCCACTGCAGCACACACTGCACCAGAGCTGATCAGCCCTTTGAAAAGATGAGTTCATTGCCACACTGATACAGGAAAATAGGTTTTGTCAAATAGGGGAGCTGAGTAGCTTTGAGGGCATCCATACAGAGCTTTCACATCAATGTGCTGCCTACAGAGATGTTTGGAAAAAAGGGGAAACTCCAATCACACAGAGTGTTGTTGGAGAAAATAAAGTCATCTGGACAGGCAGAGACTAAGTCGATTCTCTCTGCTCCCATGCTGGAAACATTAGGAAAAATCATTTAGTGCTGTCTGAGTTCATATATAGTCCTGGTCTTTAGAAGTCAAGAGTTGAGAAAAGCAGTGAAATCCTGTCTGTGCACAGAAGCAGAACTTTAGGCTCCAAAAACATGTGATTTCACTCTTAGTGGCATGGACATTTAATCAGCTACTGCCCACAGCCTTTCTCCCACTCAAACGTTGTCCTTTCTCCTGTGCCAGCATAGCTGTGTGCACACCACATGCAAATGCAGAGTGAGGAAATGACATGAGCGAAAGAAATCTTCTATCCCTTTACTATTTCCTTTTTGGCTTTAGCTTTACCCCTCACTTCTTCAGTGCAGTTCACTGTGCAGCCTCCACCTCACCTCTGCTCACACAGACACAGGATGGGAATAAGACAGGGACAGCAGCTTCCCAGGCTAATGCTTCTCCTTGTGCAGGAGGAAAACAATAAATCTTTTCATTTGATTCACAAACAATTTGATGAATATCTTACCAGAAATTAGATAGGAGTAAATAATTGTTAACTCTTGTGGAACTTGCTCCCACAGTGCAGCAGAGAGAGGAAGAGAATAAACTTGTTTTGGAACAGAAATCTCCTTTCTGTGCTCCCCAGCTGCTCACAGCAGGGTTTTCTATTCCTTGAAACTAGTTGGAAATGTCTACCTTTAGAGGCTAGTGGATCACATCTCCTCTTTGTCTCATGGATATGAATAGTTTGTGAGTCAAATGAATTTACTGTCTTTCAAAGCAACTGAAAAGTCTGCAGATCCCTGGTGATCCACTATGCCTGGTATATCTGTCATTGACTAATTTTGTTTTAATGGAAAAAGATTCACGCTCATTATTTTAATACAATCATTCATTTGGTAATTAAAGTAAATGTTTGCAATTATCCCAATTGTTATACCTTTTAACAAAGTTGAAGTCGTCACTTTACCTTGCACTGATATTTAATTTATCCCATTTAAAATGAGGACTTATAAATCAAATCTTATGTGGCAACACTTTTTTTTCTATTTACATTTTTAAGTCTGTTTGCACTAGCAGGAGGTTGGTTTTGGTTTTATTTTTGGTTTTGGGTTTTTTTCTATTTCTGGAAATAACACAAAAATAAGCTAAAATCATACACAAACAACAAAAAGAGACAATCAAAGGATTTACAGAAAACTTCTTCAAAACACATGATTCTAGTAATATATGGAGCCTTCCTTTTTCCTTCACTTGTGCTGTCACCTCTTGAAACATTCTCCCCAGAGTATTGAATGGGCTTTGATGTTTTCATATGGCAATCAATGATTATCAATTATACACTTAGTCATATAGTGCCAAACTCTTTCATTTAATACTTGGTTCATCAATTGTTCATATATACGTTCTGTCAAGCAGCTTAATGGGATGATTGAATTGTGTGCTATTGATTTTCTATCTGTCAAGTTTATGCAGTGATTTGGAAATACTGGGCCTATTCACTGATGTAATTTCCTTGACTTCAGCAGAGTCATTATTCTATTGGTTGGTGTAAGGGACCTGATAATCAGATTGCCAAACATCTGGAGTGAAAGACCTTTCTGGTGAGGGTATAACACTGCCCTCTGCAGTCTTTTTGCCCAACTAGGTTAGGTTCTAGTTCATTTTAAAATGTAAGGGACTACTTAGTTTGGATATACATGGTTACATATACTCTTATTGTATCTATAACTAACTTTAAACTAATCTATAAGAGCCTACATTGTTTGGAATATATAAGCTAATCCTGAGGAGATGGGCATGGCAGAATTCTGTTAAAAAGATGTCATAATCTTTTTAAAAAGTCAAAATAAATCAAGACCTAGACAGGCAATTGAAAATGTGCAGAGCACTGTGCTTGCACATGATATTTGTGGTGAACCTGGGATGCACTGGAGTAAACCCAGTCAGTTCACTGATTTCATACCTATTACAATAAAATTACCTAGTTCAGTTAAACATTAGCTTGACGAGAAACATAAGACTAATGAGAATTTGGAATACTCAACATCTCTGACAGCACACCTGTATTCTTGTATTTGCTTTCCCAAACTCTCTGAAACAGTTTGTTTCCAGAATAATACAATGCTTCGTTCCCTCCTGCAACTTGAATTTTCTTAAGAAAAGAGAAAAATTGGTAAAGATAAACTCAAATAACTGAAAAAAGTAATTTAAACACTAAAAACAACAGATGAAAAATGCTTAGCATCACAGATATTCAATCACATCTTGCACACATATATATTCTAGGAAACCTAAAAATAACTTCTCTACTTTATTTCCTGATGTGTTAACCTTTCTGCTTCCTCCTGCCAGGAAGAAAATCACCAGAACAAAAAGAAGAAAAAATTGAAAAGAATTCCTCAACCTCTGTATAACTGACAACAAATTTGAATGACAGCTCATGGAGCAAAGGATATATATTCAAACACCTCTCTCTTATAATTGGCTGCTTTTTGTATTCAAATAAATGCCCACTAATAAATACCAGAATCATAACTACATTCCACAAGGAAATCTCATTAAAACTTATTCTTTCTATCCTTCTATGTCGTCTCCAAATGTTAGAGATAAAGTCCTCTTTTTAGTACTCCTGGAAGATTTATGTGCATAAAACTATTTTTAAAGCTGTTGAACAAGTAAATCTTCATAAAGAGAGATTCATAAAGGGAGATCTTTCTGAGAAGATCTCCCTCATATATAAATTATAGAAACCAGAACTTAACTAACAGGCTAAGTATTCCCATCTTCATAGTTTGATGTGTATAGAAATGAAATCACCCATCCTGATAACAAGCTACATAGGGTTGCTGCACAGTTTTCCATTGATCATATTGTACAATGGAAAGACATGGGGGAAGTTACTCCTGACACTGACTAGAAGAAGAAACTTGTAGAAGAATCCCCATGGATTGTACATACCAGGGAGACCAGTTTAAGGATTAAGGGAAATATTCTGACCTTATAACCTTTTAAACAGCTGAAGGGGAAGCTTTAAGGAATAGGTGCAGTTCCATTGACATCAACAAATATAACATCAACTGGTACATATCTGAAGGCAGAATTTCTCTGTGAGACAGAATAGTGTAAATTTTACCAGATACTCTAAGATCTCTTTTTTTTCTCTCTTGACAGAATAGAAAGTGACATCCAAACTTTTTTTTAAAGAACAGTATTACTAACACTTATTTTAATTTATCTAATATAATGTATACCATATCTGCATGAGATAGAGATATTGGGGGGAATGTGGGATGAGAGGTGGTGTCCCAAGTCTTACATGCTATCTTTTCCTTGAGCTGTAAAAACACAAGATATATTTCTAAAGACAGACAGTTTAAACATGTAGTATAATACAGCAGCACCAAGTAGTGTCAATAAGCATTAAAGGGATTTTAAAAGTGAAGATTTTCATTGACCTTTGGAAATGTATTACTGAATCAGAACTTTTTTTTCTGTAATCAACTAATTTATGTCACTGGTGTTTTGTCACTGCCAGCAATAAACATGCATACCCAGGAAAAAGGGCATTCCTAAACTGCTGTCAGCATTGTAAACTCAATTATATCATTTACTCTGAAATTTAGTAAACATAGCTGTAATATGGAACTAAAAACAGGTCTACATCCAACTGAGCCTGCAGTTATTAAGGTTATTCTGATATTTCTCTATCTCTTTGGGATTAGATTGCAAATCTCCAAACAGAAGTCTATCCTGTTATGAAGAGTATCTCCTAATAGTAGCTGGATCAAAAGAAAAACTTTCCTGCTATTTTTCGCTCCTGGCTGTGTCCTAAACCAAGATTTGTAGTCATGGGAAAAAGACAAAAAAAGAAAATCTGCTTTTCAGAAAAGCAGAACAGTTTTGAAAGACATTGACTTGACAGATCTAAAGATTGATATGCCTTCCTTTTGTAAAACAGATCACTGTGCCTTTTAAGATTCTAAATCCATTGCAAGTAGGGAACAGATCACTTTATGAATTCAGGCCTGTGTGTTTAGGAATTCATCCATGCAGTTCAGCAGTTTTTTACCTCAATTCTGAATCAGTCCAGAGCAAGTCTGCTCCAGTGTGATAGGAATTCTGTAACAGAGACAGGCAGTACTGGGGCATCTCTGAGGTGATGCTACAACAAACAGAAGAATATTTTGCTCTCTAGCTGTTCAGTAACAATTTAATATCAAAGATCTTCTAATCCCATATCATCTCCATGCTATCACTTGACTCCTTGTTGGATAATGTAGAATCATTTAATTCCTTATAGAAATGGCATCTCCTGTTGTGAGAAATACAGAAAAAGTGCATCAATTCCAATCCTGGTCTTTCCCTAAACTTTCTGACACTTTCAGTAAAGTTTTGCTTGGTTTCATTCTTTCTCCCTCACATCTAAAATCTCTTACTACAGAGTACCATCTAAATTGCAAATCTCTAAGGTCAATCCAGTCAGTGGTTATTCAGAATTAGGCACCATCAGAACTTGTATCATCTTAGAATGAGTGTACAAACCACGTCAAAGCTACAGAACTCCTAGAAACGTTAATTAAATTTTAATATTGTGTAATATTGCTTCAAATATTTACAGCAAACATCTATACATGTCCACTGAAATGTATGTTAACATCTCTCATTTCTTCTATAGTATTGCAAGCACAAACCAGACTTTTAATCATGCTTAGAAGACGAATATATATGAAAGCTGATGACTGTTCTTGTGATAGGCATCTCAATTTTTAATGTCTCTGATAATGCAGCAGGGATTTTGAAATAGTACCTGAAAAATATGTGGGAAATCCAAAAAACCCATCTAGATTGCCCACACTGTAGGTAACTTGAATACATGTCATCATTACCACACACAAGATGTACATCCTGTAGTGCTGTCCTTTTCTGTGTCTGGATAACATCTCACATATTAAAAACTCAAAATATTGTCATTTACTAGCTTCATAAAAACAACTTATCTCTTCCTCAAAGTGCAAATTTCAGCCAATTTTAGCGAGAATGCCAAAATGCTTAAAAACCAATCTTTGAAGAACATAGCTCTGAGTAAATGAAAAGACTAGCCTTTGCTACTATACTCTCACTTAAAATATTTGAAGTGATGACTAGCAAGAACTTGAATATTTGGGAATATTTTGTACTGAAAATTCTATTCATATCCCTTTCAAAGTGATATATAAACAGTTAAATACAATATAGATATTTCTGTCAGTTCATTTACTGTCTCTGTAGCTGCAATACAATATTTGTCTCTGGTACTACTGCATTTAATCCATCTATCAGTCTATCTATAGGCTTATTTCATAATTATTCATCAAAGAATTTCTAGTAACATAGGCATGGGGTATATAAATTTGAGATAGTTTCCTGCAGATATGACACTTTTATATCTTTTCCAAGTGCCCTGTAAGAACCACTGAAAACTACATGGAGTTCTCATTCATTAGATCAAGAACAAAGAAGTCAAAAATTACTAATAATGTAAGTGAAATAACTCCACATGGTTCAGAGACTTTTCAGTTTTTTTATTTTATTCTAATAGTCTTGTAGCTTGATGGGTTGAAAACAATTTTTTAGGGTTCTGTTGTCTTCAAAGTACTTGGAGTAATGATGATGGTGAGTAATGATGATGGTGAGTAATGATGATGGTGAGAATTTAAACAAAAGCATGAATTGATCCATTGCAGCAAGGTCACAAAATAATAGCACAAATACATAATAGTGTTAGAGTATTCCATCCATTTACTGCAGAATATCTTTAGAAGTGTTTCCCATGCAGTGAGCCATGCTCTGAGCTTTACCTGGAGCTGTATAAGTACAGATCCAGAGCTTCTTTTTTGATCATGGCTATTGAAATGCAAATAGTATGGTCAGAGATGGCCCTGGAGTACTCACATACAGAATAGATTGTTCTTTATTTTGAAAGAACAGGCAACATTTCCATGAACTGGTGTGCTTGGATCAGACAGTCACAATAGTTAACGCAAGTGAATGAAACAGCTGCTCTCCACTTTGCCTTGGCTTTGCTGCTGCCTGTAGAGGAACTGGGAACTGGAGTCATCTCTGTCTGATTTTTTTTCCAGGTGTTACTCTGCTACTCTTGGGTTTCTCTCATTTTTCTCTGTGACTAAGATGTCACCTCATCTCAATCATATTTACTCACCTCATGCCTGTTACACTAGTTCAAGGTTACTCTCAGGACATATCCCTCTGCAGAAGATGTTAGGTTGTGCTATCAAGGCTGATCCCATTTCTGCTTCCATTCAGTACCAAACTTCTTTGAAAACTGCCATATTTCCTTTTGCTAGGGAAGTGAGTGCATATAATTTCTGAATCAGAATAGACAGGAAAACAAAAGACCAAACAGCAAACCTATTTTTTTTTTTTGGTTGTGGCTTTAATTTACTTATTTCTTTAGTCAATTGCAGAATAATTACCAGCACCTAGGCACAACATCAATTGCAAATTGATAATTGGACCTTTCTTTTCCCTAGTACTGGCTCCATGATTCTGCACACAAGTGATAATTCTTATATGTCAGAACCCTTTTTCTTTTTATTTCAGATCCTTCAGTGTCATTGAAGTGTCATGATGAAAATAATTTTCCTGTTGCTGTTTAATGACATAATTAAACCATTTGGTTTAATGCTTTGAATTATTTTATTTTCTGTTATATTAATAAATAAAGGTTGCCTACATAACAGTGTAACATAAAAGTTATTTACATAACAATGTAATTGGTGATTTCTCTCTGGATTAATATCTGCTCAACTTAGAACACTGAGATGTAAATTAGGTTTTATCCTGGTCTTTCTCTAGTACCAGTGAATATTATATTTTCCTCGGATTTCAAGTTAAAAAAAAAAGTAACCAAACTACCAGAAAAGCTGTAAGCAAAATATAACATAATAATATAATTACAACCATTTTCAAGAAGTCAGCACTTCTTTTAGTTTTTGTTTCCCTTCTGAAAAGCAATGTAGGCAATTATTTTAAATTAGGTTACATGAGAATATTATTTGTGTAACAGAAATAGGATTCTTATTGTAATTAAGTTTAATGGATCTTGCTCTCGAGATGAACAGAATCAGCCTTGGAAATACTGGGTATCTCCAACTGCAGGTACGGAGTACAACTCCCTAAAAATGTATTTCTTGAGATAAAATGTATACAAATCTTTCAGAATTTGGCTTTGTTTTTCTTGATGGCATTCAATCACTTTAGCTTTTGGTTCTTCTTGACATGAAGATGTGTTTCAGCACATATCTATATACTACCTGTTGCTGCATATGAATATTAACTGAAAAATTGCCACCCTGACAAGGAACAATGGGTTCTCTGTAAGAATCAGATCACCAGCGTGTGATGAGTCATGGGAAGATGTAACAGTACTTACACTGAAAATCTAAGAGGAAATGGGCATTTTCTAAATAATTGTGACAAACTGTGAAAGTCTACCTGGACACAGGAAATACAATTCTCTTTATAGAAAGTAAAGTTATGGGACCAGGATTAAGGCTTAAAAATAAGGTACTAGGGACCAGATTGATAATTTACTATTTTTGCTATGGTACTTCTGGTATCTGATACTCTTCTTTCAACTCAGTCTCCTTTTCCTGAGGAGCACTTGACATATTTCTGAACACTAAGTAAAAATAAATTTAAATAAATAAAACAGAAAAAAACCTCTTTTAACCCAAAAGATTAAACAATCCCAGATATATTAATTTTGAAAATTCTTATATCTTCAAATACTCTTATAATAGAAATGCTTGTGGCTTTTAAAAGTTTGCGTTTGAAAGAGTCAATATAAGAAAAATAGAAAAAATTAAGCTCCTGCTAAAAGAACTATTAAGAAAATGGGGGAGATGGTGTACAAGCAAAAGTGACAAAGTTGGAAAAGTTTTAGAAAGAGAGAAATCCATTGACCAAAACAGTGTGAGTTTTGGTGTGAGATAGTAGAAAAATGGCCACAATTCTTAACAAAAGGAAGAAAGATATAAAATATTAAAAAATACATGCAAAGGAAAACCAGATAATTTTAAGTAGGTAAATATGTTTGGGTTAAGAAAAAGAGCAAAGAATTAAACAGCTTTTCTGGCAATGTTCTCTTTTCCCTTTGCAAAAGGTGTTGTGGGGTGAAAAACACACAAATAAAAAATAGCTTAAAATTTCAGCAGGCATATAGAAGAAAAAGCACAAAGTTTCATACCAGATATCACCAGTTTAACTGATTCATGCAAATAGCATGTAAACTTGCTCCAGCCTGAGCACATAGAGAGGGAAAATAATATTGACAGGAAGGTAACTTTAAAGTTATGCAGAAGTTAAAGAACTGTGTTTATAAAGCGCCTTTGGGAGTTATTGTTGAAAATTTCTTCCTTATTTGGGAGTTTTTTTCTTTGGGGGTTATTGCTGAAAATTTCTTTCTTATTTATTTAGTTTCTGTGCATAGATGTGCTCACCTCTCTTTCACCTGAGAGATTTAGGCTAAATCTTCAAGACGACAATCAGCGCCCGCTGCGGAGAGACGGAGATGTTCCTGATAAGCCATCAGGTGCACGCAGCAGAGTCACACTATCCCAGAACATTAATTCACGCTGTTAGTGTGGAAGGGGCTGTTTTACTGCTGGTGGCACCCACACAGTGCAGATAAAGCTGACAAGCACTGTCCCTGTCCTGCCTGAGCCCTCCCAGCACATCCAGCGCGGGCGCCGTCAATCGCGGCTGTCACCGATCCCCCGCCAATGATGGAGCATCTCGCAGGATACTTCAGGAACACTTGCAAGGGTCATAATTTTTCTCATTCTGACCCAGCTTTATTGATCCTCTCCTGAGAGGAACAGCACCCCTTGCAGCTTTATGGGACCATTCAAACAATCTAAGAATGATTTATCTCATCCTTAAGGAAAAAGACATCAAGACTTGTTACTCGCTTGCTGAGATTTCTCTGAGATCTCAGGCTGTCAAAATACCAAACACAAGTCAGAATATACTCGAGCAGTGGAAAGCACTGCAAAACTTTACAACATTATTAGGCTTCGTGTTATAATTGGGTGATGCTTCCACTTAACACGCAATTTATTTTATTCAATATTGATAAGATTTAATGGATGATGTATTTGATTCTAGGCTTTGATACAAATGTAGAGTCTTAATTAACAAGTGATATATTTGATGCAGTGAATAATGCATCTGATTTAATAGAGGATGCACTCTATCTGCAGCTGAAGGTGATTGGTCTTTTTAGTGAGAGATTAATTCATTTCAGAAGATGATGTATCACTTTCAGTATGAACTAAATCAAATTTTTAATACACATTTTTTTTCAGTGTGCAAAGTAGCACAAGGAACAAGTTTGCCCTCAAGTGGACTTCAAAGGCAGATCATACCTCCAAGGCAGTAGGAAGGTTGAATCAGTGGTTAATTTATTCATGTTACAATATGGGTGGAACCAAGTTCTGAGAAGATACTGCCTTCTGAATCAACTTTTGCTTTATTCCTAAGTAAAAATAATTTATTTTTTAGTGAAAAAAATATATAATTAGAGATCCACAAAACTGCAATAATACATTAAAACGGATTGGAAATAATAATTGAAAGATTCAAGATCCAAAATGTATTTGAATCTGAGACGTGGAAGAGGCAAAGCAAAATTTAGCATGCGTTTTTCTCAGGTCATAAAAGCCCTGGTAAATTTGACAATATGCACTTTATAAATTCATCTCATCAATGCCAGTGCTTTCACATCTTTAATTTTGAGAAATTGTTAATTATTTCTTAAATCATCATGAAGAGTTAGTGAGAGAGCTTCAGTTTATACCACTGGAGTTTTCAGCTCCTCTATATAGAAAACTAGCCAGCTTTATCACATTGAAAACACGGGAAGGATATGTAGACACAATATTTCATTGACACTTTTTGTGATGTGAAACCTGTGTTCACTCATTATTCCATCAAGCCTTTATTTTTCTGTTCAGAGATCCATAAATTCAATGTTCTATGCTTTTAATCTAATTTGTTGACAAGTGAAAATGACCTAGGTTCAAGACAACTCCAGCTAGTTTGGGTTGTTTGGTTTGGTTTTTTTTTTTTTAATTACATATTTAGAACTATAGGAGTATTAGGACATGCATACATAACTTAATGAGCATATAATGGCTGTCATGCTAGTGCATAATATTCCTAGGAATTTAATTATAAACATCTGACTCTTTGGTATTTAAACAGGAAAATGACTGTTTAAGTACAATGCCGCTAAAGATAATAAACCTTCTGGCATATTCTTCATTCAGATGTTGCACTCAAAAAAGAAATTAAAAGATTCACCAGGAATGAAAACTATTCTGAGGTAAACTGATTTTATCTTTCTAAACATATGATGGATCTTATCATTGTCTTGGACACATACATTCAGTTTTGTGTGTACCAAAATTACAAGCTAGAAGTAAACAAACAAACAAACAAACAAACAAATTATATTTTATCCTTTTTTTCCATTTTTCACCCAAAAATAAAGTCTTCCCACTTAACCACAGAACAACGAGTAGTATTGAAAAACCCACTTAATTTAAAAGCAAAAATTTGGGTCATATAGAATTAGGTATTTCACAACATAAAAAATACAACACGCACATCTTAATGATGCTGTGTAACAATGGATAGTGTATGGAGTAGGGCAAGGCTTACAGGTCACAGTTTTTGACAGATCATGACATCTATTTCTGCAACCCAGAGACTTAGTGTTCAAGATAAATCATTGAGAAATAATCATACAATTGCACCTCTATGACCCATATTTACCCTCAATAGGTGATTTCAGTTCATAATAAATTGTGAACTATCCATAACTTGCTCACCTATAACTGTGGAGTCAAGCTATTAGGCTTTTCAGTGATCAAAAAATGTTAACCACAAAATACTGAAGACAAGAATATTATGCAAAGGCAAGGGTATATATTATTTATATCATGTATGGCAAATGATTCAAGGTGCTAAAAAGGTAATCATGGAACCTGGTCTAGTGGAAGATGTCCCTTTCAGGGTAGGGGATTTGGAACTACATGATCTTTAAAGTTCCTTCCAACCCAAAGCATTCGATGATCCCTAGCTCAGGGAAGAAAAATACCACTGCAGGATTAAAAATCAGAAAAGATGAAACAGTATTTATTTTGCACTTTCTGCTGTATGAGATACAGATTAGGAAGAAGTAATTATAGGTAAGAATGTTTCTGTGGAATGCAAATTGCTTTTTCAGTTTTGCACTAAGTGTTCTTGATGTGGCTGTGAAGGCAAGGATAGACAAGTCTTCAGGAGATTGCAGAGGATGAAGCCTGCTTTTGTTGGTCTATATATGCCACCTACATAGCTGCTCTTTCTGAATTACAGTGTTTTACTTTGGTGTTGGATTCGAAAATGTTGAAAAATAAAAGGGGGAGAGGAAATTATTAAAATCAAAAATCTAATCCCAAAAAATCAACCAACCAAAAAAAAGAAAATGGCAAAAATTAAAAACTTTGCAACACTAAAATAGTATGAAAAACTTTATAACAAGGTATAATATTATAGAAACAGGAAAAAAACCTATACCAATATGAGGAAATACCAAAATAGTGCCATGTTTTCTCTACTGAAAATCAGATAAGAACATTGCCTGTGCCATGGAAACCAGGAAAAGTGGCCAAGGAGGGATTTATGATGGGTGGCACAAACTTTACAACTTTGTGTGTCTTCAATGGAGTCATTGGCAGGGGCTGGCAGGCTTGTGGAAATCCTGTTTCATAAAAAGGAGTTGAAGTTATATTAGGGGAAGTGTTTTTAGAACAGAATTACTAAAGGGCATAAGGGAGCCTAAGCTACCAGAAAATAGGAAAAATAATTGTTAATCTTTCCAATGACTAGACTTGAGGAGAATTAGAGTGGAAAAGATGGTCAGAATGACCTGATATTAAACAGGAAGGAAGAATAAGGTTTACTTTAATTAATGTCATGCTTTCTTTAAGATAAAGGTTGTACAATGACATTAACTACTAACCCATAACTGTTGAATAGAAGTGTTAAGAAAACTGTTTTACTACAATTTCTGTGGAGTTCACTTGGTGTATTTTGTTCTGACCTCAGGTGTCCTCACGTAACTCCAAGGTAAAATCACAAAAGTGGACACATTCCTCTAACTCAGTCATTCTTCTCCATTTAAATAGGTAAAGTATTACATTTACTTAGCCAACCAAATGGGGGAAATTTGGTGCTGTACTTCATCATGATTTCTTGGCAATCAGCAAAGATAATCCCCCATCTGCAAATTTTTTTAATATTTGTTGAATAAACATAAATAAGACTTTTTTTGTTTTGTTTTGCTGCAAAATTTATTACAATTTGTCTAATCACAAAAGCTCTCTCTCCCCAGAAATTCCACTGTTTTCAGTATAATTTCTTTCATGTCCCAAGGACTGTGGGTCTAACATATTTGAAATTCTAATCAAACAGCAAAAAGAGAGTATTTTTTTTTCCATGGGCACCATCTTGGATATTATAGTCTAGTCAGAATAAATATTAAATATGTGCTCTTTTTCCACATTTTCTAAAAAAATCCAGTGCAGTATATTGTAGATATTTTAATATTCTTTAATTTATTGATGCTAGGAGTGAAATTCCATTGATGCAATACCATTGATGCATGGTATGAAATTCTCAATTCTAAGTGTTATTAGGGACAATTTAAGTATTGCACTTCAATCTTGAGAGAAAGTCAAAACTTTCCT
This sequence comes from Brachypodius melanocephalos, assembly GCA_013398615.1. Classification (NCBI taxonomy): domain Eukaryota; kingdom Metazoa; phylum Chordata; class Aves; order Passeriformes; family Pycnonotidae; genus Brachypodius; species Brachypodius melanocephalos. The sequence goes on from VZSR01000245.1 coordinate 7,239,375, forward strand.
CTTTTGGCATTGCAAGAATCTTTTCCCCTCTTCCACATACAATTGCAATATTTCATTTGGTTTGCAGTTTATATTGTGAGAAGTGGTACAATAAGTGAGGTTTTTTCACTGTTTAATTATGCTAAAGTAGGACAAAGATGCTTCAGGCTTGCAGGTTTTAGCATGTGCTCAACATTTCAACAAATTTAATCTCACAGAAAGTAATTCAATTATAAATTCTAGTAATATTAATATTATTTAAAATTCTAATATTTCTTATCCATCTAGTTACAGTTATCTTAATAAAATAGGATAATAATTGTTTATTTAAAAATTGTACCAATGTTTTTCTTATGATAGAAATGAAAGATTTTATAAGGAAGGACATTTCATTGTTAATGATTTCATAGTTACAAAGGATAAAGCTGTATTCTTCTTCTATTAGCTTTTTTTATTCAATTTCCACAAACTTTGTGTCTACAGTAGTGACCTGAACTAGGAGAGGTTATTTACAATAAAATTACCAATACTCTTGAAATTTAAAAAATTCAGAACTCAGTGAATGGCAGTCTTATGAGCTCATGATGCATTTTATATGGTATGTTTTACTGGATGCTATATAATCTCCCCATAAGACACAAAGATTTAAGGTGAAGTTAAGACTTTGACTTATATTAAGAATCAGAAGAAAAATGATAAAAATGCTACAGTTTGAAGACAGAAAAACGGCCTTTTAGTATGGAGTGGAGTACCGGATTTCTGCTCCCAAGTGTCTCTCTGATTTCTTGCACAGCCAGATTAATCATCACTTTTTCTAAGGAGAATAAACAATGCAGTAAGGCATTAGGTTAAGACTCTTGCATTATTATAATGATTAATTTTCATGGGTATTAGAATGGAAATTTGGGGATTTTTTAGTTTTCGTCCTTTATTTTAGGGGAATAATTCTGACAGACATCTTATGCAATCAGTTTTCATTTTAAAGGTAAATATACAGTTTAAATAATCAGACTGTGGTTTCCAAAGCCCTGGGCATCCTCTTCTTATGTGAAATTATTTGTGGGTGTTTGAAAAAATGCCAGGCTATGCTGTGACATCCTCCAGTCTGTCCAACATCTTGTTCTTGCATCTCCATGACAGTAATTTAACCAGGTCTGTGCATTTCTGCTCAGCTGGGGTGGTGTAGTGAAGTAACCCAGTGAGTTCCCAGCTGTGAGGAATGAGGGTCTCTTGTTGGGAGTTTCCAAAGATGCAGTCACCTAACAGGCTAATGCTGGACAAAGGCAACCAACACTAAAAATACAGGTGATTACAAATGAAAAACGCAGATAATTCCAGAGGCAAACAGCCTCCCATAAAAAGCTTTCATTTTCTGACCAGGAAATCAACAGTAATAACTCATCAGGTGTAGATGGTTCTTTACAAACAGTTGAAGATTCCTCTCAAGGGGCAAAGTGATTCTCATGCTACAGTAAGAGATCTCTTTTTTTGCTCTTGGTCATGAATAAATCATATTACGCTGTCCACTTTGAGAAGATTCAATTGACTGATCAGGTCAGAGGATGGAAGTTAGCAGAGATGTTTCATGATTCAGTACATTTTGTTAACACATATAAGAGAATTTGTTTCCCAGTGGTCTACATAAAGTTCATAAGATGCTTTTCATGTTCTCAGTATGGAGAACAAAAGTCTCTCATTCGTTTTAATTAATCTATATTCTACAGAGAAAGAGTTATATCAATTCAAGATCACATTTTATGAAGACAGCAGAAGAAGCAATATGTTTTATGGCCCAGTTTATCATCTATGACTTTGACAATTGCCTTCTTTGAAGTTTAGGTCCATAGTGTAATAATAAATTATTCATTTCAGGCATGTCTAGATGAGCATGAAAGCTTCATACCATTGCTGAAAAACATCCAATGAGAGATGAGCAAAGGAATAGTTTTTCAAGTTCCGGTTCTCAACACTTGTTCCTGATAGAATTTTCCAAAATAATCACTTGTTCAAAAATAGATCCCTATTAGACATGATAGCAAGAAACAGAAATAGACAGTACGATACAGAGGTCACCACTCATGTTAGCACTGTGGGTTGGCAGGTGTCTTACACTGCTGGGCCAAGCAGTGCTTTGAAAGGGTTCGTAAATCCTTTTGTAAATACACTAAATATCCTAGGGTAAATACACTATTACTTCTCAGTATGACAGCTTTGTATTAATTACAAATTAAATGAAGTAAAAATATCTTTAATGTACTCATGGTTAAGAGTAGCCTTGATGGTTTCTGGGTAAATCACTGAAAATATTTTCTTGCCATATTCAGATTGAAATATTCAAATACTAATTTTTCCTTATCAGAAGCTCATATGGTATATATCTAAATGTGCCTTCCAGGCAAAGTCTGCTATCTTGCTTTCGAGCTAAGATTAATATTTTCTCCTCATTGTCTTCCAGCAATATCTCTATCTTGCCTTTGTGTTCCTTCATACATAAAAAGACCCCAAAGTATTCCCCAGACATCTTATACTTTAAGACCTAGGAGCTCCTGCTGAACAGAGGAAAGGATTCCTACTTGACTGGCAGCACTGGGTATTATTTCCCACTCTCTGAATTTTAATGCAACCATGTCCAGGTGGAACGAGAAGGTTCAGTGTTACAAAGTCTGATAATTGACGAGTGTGCACAATGTTTGCTTGATGTGGTGAATAAAAAAGAAAAGGGCTTATTTTTTTTTAAAAGGTTATTTTAGTGTAACCACAACCATGACAATTATAAGCTTCCCTTGTTGGTAACCAAGAGAAGCCAGTAACAAAATATATACTTTACATAAACTTCATCACATTTGGACAAATGTGTAAATCTTGAAAGAAAAAAAACACTCTAGATTTTGTATAAGATAATTTTTGCTTATCTTTGGAAATTCCATTCACTAAAGAATTTATAAACTCCTAATTTTTCCTAAATTTATACAATATTTAAAATGAAGAGCCAATGAATTGCTGCTATAAAACTTCTGTATCTGCCATGAAATAAATGTTCTTAGCATTTCCAGTTGTTCTTTACTGCTGCTCCTGATACTTCAAATTGATAGTGAACTATTTGAAACAAAAAGATCGCTGGACTAGCAAATGCGAGTAGCTATTTAGATGCAGCATATTTAGAAAAATTCTAACATCACTGCTTGAAATCAGAGTGCCCAAAAGCTGCCACCATCTTCAAATCTCATGTGGATGCCATCAAGTTTGAGACCCTGGTTTGGGTTCCTCCTCTCTTGTTTTCCCCAGAAATGAGACTGCTGTTCATATTTTCAGATTCTGTGCTGCCTAGGGGTGCAGTTCTGAGCCTCACATTAAGTGCCAGTCAGCTCTCTTCACAGAGCAGGGAGACAAAACAAATCCTTTCCTGCTGAGGACCAAGAACAACTTTCAGCCCCAAAAGCAAAAACAAGGGTGGACTGAAGGGAGGAACAAGAAGGATGAGACCTCACAACCTGAAGCTGTAATTGGACAATTAAACCCCAATATGCAAATGGACCAAAACCCATAAAAGTGTAAGATTTCATGACCAGTTGTCCATTTTGTGACCATTTTGGGTCCACCCTGGTTGTGGTCCTGGTCAGGCTGCTGTCCTGCCCAAGGTGGATCCTGGAAGCCTTTCAGTAAATACCTGGTTTATCCTCTAGCTCTGTCCAGTCTCTGTTTCAGGTCAGCCCCCCAAGGCATCTCTGTACCCGGGTGTATCCAGGTGGATCTGGCTGGGATAGCTGCCTGAGTTGGGCTCTTGCAGTTGCTCCAATCCCACTCCCTGCCCTCCTCAGGATGCCTGTGGCAGTGGGGAGCCCCTGCTGTGCTCAGTGCCTCTAACCCAACAATCCAAGGCAGGCTTTTCCATGGCTGTGACAATGCTTTGAGAGTTCCCTTCGAGTCACTCATCCCTGAGCTCAGGGATTTGCACAGAGTAACTTCCCTTGAGTGACTTCAGTGACTCTAGTTATGACAAGTGAGCAGTGGGGCTCTATTTAAATGTGGGCTTGGACTATCATGGAGCAATACTTTAAGTAGCATTACTTTAATAAATCCTTTTTCTGCCTGCACTGTTCTCCTGGAGACTAAATTTTGTATCCTTGCATGAAAGCATCATTTGTATCTATTAAATAGATCAAAGTCTTTACAAATGCTTTATTTCATTTATTAAGGCAGTAGAGTTTATTGCTATAAAATTATGTTTTTATGGCTACCAGACTCTGTGTTCTCATGATGTGCCCTGCTGTGTAGTCAGAGGATTAGGTCAATGTTTCTCCAGACATCTCTCATCACTCCAGGAGCTTAGTTAAAATCCTACAGAGTCATAAGATTGTGTTCTGCTTTGTATGCTTTTTGATGCTTGATAGTTTCTTGGAAGATAATTTTCTGGGACTATCACTATAGTGAATATTAATTGTGAATACAGAAATCATAGGTTCGTTTCTTCCAGTTTCTGGTTTATCTTCAAGTTGTAAATTAAAGTTGTATGTTCCTGAAAGGACTATCTGAGCAATGAGATCAGTTTTGGTTTTTTGTGATCAATTAAGTGACCATTCTTGATGAGTTTTTCTGATACTTTCTCATTCAACTTTAAACTTGATTTCACTCTTTGCTATTATTTTTCTCCTAGATGTTTCTCTTCATGCTTCTGTCTGATCAGGTCTTTTTCTTCCACTATGTTATTCAATTTATTTTTTTTTAATATATCCTTTTCCTTCTTTGCATGACACTTTCTAAACTCAAATTCTAAAAATTTTGGGGTTTGGCTATTTCTTACATATTAGTATTTTCAAATATTTTTTCATGGGCAGAAAAATTTATTAGCTGGAGCTAATCTTAACCTCTACAAGTTCAACTCTTTCAGCTTTTGAAATGTGAACGATTGCATAATGTGTGGGGGAAAATACAAAAAAAAATGGTTTATGAGAAATAGCAAATGAGAAAAAGATAAACAAAAATCCAGAACTTACAATTAAGGCACTTTCTAAGCTTTATTGAATTTGGTTCATATGTTGTAATTGCCTTCTCCTTTGCTACTTGAATTGATTCTGTACTTTGGAAAAGCCACTTTCCTTTTGATATTTGAATATTGTTAGGCCATCACAAACACTTTAAAGTAAAGTAAGTACCTGCACTGATTTATCTTGTCAACACTCATACATTTTTTTCTTTTTTGTGTTTTCCCTACCTATACATATTGAGCACAAGAATTTTTGGTAAAAAAGTTTTAGAAAATTAGCAATTTTCATGGACTTGTAGAAGATATCCAAGGTGATCAAATTCTGAGCTTACAAATGTAAATATTCATCCTGAAAACCTGATTTTTAAGGGCTCCAATCAGTGAAAAAACATCCTGTGTAATTCATGCATCTAATCAAAGCTACCCAACACAGCCTGAATTTCAAATGTCAAATGTTTGCAGTAGGCAAACAACACACACATTTCTTCATCTGTGCATATTCAAAGAATCTCTGTGTGAATCAAATACAAGTTAGGAAAAGAAGTTGCATTTATCAAAGTATTTACTCGGCTCTTGTGAGCAACACAGACAGCTGTAACAGCAGGTTTATGTGGTTTTTTTGCAACTGATCGGCGCTATAGTAACATTTTTTTCTTAATATTTTTATTGTTTTCTCATAAATAATATTGTTCTCATGGACCCAAGTATATGAAAAGGGAAATCTTTCTCTTGAAAAAATTTTGTCAATTCTCCGTGATTCGCATAATCACATTTTCCAGCCATCTTTTAAATCATATTTTGGTTTTCATCTGATAAATCAGAATTTTAATGTACTGGTATATTTTTAGCGGGTTTAGGGGTTTTTTCCACCTCATTAAATTTTAGTTAACAGTTTGCCTGTATTATTTCTACAGTGATTTTTATCCATTTATAGTTTAATTTTGATGTCAATCTATATCATTATTGCACCACCCCATAAATCTTTCTATTGGCTCTTCTTAAAGCATCCCATTGATCTCTCAAGATCTCGTTACCTACCAAAGTATGTTCTGATTCTCTGACCTCTTCACATTCCTTCGTGGTGGCTTCAGTTAATTGCAAGATTATCAGATGATAATGTGCTGGCATTAAAATGAATTAGCATGTAATTAGTGTTGCTCCCAAGGGAGATAGTGTACTTAAAATAAAACAGTGCATGTCATATCATGAAAAGCATGAAGCAGTACATTTCTCCTGCTATACTCAGATATCCACAACTCTTGCTATATATAGTGTGTTCACGGTACAAAACTGATCAACTTCTTATTTTGCATCTTGGGTTATCCTTGCCAATTCCAAAGTCTTTAATTTTTACAAGTACATGAAAAAGTGATTTTCTGTCATCTCATTTGGGCCGTCTTATTCTCATTGGCATTTGTTTACTGCAAATATTATCAAGATTAAACAGTATAGCCCACAATAATGAGTTGCCAGAAAATTGTTTTAACTAATTAAAATTAATTAGTTCAATTTAAATATGAAACAATATTTAAAAATACTAATGTGTTAGTAGAGTCTGAGAACTTGAGCTATGATTACAAAGCTGTTAAAAGCAGAAAAAATGCTTAGCTTATGGGATATATTGTTAATTACATCTAGCTTGTTAATCTGAGGAATTTATCTTTTAGTGTCCCAGTGTCAAGTTGTTCTTATGCAGGACTAGATGAACAGAATTCATTCTGTCTCCAGAGTAGTGTATTTACCTCTGTTGCACTGGAGTGTCTGGACTCTAAAGGAAACTAAATGGAAAAACTGTTTGTGTTTTAATATTGATTAATTTTCTAAATATGACATTTTACTGCTCTGGCTGTATTCTCCAGAATAATTCTGTCTTTCAGTTGATGACAACATTTAAGACTTAAAATGTGCACAGATTGGAAAATCATAGAATTGATAAGGATAGGTCTAACCCCCATTACCTTCTTTTTGGGATGAGATACATCAAATCATAGCAGTGTGTTCTATAACAAGTGGAAAAGTACAGAAAGAAAGTGAGAAAAAAAGAAGTGTTCACTTGTTTACTTTTGTGCAAGGCTTCACTGGAAAAAGCACCAAAGATTGGGGTCCCAACTCCCACGGGTTCAGCGCTGTGTCTGCTTGAGGAGAGGATGTTCACTTATGGTGGGACCCAACACTGACACGTCCAAGTCACATTCCTCAAGGCATAAAAAGTTAAATGTTTTCACCACCTAATTTGAAACAGTTACCACCCAGGAAATCTGAGCCCTTAGATTTCTAAAGCACTTTGTGGATCTTGTAGGAAGATATAAATTCTAAGCTGTGAACACCATTGTGTGCTGTTACAGATAATGTATGTGGAGTGTAGAGCGCTAAACTTTTAGTGATAATGGAACAATCGTCTATCTGACATGCTTTTAGTTACATTGCAATTGCTTTTTTGTTATGTTAAACCATTTTTTTGAATTTGTACTAACGTATCCAAATGGAAGGTTTCTTTGGGGGCTATTATGTGGTGTTTGAGGGGTTTTTTTTTCTCCTGTATAAACTTAAACAAATATGGTCTAGGAGAGGGAATAATAAAAATAGCAGAATGCATTCCATTTCTTTTCATAAAACAAAATTCACTGAAAATGCTTATATTACACGCTTGAAGAAGAAATTAAACTTAATCATAGTAAAAAAAAAAGCCCTGACCAACCAACACTTGTTGGCAGGAGAAAAAAATGAGGGAGTAACAATTGTATCTTATCTACACGTGTTGCTTGCATCTTTAACTGAATTACAGATCAAATCGATTAAACTGCTTTGGCAGTGAATGTAAAAATAATTACATGGGCATCTGCATATACTTGTTCAGGATTTAATTGTCCAATATTTATAGTAAAAAACTACAAATTCTTTTCGAAGAATTAAGTATATTAATTTTCTATTATTTTGTTTCTGTCTTTCCATAAAAAGGGGAATTCATGACTTTTAGAGACCTGGTATTCCCAGATAACAGATTGTTTCTTCTAGAGTTGATTAATTCACCTGATGATGACTTTAACTATTTAGAATCTATGGTTTTAAAACAAAAGCCACAACTCTGTTTCTGATGATGATCTGAGGTTTCTTTCCTGTATCTCTTCTCCTGCTCTTTGAAAGAATTTTTTCTAAGTTTTTCTGCTTTTATGCCACGTTTTTTTTATTTCACAATGCTTCTCATATTCCTTCTCTTTCCTACCTTGCCTGTATTCATGAGTTCTCTTCCTTTTTCTTTTCCTTTGTATATAATTATAAACACTCACTTGTGAAATATTACAAATTTTGCTTTACACAAAGTATATTATTAAATACTTAGTGTCCACAGCATAAGATTATGCCTTTACTCTCCCATAACAAATTGTGTGCAAGTTACACCATTCTACATTAAAATTTATAGGATTTCTGAACGCCAATGTTTGTTGCATATCAGAAGCAATGTTTATAAGGAAATGATTAAAGGGGCAAAGTTAATGTCTTTCCTTGTCTGTTTCCAAGAGCAGAGAGAAGTAGAAGGTTTACAGCAGACATGACTGATTTCACTGCAGATTGGAGAAGGTCCAGTCACTTCAGAAGTTTTATAAAGTTACCATTGGAGCATCCTCCACTGTTTCATGAAAAACAATGAAAGGTTTATTCCATGAAGGTTTATGGAATGTTTCAGTTCCTCCTGGGTTGGAACTTCCTCACAGGGCCCTAGGTCATGACTCTCACCAGCACCACCTGTGTAGGTAATAATACTTACTCATCTGATTTTTCCTTACGGTTGGTTGCAGAGCTGTGTGATATTTTGCTCTCATTGATACTGACCGGATTCTGATATTTTAATTTAAAGCTTTTCAGAATGTATTTCAGTATCTATTTCCTGATGCTTTGTAAATTTTACAACACCAAAATGACAACAATTTGCATTTCATTTAAACACTCAGTTTGTTTTGTATCTTCAAATTTAAAGAAGCTGTGCCTTGCTTCAGTTTCATGGTCTTGTATGTGTATGTATGTTGTATGCATGGGTGTTTCTACACCCTAGACTACTTCATCTGACTTTACAGAGTTAAGTTTGTATGAGTGTCATGCAATTTTCATAATTATTAGAGCAGTGCCTCTTGGGAGGGCATGTTTTATGATAAACAGAGCATTTTTGCTTCTTATCACAAACAGTGCAGCTGATGCTGACATAGCGTGTATATGCCAGAGTGGTGTATCATTTTTATCAGTCTAAATACATCAAGATGCAGAGTTTGAATGTATTTTAGGAGCAGCACAGATGGGAATTAGCAAACAAGTGTTTAGAGTAATATCATAGTGTTTTCTAGGTATAGATTCTTCTATCATGTCAGCCTCTCCGTGGTCTGGTTTTCGCTCCCCGTAGCATAATGATCAGAACAGTCATGCAGACTGAAAGGGCTTTGAAACTAGAAAAGAACAGAGTGGTGTGTTCAGAAGTTGCATCTCTAGCCTCCAGATCTGTCACTGAACCCACCTGGGATGAACTGGATACCAAACATTGAAAGCTTTGTTAACTACACAGAACTCAATAGTTGTGCCGGTACCTTAAGAAAGCTGTGAATCAACTATCAAAGGGCAATCCTGAGAAGAGAATCAATGGAAAGTGTCCTGCTTGCCAAGAGTTTATTCCTAGCAAACAAGATTGCTTTGATGACAAGGCTGTTTATGTAGCCACTTTAAAAAACAGTGTGTGTGATTTTGCCTTTATGTCTTTGCTGGACATTCAGGCAAATGTGAGCTGAGACATCACTGCTAGTCTGAGACCATTTGGGTCTGGCAATAAATATATTTACTATTGAATTCTAAACCTCTGACAGAGTAAAGGGAGTTTTTTGTTAGGTCAAATTCACATGCATGTCTGTACACAGCGTTCAGCTGTTATAGTGATGATAAAGGAAATCTGGATGATGTTTTCCCATATTCACTTTTTTCTTCACCTTCTTGCCTTGCCATAGGAAAACATATCAATATCAATGTAGATTATAGCCTTGAAATCTCACAATAAAATATTATTAAAGGTATGTGTGCTGTCAGGACATTCCATGAGGAACAGAGCTGTTTAACAGAACTGATAATTTTCTAATACTCAAAACATCTTTCTGGGTTTGCAAGAAAGGTCACTTCTGCTTTAAGGTGGTTTTAAGTACATGTACCAGAAACACAATACTTGATTGAACAGTTTGGCACAAACTTGAACACAGGTATCTAATTCCAGGAGCATTTAATTATTTTGGGTCAAAGCTCTTAAGCAAGTGAGTAGATATTTCATATTCTTAGTATTTAGGTAAATGCAACATTCTGGAATCGTATAGGTGTGTATCTCTGACACAGGGTCCAGAGACCACCTGCTAAATTCCCAGCTGGATATTTGCAAGAAGGCTTACCGAGTTTATACACCAAACCTTCAGTGACTTTGCAGACACTGTGAACATTTCTCATATCAGTTGAGACTCTCTTGCTAAAATCGATCCACTGATTGTAACTTGTTACCCAGCTGGGCTGAGCTGTGAAGAAGCAGATACTGTTATAAATTCATTATATCTGCCATAAGAGGCGTGGGGAGGCCAAGCAGTGTGTGCTTTCTTCTCTGAGCTATTACTTCCAATGCAGTCTATTTTCCTAGTCTTGTATTCCGTTAGTTTTAAATGTCACAAACAAAGTAGATTTATAGTATAAAAGGGGAAAAAGGTAAGAACTTAATGACAACAACATTGGGATGGAAATCCATTTTCTGGTCAAAGATGCACAGAAACAAATCAACTAAATACCCAGTGCAGGAAAGCAGTAATGTAAAGCTCAAAAAATTTGTAGTTAATATATCTCCAGGCAGTAGCTCACTTACAGATTTTGAAGATTGGCAGGCCCAAATGCTGCTGCTCTAATAGTAAAGACAGAAAAGTTAGAAATCTGTTACAGGCACTGAATATGAAAAAAAAAAAAAAACTAGAAAGCAGATAGAAGAAAGAGAAAATTGCTTTACAGTTTCAAAGGCTGCATTCTACACTACAAAAATAAAATAATTTTTCACAATGGTACCTGTATTGTGCTGTTGTAATATGAAATTTCAGTGACAGAATGATTAAAAGACAGTACATGTTTTAGATAGAGACACCAAAGTGTTACTCCTTATTTTCCTCGATTTTAATCAATTAGTTGGTTTAATATGCTGCTCAACAATCTCATTATTTTATGAGCTGTTTCGTTTAAGTAGGAGAAAGTGGGGGAAGAGGGACAAAGATCAGAAAAATTCTTTTCAGAGAACCAGGTCTGAAATTACTCTGTACTCAAAATTAGATAATGGGTTCAGCTTTCTGGTTATGGCACCCTTTGGCCATATCTTTTCTTAACAGTCACTTTGCAGCACCATTTCTGTTCCCCTGTTCAAAACAAGCTTAGCAGGAATTTTGTTAGATCTTTGGTTTCTTGAGGATGCCCAGATAGCAGATTAAGCCAAGGTGACTTTTTCACTTGTGCTTCCCTAGAAATTATTGTTCTATTTCTTTTCTTCTTCTTTCTCCCCTAGATATACTAACAGTAAGATCTTTTTCTAGTTTTGTTTTGGTTTTGTTTTTTTTTAATCTTGTTATATTATGTTAGACTACTACCAGCCATCCAATGCTGGTCTAAATTCACTGGAGGCTTACATAAGAATGATTTGCATCTTCATTAGGTGACATTTGACATCATGTTTTGCTAGCATCAAATGAGTTTCCTAAAGTTTGTGTCTCCTAACAGAGTGGTGACAAGCCCATTTAGTTTAAAGTCCTGATTTGCCTAACTGAGCATCCCTGCCTCATGTGCCATCCTCCAGGCAGCAGCTGGGACCTCTGCTTCCATCTTGGTCCTTTAAGTCGGTTTTCTCAAATAAACCCCAGAATAAAACACCTTATACTAGTGCACTATTAATCAAGAGTACCCAGCTTGAAAATATCTGGTTATTTTTTTTCTCTGAAATTTGAGAACCTGCTTTATCTGGTGTTTTGATTGGAAAGTGGAGATTCCTTGGAATCGGGAATTTTTTTGTAAGCTTTCCTGATTTTTGAACTTCATTTCACAGCTCAAACTTCTTGAATTTTGATTGTTCTTCCGTCTTTTGTCTTCCCTTCAGAGAATTGTTGAGTTATAAAAGTTATAAAAATTATAAAATATTTTCTACAAAATTCATTTCATTCTGAGTTGTTTTTCCATGGGCCAAATACAGAGATATGAATGGATTTTTAATGAGATTATAAATACTTTAGATATTCTGTACACTTTCGGAATGCCTGGATCTACTTTGAACTTTACATAATAACAAAATTTACTCTTTTTATTTCCTTCTTTTTATTCCTTTTATCTGGTATAAGGATTACATTTTATAAATCTGCTATTATACAAAAAGAATGAAAAGAAGATACAAAAAGGTAAAACTTTAATAAAAAATATCTGTATCGAGTAATTTTCCCTTGGTCTATATCAGATCTCAAACAGTCCTTTTTAATTTTTCTAGGCTTGCACATGGATAAAACTGACACTTTCTTTGTCTGTATACCTAGAAAAGACAGGGTTCAGTCCCCTGAGGCAAAGCTAGGATGAAGATGATTGCTTATATTCAAGTTCTCAATTTTTTTTGAGCTTGCTTTTCTCATTACAGTCTCCTAGCAGTTTCCTTATTCCAATCAATATTCAAGTTTAAAACCATCAGATTCCATGATGTTTGTGCTGGGTTTAGCATCCATTGTCAGGGCAAAGCTGATAATATAATTTAGGACTGAACCCACTGCTGTGATGGCTGTTTTTCAGCAAATGCTTAATGCTTCTTGAAGTATCTGCTTTGTTATGACTCACTGGCAACAAGTATTGCCATTTATGTAAGCCATGCTCAGTTATTAAAATAAATATATCCAGGAGGAAGGATATGCAAGTGAGATATACTAGAGGGCCATGGAAAGATTTATAACCAAAGACTGATAGGTGAAAGTGAGTTGGATACATTCCTAGAAGCATTTTTTGCTGATAAGGCTGCATTTCTTTCCTAAATCAAAGACTCTGAAGCCTGTAGATCTTCTGATCACCTAAGTTCTGTCAAGCATTTGACTATTTGAGAAATTATTTCTCTCTGTCTATTAAATAACCCTCTCAGGCTCCACTGTCACCCTCAGCTCTATGAGAAATATTAGAGATGTCATTATTGTGTGCGTCATCTGAACTTGGAGATATGAAAACCACAACAAAAGGATCTTTCTGTCTTTTAACAATGTTTGTCCTAGTAACTGGGAAGGGAATTGTAATAGCAAGATATGAGTTCCTGACTGAAAACTGAATTGGTAAAGGAAATTTCTAGCAAGGTCTTGTACCCTGTGTACTTGATTGCCATGACATTTAAATGAAATTAAAATTCCTGTGAGAAGCTCTTAGGAGAAGAGCCTTGAGCAAAGGTGGTGTCTCACGAGATAGAGACAAAAAAAAAAAGAAAACTATTTGGGTCACAAGTTTCTGCTAGAAATGCCAAAATTCATTCCATAAAGGCAATGTAGCCTGGCTTGTGACTCCTTCAGGAAGTGGGCAGGTAAGGGATGCTTAGAAATATTTGACATTTGAAGAATGAGTCCCAGACGAGGAGAGGAGTAAATGCAGGGAACAAAAAAAAAAAATCATTCAGGACCAGGAGCGTCCTCTTTGGAAAAGCTTTTGATAAAATACCTTAAAACACAATAAATAAATTTGTAGGTTTTTTTTTTTTTTTCAAAATTATGGTATAAAACAGAACACATTTTAGTTTCAGTACTTGAATAACATTGGTTTCAGAAACCTAGATCTTACTTCACTGTCAAAGGCTACTTTTTGTAAAATTCAAGGAAAATCTTCTGTTCAAAGGAGTAGTATTGAGATTTTTGTGTAGGACCAAGCTTTCAGAGCTTTAAATCAATTGTTCCTAAGAGTTATAGGTGAACTCTGTCACTCCCAACAGAAAGGATTTTATTTTTCTGCTGGCAATTCAAATACCTCACCAGCAGACCTGGAAAGAGGTAAACACTGATATAGCCTGATTATCTGAGCCATCAAAAATAACTGTTTCTGCAAACATCATCAAAGAGGTTTCTACTTGTTCAACACTTTGCTTTTTTTACTTCCTCTCTTAATAGAAGTCCTGGGAAGTGAAAATCATGTTGCAAGTATGAAATACGTAATAAAACTGTAATTTTAGCAGGAAAAATGTTGATGTTGAATACAAATAAATTAGGCAAACCATTCACTTTAAACATATTTAATCTAATTAAAATAATTGCAGACAGAATCTGTGGTAGCTTTGTGCTGTTTACTTTCTCTTCCAGTCTTTGAAAATAGGAAAGGCTGTTCAATGATTTTTGCTTCTAGTTAATTTACTGTGACAATCTAGTTTGCCAAAGTATTCTGCCTTTCATTCCTGGTGTATGTTCATTATTAGTATGCTGCAGTGGAATTTTACAACAAATAATAATATGTCTGCTTCCACAGCACCTGTCACTTGGAATTCTATAATATAAATTCTACAGATTCTGATAGAAACCAAACAGAATAAAAAATTGCCAATGCATCAGGAATCTCTAATAGCTGGTAGGTTTTGTAGCTTTTCAACGTTACCAAATTTTCTTCCAGCCTTTTATTAGAGAAGAAACTTCCTGAAAAAAAATCGGTTGAAGATTGAAATTGAAATATTTCCCTGGATATATCACCCCTCATAATAAAATAATTCAGGCCCTTATTCATCAAACAGCCTTGCTTTTTACCATTCATTCTGATGCTAAATATCTTTAAAACTGAAGTTTCTTTTTATTTTACCAGTATGGTTATGATTTAATTCAGTCTTGACCACAGTGGCTCCTGAATCATAATCAATTGTGCCTCCTGTAAAACAAACTGAGAAAAGTTTGCCATTCTATGAGCTCATTACATGTGCAAAACATCTCATTTAGAACACTTAGGAAACTCTTCCCTAATGAAATTTAGCATTTGAAGCCTGGACTGGCTGTTAATGGTCCAAAAATAGACCAGTTTCTTCTGGAGGATATTTGCCTACAAAATGCTATCTGTTGAACTTTTCTTGAAGCAACTGCTTGTCTTTGTCTATCAAGAATATCAGATGTCAGTTTGTGACGATTAATTATAAGAAAGCTTCCATTTAGTGTTAACCCCGTAAATTAACTGTCAATGTACACATTCTAAACCTGTGTCAAATAAGCCTTAATAGGATATATGCAAATTCTCAGAATGCAAATCTAAAACTGTCAAATTGCTGATGTGATTTCAAACCTTCTCCCTTTTCTTTCATAATTTTGAGTCAAGGGGAGAGAGTTCTTTGCAAATTGGGGCAGTCTCAAGGGGCATATGGGGGGATAAAACACAGGTGGCATTTACATGGCACCACAGTGAAGCATCTTTTCTCTGCCAGTGTATTACATAAGTGATGTCTAAAAATAATGAAGCATAGAGAAGGTGACATTAAAGGGGAAACCATGCCCTGTATGTTTATGAAACAAAGATAATAATGCAGAAGGAGAGTAGGGACTGCTTATACCCTAACATGGTAAACCAAGTAGGATTCAAAAAAAATGCTCTTTGTTATGAAAGGTTTCTTAAGTGCAAAACCTCAGTATAGAACTGACACAAATTTTATTGTAAAGCAATTTAGTATTTTTTATTGAATAGAAATGTCTTCAACTCATCCTGAGGAGGATTCTTTTTTTTTCTCTCCACGAACGGCTGAGATTTTAAATGTAATAGGCCAACTGGTAAACTGGTTGAAGCCACAGAATTCTCCCAGTTTTCAAAAAGTTCCAGTAGTTGGACGGTACAGCTGAAATAGTGGAGAGACTACATCTCTGTTATTCAGACTATATCTCTATTGCTCAGCAAACTTGAGATGGAGAATCAATGTTCCCTTGTGTAGCGTATTTTGTAGAGTCCGTGTTAGGGACATGTGGGAGAATATTGAAATCATCATTGTCCTGACTTTTCTCCGACTTACAGAGTCAAAGTCACACATCTGAGATGCTTTGTGTCTAAATTAAGAGGGTGCACCATAAAGTTACTCTCAAAGCAACACATGCTGATTATATTACTATAAACTCCTGAGTTTAATTTCTAGAAGCCATGCATCCCGACTGAATGTCTGTATGTGAATTTGTACCTGCCACAATTTACTACCAAGAATGCTCTATTTTAAGGGTACTATGCCTTTGTACATTACCTGGACATTCAAGTCTGGAAGAGTTATATCAGACAGCAGAAATCCCACTGTTCCCTATTTCTGATTTCCCAGATATTTTACATACTATTTTTTTCATACATAAATGAAAGCAAATAACACAAAAGCCTCTACCTGTAGAGGCCTAGGAATGTAAAGGAATGGAATGCAAAGGAATGTAGATCATCCTCAGAAAACTGTTTTTAAGAGTAATTAAGTGCCACTTCCCACTTGTGGTTCTCTGCACCATTGTGCACACTCTGCCACATTTTCACATCAAACTTAAATTGTAAGCAATTGTGCTCTCTGTCTTACACACAGTAGGATATGGTATCCAGAAGACTGCATGGGCTGCTGTTCATCTCACTGTTCTGCTGTTGTTGTAAACTTTTGTTCTTGGGAACAATATGAATAATTTCATATCATTACACAGCATTCTTTACTTTAAACAGGTAGTGCGTTTCCATTGTCCAGGAACTGACACCTGTTGAAATATTCAATTTACAGGCACTGGACTCATCAGTTTTTAGTGTTTCTGCCAACCTTAGTTTGGACACATGCAAGAAATATCTACCATGAAGCACGTCAAAACAAAGCTTCTCCAAACACATGCAAATGATGCCTTAAGTTTTAGCTTCCATATTTTCAAGATTCTGTACTGCATTAGTGTATAGCTCTGAACTTCATATAAAGTGTTGGCAAGTTCTCCTCACAGTTTAGTTAAACAAAACAATCATCTTCCAGCCTGAGAACCAAGGACACTGTTGCAGCCTCAGGCCCAAAAAGTATAAACAGCAAACTGAGGAGAGAAATCTGGGAGGATGGGACTTCATAACCTGAAGCTGTAATTGGACAATGGACCCCAATATGTAAATGAACCAAAACTTATAAAAGTGTGAAAATTTGTGACCCATCATCCGTCTTGGGTGTACCCTTGGCCAGGCTCTTGTACTGCCCAAGGTGTGTCCTTTGAAGGCCTTTTAATAAGTACCTACTCTATTCCTTTAACCCTGTCTAGCCTCTGTTCTGAGTAGCCTCCCAAGGCATCACTAAAAGAATGGAAGTTTTCTTCAGTTCAGTCCTGTGTGCTGTGCAATACTAGCTTATATATAGCATTAATTCAGAATATGTTATCCATCTGTTTCCTGTAAATGTTCTAAGATGCTTGGTTTTGGAAAAGTGCCAGTTGTTCCAGCAGCTTGATAACATGAACATAAGTGTATTCCCCGACTGTAGGTACTTCAGGTACTTGATTGTGATCAAATAACTTTTAATTTGTCAAGTAATCAGTGGCAGAGACAGAACTAAAATGAGGGATTCTGCGATTCTAACTCCCTACTGCAACTTCTGAAATGCATTCTTGAAAATTAAACCTTACTGGCAGGATATTTTCTTGTATAAGTTCATAAAGTAAATTGTTTCACCATCTTTAAAAACACACAGTTTATATGTCAGGTGTTTGCTGCTCATCTTTCCACAGATCATCAAGATGCGAATTGAAAGAATTCCTCCTTTCCTCATCTTTGTTTTTCTTTTCTCTATTCCAACTCCCCTTCTTTGATGATTAACTTCTGAGATTGTCTCTGGAGGGATCATGTGTAATGCAGTGTTTGTAAAGTTCCTAGAAAATTAATGAAAGCATTCTGCAATCTGCAGAAATCTAGATATACTTTTCATGTCTTGTTTTTCTTTTGAATACTTATGACTTTGACTGTTGGCACTGATGTGTAGAAATACACTTTATAGGTCTCTAGATCCCGTGTGTCTAAATTGCACTTTCTGAAAAACTGGCAATTTCTGTACACAACACAAAGATTGAATGCAAGGCTGTAATTCAGCTTTGGTTTTCTGCTGATAATATAAACCACAAAAGCTTGTTGGTTTATGAACAGCAAAACAACAATACAGAGAGACAGTATTATTGCCTGTGTATTCAATTAGATATAAAGAGGTATTGCCCACAATCCAAAAACAACACATATTTGCAAGGTCCAATTTAATTGTAAATAGATAAATGGAGACCACTTGAAGCATAAGTAATGAATGAAAATGGCTGACTAGTCTGTGACATGCTGCCTAAAACAAAAATGTGGTTAGTGCAGACAGTAAAATATTCAAATTATATTTAATCAATTTCTGCTGGCACCTTCTTTCCTTCTGTTCTGTCTTCAGCTAGAAGAGACATTTCCAAACCAGAGATTCCATTATAGCAGACTAGCACTGTGTATGGCTGGGGACAAAATATCCTTCCTCTAAATATCTTTGAGACAATTGGTGACATCACAGCAGCACCAGCTAAAATTAGAGCCATCTCTGTAGCTGCATGAGGTGACATAACACAGCACTTCCTTGGGAGTATTCTTTTCCAAGTCCTTCATGCTCCTGCACAGATTTCTGAACCAGTGGGTAGGAAATAAGTGACATTTGCCAAATACGATCAAATTCTTAACCAAGTTTTCTTTTATACATCCTGGCAGCAGTGAGGGGGAAAAACACAAACCCTCTTCTGATTGAATCCTATTATCTTCTACTTAGGTGACAAGTCCACGAGAAACTTAGCAGAATGGTCCTAGCAGAAAATCATCTTGTAGTAGAATTTCACTGGAAAAAAAGGGGGTTTTACGTGATTAATGCAGCTTATCCATTAATTCTCTCAGTATGTGACTGGTACTATAGTCCCTGTTTGGGTGTGAAAGTCTCTTTCATCATTATTTGCTTGGCAATACAGTAAAAAATCCTTTTAATATTCTTTCATAGCATGCCATTTATATTTTATATGCTACAGTGCCCATTTGCCACTAGTCCCTACTAGTGGCAATGAAATTTGTCTGAAATTTGAACCTGTTCCCACCCTGTATATGTGCTGAAGGAACTGAGCATCTCAGTCACCAGAGCACAGGTTCACCACATGCTTGATTAGTAATGCCAGGGGGTTATCTGGTTGTACTGAACACCACCTCTAGTCAAATAAATACATGGAAATAATTTATAAGATGTAATTTATAATTTACTATATGCTTAGAAAAATGTATGGAATACATTTGAAGAAACAAAAAGCCCTAAACACACAAAACAAAGCATGCTGTTATCACTTAAATATACATTTGTAGCACTCTCTTTACTCCTTTTGTAAAGCTGACTTTTCTGCAGAATCCAGATGCACTATCCCATATTTTGTTTTTTATCCTGCCTACATTGCATTCTTTAGAGAAGGGAATATTCTGGAGAAACAGTTTGACTTTTACAACTAATTCTCTTCTGGGACTCCTCCAGGAAGCCTGGATTTCTTCCTTCTAAAGTTATTTATTGCTTTATTATTCAGGTAGTATTCTGGAGACTTAAATAAGCATTCTTTTCTCTGCTTGGGTGCCCAGACCACATTTTTCTAGACAAGTTGTCATGTCATGAATCTGACCATTTATAATTTTCTTCAAAGGACAGGAGTACTCTCCCTGCATCCACTGATGAGTCATGGTAAAGTAACTCAGTTTTAGATTTGATACCAACTGTTAGATTAGCAGACACAGTTGAAAGGAATATTTAAATGGAATAATGCATATAGTTCACTCTTCAGTGAAACTAGACATGACAGTAATCAACAGCTTCTGAGGCAGCCACAAGCTTTAAGTGCTTTGCTCTCAGAGACCTTTCTCCTAGTCACTCTAACACCTTTAAACCACAGCCATGAAGAAGGTGGCGTGTGAAAAGCTATAAACATCAGCAAAGAAGGACAGCAATCTAAATAGAAATTATTATCTTCTGGGATACTGACAGGAAGATATGCTCAATGAAACAGGGCTATAGCCCTTCAGGATAGGAAGTGCTGTAGTTAATAAAAGCTACTGACAGTGTTTGATGTCTCAGAATCAAAGAGATTTAGAGATTACAATCAGGTGCTTTGGTTTGGTAGCTTTTTGGGGTTTTACAGAAAGGGAGGAACAGCAAAGTAGACAGGTAGCAATGTAGAAAGTCTGAAGGGGAAATTTAAAACAAAACTGGAGATGGAGGCAAGTGTATGTTGTAATGAGGGCAGGAAGGTAAGCAAAAAAAGGGAGGCAGTGGAAGTATGGAAAGAGAGATGATATGGTCGGGTGGCAAGAACATAAAAATTATCTTTGTACTATATGAATGAGACAAGATTGTATTTTTCAAGTGTCCAGGGAAAAAGATAATGCTGTAATTGAGATGAAAAGTGTTGAACATCTGAATGGAAGTACTGCCTGTTTAAATTGAAAGTCCACACTTTAGAAATGTTATGCACAAAACATAGCCTAGATATTCCACTGACAGACAGTATTGTGCTGTTATAATTGAAAAAGGAGGGAGTGGGGAAGGGAAGTGAGCTTGAGTGGCAGAGGGATTAAAAGTTTTTTTGTTTATGCAGCCCAGTAAAGGTGGGGGAAAATGTGTGTTGTAACAGCATCATATAACAGGAGAAAGCACTATGCCTGATGAAGGGTCTTCATTTCCAGGCTACCTCTTCTTCATTAAAGTTATATGGGAGAAAAACAGGTGTGTTAAAATGTGCTTTTTAGCATTATATAAACTAATGGTGTGGGCAGGTTTGTAGACCAACCAAAAATATTACATGGAAAAGATAACAGATAAATATGAATGTATCCGTGTAGGAGAGAGAGGAGTATGTGTGCCCTGTCACCTGAGGCTGAATATGTTCCTTGGAGTAAAAAACCTGCTTCATTCTTTCTGAGATTTCAGGTAATAATCTTGAAATGCTTATTTCAGGTCATGCTTGCCAAAAGAATAAAAAATTATGAAACTGGAGATTTCCCCCTCTTTTTCTGTAATAGTTGCATTATTTTAGTGTATTTGGAACATCAGTTTTTACCCAGCAAGTGGTGAAATCTTTTCTACTTCTTTTAATGTATACTGAAGAAATAGGAACCAGAATTTATGACAAGGATGCTTAGAAATATTGTGGTTGTCATTCACAAATTAAGTCATTAAAGTCACACTTTCCCCAACACTCACCATCAAATGTAACTTGCTGGAAGTGACTCTTAAATTAAATTACTCAAAAGAATTTTAAAAATTGAGAAAACATTATGTGATTGTGAGCGAGCTATGTCACTCATAGTCCTTTTTGTCTAACAAAAAACTCCAATATATAAAAGACGTAATTTACAGAGAAGCAAGGGTTAGGGACTCGGTGCCTGAATTCTGAGAGAAACAGTATGCCTCATTTTTATTTGAAAACTTTTTAATGGACTTTCTCATGGCACTCATACTGATTTTACTAAATGCAGAGTTTGGTAGCATTATATTGCTGATCTTTAAACAAATGGATGAATTCATATAATTGTGAGACCAACATGATTTTCCCAATATATTTCAATCACTGTTAGCTCTCCATCTCAGATTATTAGTTACTCCAATTCACAGCTAATTAATGATATTTCCACAATATATAGAAAATCCAAAGCCAGTTTTGTTGTTTTGGTTTGTTGTTTGCTTAGTTTGTTTTCTTTTTAGTGCGGAACTTTTAGAAAATGCTGGATTCATGTGGAACCACTTTCATGAGTTGTTTTTAAGAAATCTGTAGTTTTGGCACTGATCTCTCTAGTGTTTAACAAGGCAGCTTATTTACAGCACCTTTAAATTAGATGATTTGGAAATATGAAAATACATTTGCAAAGCAACCAGATTGGTCCCTGCTAGAAACCGTGAGAATAATCAAGAAACACTCGGATTTAACTTTTTCGTAAGAAAGTGGTTTGAATTTGTTCTAAGAAAAAAAAGCTGTGATTTCCTGGTGCAGCACTCACTCGAGTGAGCTTTACAGAGTTTTTAAATGCTTAGCTTACCTTTTTATCTAAAGGCATTTTGGTGAGCATGCAGTTTTCCTTGAGGTCCCTGTAAGCACTCCAGAGGCACCTGCTCGATCTTCTCATCCATCAAGAGCCAGTCATAGAAGAGTATTTTAGACATAAACACAAATAACAGAAAGAGCAATATTAAATCTCAATGGGTATTATTGAACTGTAATTCCTTCCAAGGCACCTATAAAGTCATATGTTGTAGGACACAGCTTAAGAAGTTTGGTCATAAGAATTCTGACTTGAAATGATGAAATGATGAAATGACAAGCTTTATAATCTGAAAGGATTTTCTTCATGTATTGTAGGGATATAACATTTTAGCCATTTCCTTCCTTTTATCCCACATCAGGAAATCTCAGTACTATTAGAAAACTGAAAAACATTATGCAAGTGTTTGGAAAATGAATGAAAATAGGGAAGGAAAAAACACTTCCTTGATATGATACCAAAGCTATTATAGCATCAGCTAGGCAAGGCACTTTTGATAAAGTCTGGACTTAAAGAAAATGCTTTCATAATCTGAACCATGAGATGGCTTTTTGGAAGAGTGAATAAAAAGCTTCTAAAATATAGATTAGTAGAACCTAGTCATCATCCCCTTAAGTATGTGGTAGACCTTTCTAACTAGATGTATAAGATGTATTTCCTGTATTAAATGTCACAGTAGCTAAACAAGCTAATGCAACAGAATAACAGAGAATAAAAGTAAATGTCAGGGGATACTGTAAAACTGCTATTTATTTTTTTCCCAGGGCTTCTGTAATGTCATAATTGTAAAAGTAAACTCGAGAAGGTTAGTTGATAAAAACCCTGAGGAAAAATAAGAGCTCTTACAATATTCTTTAATGTGTATGAATTATATATAACATACTATTGTCCTTCAGCCTAAAATAACTTGAAATAACCTATTAATCATTAAAATATTGAAAGCTGTCACATGATTTGGGTTCTATTTTTCCTCCTAAAAATCTAATATTTGATGTTAGTTGTACAGATTATGTTGTTACACATTGGCATTTATAGTAATGTTCTCTGTCAGGTGACTTTGGCTAGAAAACCTCTGTAGTGGACATTTTATAGGTTGTTTAGAAGGGTAATCATCACAATAGGCTCCTAAAACAATTGTTAGATTATATTTGCAAGAAATTGCATCTTAAAGAGTGTCTTCGTCTTCCACTCATTCTGTAAACATTAATTGATGAAGATGAAGATTTAATATATTCATATTTTATGATGAATGCTGTTGAGTCTGATTGACTGTTTCCTGACTACAGAAGAGATTTCTTATCATTGGATTTGCCACATTAATGAGGCGCCACAGTTAAGCAGAAATTCTCTTCAAAGGCAACCTAATTTGGCTTAAATATGTATTTATAGACTTCAAGATTTCCTCTTTTAGAAGTAGCAGTTGTTGGAAATGTCTTTTGCCTTAAATTTTGATTAACTTTTGCTCCGTGTTTTCCAGTTGTCTGCAGTTAATTAACAGCTGACCCAATGACCACTAAATCCACTGGAGTGATATTAAAATCCATCTGTTTCAGTGCAATCAGAAATCTTGAATCTTTGTCTAACATCAAAACGATGGCGTACATAGTGCATCCTCAAATTGCTGAGTCCAAGATAAGGGTTTGTGGAGCACACAGATATATCTGAAATGAACATAACTATGAAAGGAAAAGACTGGCCAAAATGCTATTCTAGGTGTCAATACCTGTTTTTCATTTTAGAAGACCCAAAGATTTTTTTTTCTGTGAGAACTATGATGGATCATAGAAATAACAGTTATTCCTCCTACACTGATATTAGATTGAAATACTTTCCCGTGTGTTATACTGCAACACAATTTTTCATTGAACAATTTTCTTCCAAATATTTGAAATGTTGGCAATTGTTTTAATAAATCTGTTTTGAATAGTTTATTTAGGATTTGAAGCAGTGTCATTATATCACTAATGCTGTATGAAATGTTCACTGCAAAAGGATGGAGAAATGTTTTTCTGTTAAAGATTTTAAGGTATTGAAGGTAATTAGCTGACAACATTATGATATACTGTAATGGAAACTCAGTTGCCCTTTCTGAGGCAGATCTATTTTAAAGTTCATGCTGAACTAATGTTTCTATTTGTCTTCCTGGCCATTACTCACTGCATTGGCATTAGCAAATGTGTTGTAGATCTGCCAGCCATTGCTCCAAAAAAAAAAAAAATTAAGAAATTACTAATCTGCAGATCAGCTAAAGGATAATTATTATCCAAAAACTGTTCAGTAGTAAACTTCCTTCTTCTTAAAGAATGACGTGTATAATTAAAATGCAATTAAAAAGATATAATTGTCATAAAGATTTTAATTTACCCTGTACTGAAAAAAAAAAAAAAGGGCATCTCAAGGCTACTTAGACAAAGGAATTATTTCATCACTGCTTTAATTTTCACTGGCAATTTTTAATCAGAAATCAGATGTTTTCATTGCAGCTCCAAAAGGTATTAAGCAGAGACCAACCGAATTGCTACTTGCCAGTTTGCTGTAAGGACTCCAGGAGTAAAAATCAAAATCTGTTGGGCCCGAAAATAATACATGATCAGAGCATTTCTAAAATCATTTGAGAGGACTGATCTGGATAATGGAAGGAAAGAGTAAGGAATTTCTCTTTGTACAAGGTTTATATGAAATGAATATGGTTCAATATTTTGAATCCAGCAAATTACATCAGCAAATTAAAAATTTCAGCTACAGTCATATTGATTTAACAAATTAATATGCTTCCTTCAAGTGGTTTATGTAGATGACCACCTCCTATGAAATAAAAAAATTAATGGAAGTTGAAAAGTCCTGGAAATTCAGAATCTTCTCTTGTACTTAGGGACGTTCATATTGATTTATTAATAATGTGACACCAATACATCTAATTTGTCGGGATTTACTTCTCCTTTTCTATGAATGATAATTTAATATAGTAATTCTCGTTTTGTGTGTTGGAAAATCTGGTTTCCTGTTGGTTTTAATTTCCAAACTGCTAATTTTCTAAGATTAGAGGAAAACACTCAGTAAAACAGATGTGAAAATGAAGGTGTTCATTGGCTTATACTGCAATACTAAAGATTTCATTTCTTTATAGTTCATAAAGGTTTAATATGTGACATATAGAAGCTTAAGTAGTAGACAAAAAAAATGGTATGGAATAAAAAATGCAGAGAAATTACTGGGAATAACTGATTCAAATATGGTTATAACTGATTAACAGTGACATACAAAAAATATATAAGTAAAATTAAGAGAGGTATATTTTGTTTAGTAGGAAGAGTTTTACTCAAATGATCAACTGAATGATGGAGAGTTAAATCCTCTAAATTGCTACAGTGGTCACATATATCTAATATTATCTACTCCATAACATTAATTTATGAATCCTTTTTCAAAGACAAAAAATATATTCTTTTTTTCTCCCTGAATAAGTGAGTGTTAGACACCTTCAGACTGGGAATACTACTTTCTTCACTGCATTCATTTTTGTCCTTGTATACCCTTCAGGTTCCAGACAGATTATTGCTTCCATCAGAGAAGGGATTTGATTAATCACCAGATCATATGTTTTATTCAAAACCAGTGCCCTCCATCCTTCATTCAGAGTAAATTAATGAAAAATTCACATAATTTGTGCAGAATATTTTATTAACTGCTGGGTTTTTTGTTTTGTTGGGTTTTTTTTTTTTCAGTTTTGTTTGCAGCCTCAGAATAAAATCTAAAAATCAGGAAAGAAGAAAACTACATATAGGATCTTGATTTTTAAAGAGTGAGTTGAAATGGAAGTTATATTTCATCAGACTCTCTTAGATAATTAACTGACTACATAAATTATCCTTCACCATCAAAGCACTTGGGGATTTGAAACACCCCTTACTTGATTTTTGCATCCCACATACAACTGTCTTTTACTGAAAAATCTGTCTTTTGGGGTGCAAGGATTACACACTAACAAGCTGGTGAAGCACAGCATTGAGATTTCAGGTCTCAATGTTATGGATGTTCCTGTCTTATAAGTGCAAAAAAGAATGAATTTTGAGTCCTTAGCAGGTTATATGTTGAACATTAGGACAAATAGAGCAAAAGGCAAAAACACTCCTTTGTAGCTATGTGTTACTGCTCAGTTTATGTAACATACTCACTTTTTAATTTAGAAATGAGATGTCTCCTGCCATAGAGAAAAAAAAATATTACTGTAAATATCAAGGCGACCCTTGCACTTTGACTGAGACTGAATGTTGTTTGAAAAAAGTAGTATATTAAGTATTGCTCATCACAGATGATTTTGAACAAAAGAGATTCATTGGGCTACATCACAGTTCTGTCTATCATTGAATTAGAAAATAATTGTTCCTATATGAAACATTGCCATTCATGAGTTGCAAGAATTTATATGAAAAGTAGGTATTCTTTGTAAATCCATGTTTATCATCTTGACATTCCAAATACTGCCTCCCTAACTTGACTTTATTCAATATTTTGCCAAGAAATATATCTGTTGTGAACAGAATAATTGCTCTCAGTGTTGTAACTTAAGGTAGAGCAGGAAATTTCTGTCCAACCCACTGTGACCCCATGAAGTGGCTTGTTCACGTTTGCAATTGTTGGTCAGTTGCACCGAGTGCCACAGAATCATAGAACATCCTGAGTCAGAAGGGACCCACAGGGATCATCAAAATGTCACCATGGCTTGTCTTAAAATGAGAATCAACTTGTGCCTGCCTTTGAAATTGTAATTTTTGGAAAGTGGAAAAAGGTGAGCAAATCTTTTGAACATGATCAGCTATTACAGATCACTAGTAGTACTGAATGTGTAATAATGATTTTTTTTTTTTACTATTTTGTTAAAGACTGTAAGTTATTTTCCTACCTCTGTTGGACTGGAGCTACTTCCTTGACTGAAATATCAAATAGTTCATGAGAGTTACTAACAAAGTTTTTCTTCACGTTACAAAGTTGTCTTGAGAGTGAGAAGGAAATAATGTCACTGAAAGCAGTAATGGATCTCCCCACCACGAGCTGTGGATTGAAAGGAGTGTTTGATATTATAAACCAGAACAACTGGAGAGACACCTTGGTGGGGAAGTCTGATATGACAGGCATATCAAAAGAGCTGATTTCTGGTTTGGGCTTGAAAGATAGGGCCTAGGGGAAGGAGAAAAAGACAGAAAAGAGTCAGAAGGGAGAAGCCATCTCTGGATGTGCTGACAAAGGAGGGTCAAAAAATTGATTGATTTCAGAAGACAGATGTTTTCCATTACGTTTTAATGTAATAAAATATTATCTGTTATTGATTATATTGTTTGAATTTACGATTTTTACCCAAGTGCTTTTTATTATTTCTACGTTTTCTGTATTGTTTTAAAGACTTTGATAGGTGCACTTTTGAAGAGTGTACACTAAAAGAAAGAAAAACACTTCCATGTCCTGAGAACACATGACAAAAAGTTGTGTTTTAATACAAAATCTCCATTTACAAAGTTGAAGGGAATCAGAGGAGACTTATCTGAAAATAGAAGATTGAAGGATGATGTCCAATCTGAGGAATATTAGGGCCCATTTTCCTTAAATATCTGTAGGCAAATAGTAGAAAATAAAAGCCTATTGAACTAAAATTCTGTTTAGGTTATTCCTTGGTTAAAGTGGTTTCAAAATATCTTTTTGAAATAGCACAATAAGATGCAAACTAAACTATGTACAGTAACATACCTATGCTTAAAATGAAGTTCTTTTTGGAAATAATTTTAAAGTGGATCTGTATTCAAATTGAAAGAAAAGTTTTCTTAAAAATACAGATGAATATTTAAGGTCTATACATTTGAGAGTTTGAATTTCTACATAGAAAGATATGAAGATTTTTAAAAGCCTAATTTAAAGGTCATTTTAAAATTTAAAATTTTAAAAAAAAATCATATTTGATAAGTGTCCGAAATCAATGTGTCAATATTATCATTATTTGGAGTTCCATTTGAAAGGAATATACCAGAAAATGCACTAATTTTGCCGTGGAGTTTCATTTAAATATAATTTAGTAATATTAGATATGGTGGCAATTTCACTTATTGCCATTTACTCGCTAGAGTTGCATTGATTTGAAGGTTCTTGATCATTTCTGAAACTGGAATCTCTGTGGCAGTTTTGCCTTGAGTAAATTGCAGCAAAAGAATGGAAGACTTTAGAGAGCCAACACCAAGATGCAGGTTTATACCTGAATTCAGTGTCTCAGGAAAAGGGACAACCCGAAACCTGAAAACCAGGCATGCAGAGCCAGCCTTGCAGAATTTCTATGGAGAGATCTTGTGAATGTCATCCAGCAGTCACTCTCCAGACTCTGAGTTGGCCTTTCCACCCTTTGGGGAAGCCACTCTGCTCTTCTGTCAGTACATGTTAATAAGACAGAAACAAAACCCAGTGATTGAAATGAACACAGCGCTGACCAATTAGTGACTTAAGGATAAAATTATAATGTGACGCAAATTCACTCCATCAGTTCTGCCAAATCATTTCTATCCTGATTGCTGCAAATGATATGACCACAAGTCTCCTTTGATTACTGAGAGTCAGAAGTGGGAGCAGCCAGAGGCATGGTCTGTTTGGACTAGGTACCAGAGAAATATCTCTTGCTCCCTAAAGCTTTTTATAATTAGTGCCCCAGTGCTAGAGAACAAAGAAATCAGTTAGCAGAGATTTCCTTCAGGGTCTACAGTGTAGATTTCCTCTGCAATGATATCAATACTTTTCTCTAAAAGCAAATTGAAAAATTCTTTAATAAAATTAACAAATATTTAGTGATTGCTCTTCTCAAAGGAAAAAAAAAATAAATTGTTGTGTTTCTTCTATTCCTGGGGTGTAAATTTTGCCTGAGGCTTTAGAACTCATCAGTAAAGACTGTCCACCCATGGATTTGCGTGTCTTTTCTCAAGGACTCAGAAACTACAGCTATAAATGAGAGGTTGAGAGGTTTGTTGTTGTTGTGTTTTGGTTTTGTAGTGGCTATGTGTATATGTGTATAGTTTCTTGTTCTTCTTTGAAGAAAAATCCTGTTCATGTGATGAAAAATAATCATCTACCAAACACATATGCTTTTTACTTTTCATTAGTTAAGTTTAAAACCTTTTAAAAAGTCATTTAGCTAAGAAAAGAAACTATTTCAGACAAGAAGAGATGCTGTTGTTCTAATTATTGCTGTTAGCAATAAGATTGTATTTATTTTCATTAATGCAGAGGTAGATCCATGTTTATCCAGCTGATCAGCCAAAAAAACCTACCAGCACTCAGGCAGACGACAGGTCAGATGGAGAGTAAACTGTCTAATATCTGTTAGGAAAACATAGAAAAATTACACAGCACCAAGCCTTTGCTCTCCATTCTATGCATTTCTGTATTCATATATCTGGGCACAACCAACTATTCTGCATCCTGAGCCCTTCACATCAAATCACAAGTCACTCTGCTTAACACTGAGAAATGAAGCAATACTATTGTTAGTTTAAAATTAAGCTAAAAAGCTCCTAGCAATTCAAACCAGTAGAAGCTGAAAATGTTTTGATCACGAGTGCTTTTTCAGCTCTTTAAATTCAAACAAGATGTAAAAAAAAAAAACCAATCTCAAATATTTCAAATAAAAAATAGTAACAATAACACACAAATCCATTATTTAGAAAATGCTAGAATTAATATTTCAACCAAAAAAGACACAAATGTTAACACAGCACACATGGGAATCATTTCAGTGCTGCCTAGTCTTGAGTAGTGTGTTGAAAACTTTGCCCTGCTGTATTCTAAAATCCCCTCCACAAATAATATTCTCATATTCCCTAACTCTTACTATACCTTTACTTAAATTCTTACAATCTTTCACTTTGAATGCATTTCCTAGACTGATCTTCATATTCTCACCCACTAATGAAAACATGGGAAACCCAAATCTCTGAGAAGCTGAAAGAAGACAGAAGCTTAGTATTTTCTACAGGTCTAAAAGAAAAAAAGATAAAATTTAGGGTTTTAGTCTTTGCCCATCTGCAAAGGAGTACAGAACAGGGGTTTGCAGGACACCTTTCTTCCTTTTGCATTCCTCCTCTCCCAGGAGAGACTTTGTGCTATTTATCCATGTTGCACAGGCAGGGAAAAAAATAAGACTCTCAGAGGCTATGGATCACTTTGGCCTGAAGTACTTTTGATGAATTCTGCCTGTACTAAATCAGAATGAATTCTAAATATGCCAGCTTGTTATTGTGGTTCTGCTGAGCACAACTCTGTGCCAGATAGGAAATATCATTTGGAGTTCAACAGTATTTTATGTCTTATATTTATGTATATAATATTACAGAGGTTTTTCTTTTTTTAAGGGAGGGTTTCAGAATGCAGCCATAAAACCTCTTCTTTATGGAAGTTAGGATGGGCTGCCTTCATGTAGCTTCATTTTTAGTTCTTATCTAGTGTTTCACAGAACTTATCCCAATTAAATGGTGTTTCTAAACCAGTAATTCAGGCATTTATGAGGAGTCTGTCTGCTACTTTTCTGAAGCTAATTATTCTTGACTTCTCTTGTTTTGTATCCTTTCATTTTTTGAGACTTCTCCACGTGTCTGTCATTAGGATAATGTCAAAAATATCAATCTGTTGGAAAGGAAGAACCATATTCACAGCAGAGGTAAGATGCATCCCACAAAATTATGCATGGAAGTTTCCACCTCTGCAAGGTAGCATCTTCCCATTCCACTTGAATCCCGTGCTGTGAGTGTTCTGTCTGCAAGCAAGCAGCAGTAGAGGAGCTGTACAAGACACTTCCCTCACAAAACCTTGCTGTTTGCCACCCTGGTGGCACAGTGGCTGCATGTCAGTCTCAATACCTGGTTAAATATGGCCCATGGACCCTCCTTTCCAGGAAGGGAAACTTGCTGCACTGTTCCCCAGCATGCAAAAACATTTTAAGCAACTTGCTCAAAACTTGGATGAATCATGACCAAAACCATCTGCATGTAAATCTATTTTGATTATCCTGCTAGACCCAAGCTCTACCTTCCTAAATTGAAGTTTTGGTATAATGATTGGTTTTAGAAACAACTGAGGAAACCAGTTTTTACTCCTAATCTACTCTTCCAGTTCCTTTGTTTCCCTAGTTTGGCTCTTTGTCTTGATTTTCCCCGTTGTTCTTCAAGCCTGCAATCTCCTTTTTTGGAACCATGCTGGTTTTTCTCATGGCAATGCTCCTTTGATGTGTACAGTGGAAGTTAATGAGCTCTCCCAGTACATGCTGGACTTCTGTGAAATCTTTGTAGAGTATGAGGAAGCTGATTTTACTTAAAAGTCCAGCCACATGTAGAGTGAGAATCTTCTGAAGACATAAAACAAACATTATGTATATGTCTTCCTTTTCCTATTCGTAACCTTGGAAACTGTTATACAGCATTATCTCTTGAAAGTGCCATTTCTACACAAGTAGCTCCGTAGAGCAGTTTCTTCTCTGTCACTATCTGAGGCTGACAGAATACATACCTTTGGTCCATGCCAAGGAACTGAAGTTTTTTCCTCACAGAAAACGAATTTTTCTTTGATTTCACCAGGATCTTCCTTATCTTCTCACAGCTGTTGTTTTTCCCGGCTTACTTTAGTATAAATGCTACTTTTCATTGTCTAAAATCTTTAACTGGTTAACTTCCCTCAGTTCCTGTTTCCCTGTCTTATTCTTGTTTTGCTACTGTTTTGCTGCTATGTTTCCTGCTGCTTAGCTTTCCTAGTAGTTGCTTTTCTAGCTTATTCTTGTCTCACTGTTACCTGTGAATTTTCTTAAAAGTCTCCTACTGTTTAACTTTTTCAAGCAGTTTTTTCTAGGTTTGTTTTTCCACTTCTTGAATTTGCTTTAAAAGCCACCTGCTATTTGTCATCTTCTAAACATCGATTCTGTAGAGCATTCTCTTCTCCCAGACATTCAGTGCATTCTATTTCCACACCAAATTCAGGTATGAATTCAGAGGGATTGTATATAGCCAGGTTGATCTGAGCATGAAGAGAGAGATCATGTGCAATTCTTATGTGTTTTCATGCAAGTACATTTTTAAATATAATGCAGATAACTTCAAGTTAGTTCCCTGCAATGGAAAGTAGCCTTCTTCACCTTCAAGTTTAAGTCTGCAAGATAATTTTCCATTGATAGGCTTTTCATCCATAATAAAATAGCATTCTTACACTTTCTGAAATATCTTAGGTATGAGTTTTCAAGATAAGAATCACAAGCTTTCAGAATTTCGCATCACAACTGGTGTTTTGTTTCTGAGATTTAAAATAATTCTGAACTTTCACTGACACTTAACAGAAGAACATTTGTGCAGCGTCAAATGTGCCCTCATCACTTTACCAGAGCACTGGAGAGAGACAGTGAGAGTGAGACTTTATTAACAACTCTTTCTGATGCTATTCCACCTTTAGTACTTTACTCTCTTGGCCAGAGATGGCAGGAATATTCAACAGAAAATATTCAAGGCAGTCACTTGGAAAGAAGAAGTCAGTAGCTCACATCCTTGCTCCAATGAACATTTAATTATTGATACAAAGTGGAACAGTTCCAGATGGAAATGCTGAGAAATATTAATCTAGAATACCTTGTAACCTACTACCTTACAAAGTGCAGGTGGAAATTCACAGAGTTTCCATACCTGAAGCCATTAACAACTTAGTTATTCTGAATTGGGCTCTACTGTTGTCATTTATTTTGCAAAGTATTTCAAAAAGTCCTGATTCAATCCCACTGGATAATGAGACATAAAAAATATGCAGATTTTCACAGAATATTTCATACACATTTATCTGTAATAAAGTCCTGTTGACTTTATTACAGATTCAAGTCTCTTCTTCACCTATCTGGCTTACAGTTAGTTTGTTATATGGCTTGTAAAAAGCTAATTTCTCAATGAGTAGTTGACTAGTTTGACACTCTACTAAATTAAGGGCCAGTTGAAACGTGTCGTATTCCAAGGATCACTATGGATCTTTAATTTAAAAAAGTGCTTTATGTCACAGATAATATTTATTTCTTGCATCTTTCTAGTATGAATTACAATAAAGCAATATAGGTTCCATAGCAGAAGCATAGCAGTCTAGACAGCATCAACATCATGAGAGTTGACCAGAAGCAGCTTTTTTTCATGTCTTTTTATTTAATTTTCCTCACATTCATCTCTAAATTCTCTGATATTTCTTTGTCAAAACAGAAAACTGAGGTAGTTTTGGGGTAGAAAGAAGCAGAAAGACAGGTATTCAGGACAACTACCTTATTATCTTTAATTCAATTTTTTCCAACAAAGTCAGTTTTGCTATGTTTTTTGCTTGTTTGTTTTTAATTAAAACAAGTATTTTCTCCCATAGGGAAAACAGTTTTTAAATTAAAAAATGCCATCTCACAGTATGAACACTGCTACCATGCCTCTCCCGTAAAGAAAATCTGTATTTAAGACACCTTAAGACAGTTGCACTTTGTGGAAGGAGAAAGGGAACAGATTTCAAGAATCAGTGTTATAGAATGGGCTTGGTTAGAAGGGACTTTAAATATGATTTAATTCCACCTGCCCTGCCATGGGCAGGGATGCCTTCCAGCAGAGCAGATTGCTCAGAGCTCTCCACCAACCTGGCCTTGAACCCACCCGGGACAGGGCAGCCACAGCTCCGGGCAA
Source organism: Brachypodius melanocephalos (assembly GCA_013398615.1). Taxonomy (NCBI): domain Eukaryota; kingdom Metazoa; phylum Chordata; class Aves; order Passeriformes; family Pycnonotidae; genus Brachypodius; species Brachypodius melanocephalos. The sequence continues at coordinate 7,273,101 of VZSR01000245.1, forward strand.
CCTGATCCATCCTCTCCCCACCCTCACAGTAAATAATTCCTTCCTGACATCTAATCTAAATCTCCCCTCTTTCAGTTTAAAGTCATTACTCTGTGTTTTATCACTACATGGCCCTGTAGAAAGTCCCTCTTCAGTTTTCTTGTAGCCCCTTTTAGGTACAGGAACGCTGTTACGAGGTCTCCTCAGGGACCTTTGTCAGTAGCTTATTTTCTCAGTAGCTTATAATTTACTTATGCCAGAATATAAGAGCAACTCGTTGGTTTCAAAATTCAGGCCTGCCTTCCGAGATACTTGCCTTCCAATTCCAGCAATGTGTGCCTGAGGCATTCACAAAGGTTATTTGCATAATCGATGTGGCACTGGATCCAACCTATAAAAGAGATGCTTTTACTCACTTGCAACTAACAGCAGAAATGAATCTACACTTCCAAAGATGAATTCTTTAGCTGTCAAGATTTTAGACAGCATCACAAACAAAATGTGTATATATTTTCTTGACAAAGGCAGAACCACACATCCTGATATAGTTACGGCTTGAAAGCATATTCTTAACTATTGAAAAGGTCTTTGAATGAGAAAATTGTGGAGCTTTCAGTTTTAATAATGCCCTGGTAGGGAGTGAAGCAAGAAACTAAAATAACTCCAAAAACTCATTTCTTATAACCCTAAGTGTCAAGGGCATTCATTGTGTTCTTGATAACCACAAACATTGACATCACTTGTATTCCAGATCAACAGCAGTATATTTACTTGCTGTACTATTTCCTCTCACATGAGTGAAAGCAGAGTGAAAAGGTCATATAAAGTAAGCTGCAGCAGATGTTGACTATTTTTTTTTGTTGTTTCAGAAAACTAGAAAAAGTCTCCTTTTTTTATTCCCATTGCTTCAAATGTTTGGGGTTTTTTTATATTTCTGTACTAAAAAAAATTGTTGAAAGGAAATGAAACTCAAAGTTGTGGGAAGAGGGAATGAAATGACATGAAAAAGGTCAAGGACCCAACTTCTATGGACTTTGAATAGTAACTGGGTACCCAGTTGCCCCTTTGTCTCTTGAAAATCTCTCAGATCACTGGCTGTAATACTTCAGTGATTTTAATGAGTAAGGAATAATGGGAATGTCATTATCTTGAACAGAAGGATAAATTAGAATGGGGGCAGAAATTGTAAAGGAATCTGAAGGTGGATAGGGTGGGGCTTAAAAGCTGTCTTGGTCTGGAAAAGAAAATATTGCAGCTGTCTTTGTGTGCTGGGTCCAAAACTGTTATCCAGACTATCACTGGTAACTTCAGAATTCCTTATTTCTGGTTATCTGCATTCATTTAGCATTTCTGTTCTGGTCCTGAATGGTCCTGATACCTTTTAACTGCCTTAAGTAACTAGCAAGAAAAATGAGCAGGTCCAAATTTAAAGAAACTTTATCTAAATACCAGTTGTAAGCTCTGACCTCGATACCCGAGGCTTTCTGATGCCCAGCAGACCGCAACTCAAAATTTGAATGAATTTTAAAAAAAAAACACAACCAACCAAGAAGGTGCCTCAACAGGAATGACTTAAAAATACTTAAAAATACAGCTGAATTCTGTGGTTTTAAGTCTGCTTTGATGAATTTAGCTGAGCAGCTACTGGGCCACATGGTTGCTTTTCCCCCTTCTGCAGCAACACCTTACTCACAGCATGGGATTGTCAAGTCTGGAGGTCCTGTCACTTTTTCCTGCTGGGTGGCAAGGCACAATTCCAGTTGCCACTGATCTTGTAAAATCAGCTGCTTCCTCAATTCACTAGACATTCATTGCTCTGCTTCATTAGAACACTGTTTGGTTTTTTAAATGATGATCATTTTAGCTTTTATGATTAGTTCATGGCAAAAACTAACACAGTTGTGAGATTATTGAGCTACTTATTCATCCCTCCACGTCATAGAATCATCTTAAAGTATTATTTCCATTCAGTTTCTAAGTCTCATCTTTGCAGTGTGAGATTGAGTCTCTCAGATAAAACCATTCAGCCCAGGTATAGACTTACTACCACAATTTTTTGCTGGTTTTGTCATGCCTCTTGCCTTCATTTGAAATGCTTCCCAAAAGAATCAGTTAACAATGTCAAAACAGGAGAAATTCCCAGGTTCCATATTTTTGAGGGAGTTTAATAAAATCCTTTACAAACAGCTAACAAATGTAAAAAGCCCAACAGTCAGAGTGATTCCTTGCATCACATTCTGTTGATTTTCACCACAATGATAGCAAATTATGGGGCTACCTTCTTATGAGTGATTACAGTTTTACAAAACCTACATACTAGATGCTGTAAAGTCCCAGCAACTCAAACAAATCTCTCATTTTTGGAATAGAGGCATAACTAGTAGCCAATAAAATAATTATAAGTGAAGATACCTCCACGTTACCTTCTTAAAGCTAAGGAACTCAATACTTGAACGTCAAATGTTGAGCCACCCAGAGAAACAAGCCAAATTCTCTAACCTGAGAGTCACCAGAGTGACTCTCTAACAATACCATCTGCATTTTTGGACATGCTTAATTTAGCAGTAAATTTCAAAATTAAGGAGGGGACTTAAACTTTCCTAAGCTGTTGGACACATAACACAGTCTTGGAGTTTTCTTGGTGTATTTTTTTTTTCCTCTTCCATAGGAATTAAAAACAGTTATTAAAGAAACTTTTTTCTTTTAACTCAAAATTCTGTCTTGGTGAAAAAAATCAACCCTACTCTTTTTCACTTCTCAGGCTCAAGTAATCCATAATAGGTGGAGTTCAGTCTTTTCTTCACTGCAAACAAAGTAATTTGCTGAAGTCCAATCAGTTACATTGGGATAATCTGTGGATTTAGATATCAACCTAAACTGATGTATATAAATCTTTTCCAAGCCATTTTTAACAATGTTTTTCTTAAAAATCGTACTTTAAGCAGCAGAACTTTCAAGTCTAATAGGTAAATAATCAAATAATAAAAATTAATTAGACATAAATGGAATATCATTCCTACCTGGCAGTTTGCTAAATTACATTAGTCTGTAACTAAAATAGACATATCTGAGATCTGTGCTTCTGCACAACTCCTTTATTGGTTTATTAGACTATCATTTCTGCAACTAAACATTCAGTAGTTAAACATTTTTACATGGCTTAAAAAGAAGACCTGCCTCAGAAAATATGTGTTAGATATACAACCATAAGTTAAAGTTCATCAAGTATGTAAAGTTTTTGCTAGTGCACAGAGAAAGAAAAAAGATGCAGTGCTTGGCTTTGTTTAGCTTTTATTCTAGTTTGTGGATTTTTTTAGGTTTTTTTTAAATTCAGGAGTGAAACTATATTTTTAAGTGCTTTTAAAGAGAAGAGCCATGCTTGAGATATATTTCCTTTTGGTTTCTACTATTACAAGGCTACTATGAAGTTTAGCTGATGTATTTAAGCCATCCTTCTAGGAAAGGATCTATGAAAAAATAATCACCTCTCAGGAGAAAAACCATCTGCACTTTGATTGGCATTTCTATTTTGTCTTAAAAGAGCTTGCAACTCTGCCCTTGAGGGTTATCCTTCACCTTGTCTTCTGAAAAATGATGCTACTCCAAAATGTGTTCACACTGCAGAGAGTACACATAAGCTTCAAAGTACTTCCTGCTTACACACACCTGAAGTTAACTAGCTTATAACTGACATTTATTTTTTTTAAATGAACTTAATTTCATCATTTTTATTTTTCCTTTTTTTTTTTTTCCTAGTCATCTACTGGAGAATTTGGTTCTTAATCAGAAAATTATTTGCATAAGCCTGGATGTTATTTAGTTTGATTAGTCTTTGCTTAGACAAATCTCATACTGGGCAGAGAACTCACTAAGGCTGTTTTGGTTATGGTGTGTCCCAAGTGAACTATTAACATCAGCTTCCCATTATCGTCTAAATACGAGGTGATGGTGGCTACTGACCACTTAAACCCAGGAGATTTTCACAGATTATGCTTAAATCTGGTCCTGAGAGGTGCAAGATTGTTAAAAGCCATCCTGGACTCTGTGGCTTTGGGAAGTAGCTCAGTTGCTTTGTCATGGGAACGAAGGTGCAGGGACAGCACAGGAGCTTAAGGCACCCTCCTCTTTTGGTGGAGGTAGCACTGATCAGGGGAGTTACACCAAAGCAAAGACAGAAGAGGGGCCCCAGCATTACTGGGGGTTGACACTCAAATTGTTCTGAATCCATGGCACTGCCATTCTGTCTAAAGAATCTTGGGCCTTGTCCTCATTTATCAGCATGAGAGGTCCGTAGGCCAAGGAACACAAACTGTTTTATAAGGCAGATTGTTTTGTTTTGTGGCCACAATAAGATAATTTTAGCTCTTTGAAAATTTTTTGAATCAATGAATGTGCCTATAAAAAATCCTTGCTATTGCTGCCAGGTAAAATAAGAACGTCTAGGCTTTAAAGTCAATTCAAAAAGGAAGCTCTTGTTTTTTGGTTTCAGCAAAATAGACCTCAGAGCAAACTTCCTTACAAATTTATTTGTAACACATATATTAAGACAGTTGTATAAATATATCTAACAGACACTGCAGGAAATAAAAGAAAATTGTCAGAATTTTCAAATTTCAGCATAGAAGTAACTTTTTTATTCTTCTTATTTCTACTGAAAAGATAGGCACAATCAGCATAGCCAGTGCTGTGTGATTCCTCTAGCATGCCTTTTAAAAGACAATTGATTTGTGCATGTGCACATCCCTAATCTGATTAGTGAACACCTTAGCCAAATTAATGCAGATTGATTACCCATAAAAAGTGGGTTAATTGAATAACAGACATTGATATAAATGGCTAGTCAATATTTTACTACATGTATGTGTGAAGTTGACATATTTTGCTGTTAAATAATATATAGTGAAAACAAGTATATTGATTCACAATAAAGTTGATTAATCTATTCATTAGTGTAATTTAATTGTCTGTAAAATTAGTTGCTAAATAGTAGGGAAAAGGTCTATTATTATAATTGTCTGTGTTACAGCAAAGGAATGATTTTATTGAGTGTTACACTAATAAATCCAAATCTCCAACTATATGTATTAGAACAAAGGATGGTGCCATTTGCAGTTACAGGAAATACTATGAAATTATAACAAACAGCTATTCACATTATCAGCTTAGTTACTTGTCAGAATCCCTGTATTGAGCAGTCCATGGCATAGAGCAGCTTAAAGTGAAAGCCACATAAAAGAATTCATTATCAACAGGAAAAAAGAGGACCTAATTGAGAAATGCCAGCCACTGTTTGCATCCTCAATAGAAGAAAAATGGACTCTATCACAAAATGCCAACTGTGGCCATGTTCTCCAATTTTCTTTTCGAGGACATGAAGCAGTAGATTGGATTAAAAAGGAACTGCCAAAGCCATTATCTTTAACTTTCAATAAAAGTGCACTGTGTCCAAATGAAAAATGCCAGACATCATCCCTTCCTTCTTGGGGAAAATAGTAGAACCAATTAAAAAATCCTGGACTATAAATCTTTTGCATTTTAGGCTTTTGAGGAAAGAGAAACAGAACACTAAGTCATTAAAAAACTGCAATAGCAAAAGAAAATTCTCATGAACTGCAAATGAAAAATGAGATGGGGGAAGAGGACATCAAAACAAAATTAAGGATTGGAAATATGGCCACCCTTTAGGTCTGATGTATGTATTTGACTAGGTTTTTTATTCCTCATACATATAAAATGCTATTTTACTTCTGGAAGACAGGATCTTTAAGAAATGTCTGCATCAAAACCAAAAATAATTATTTTGTTTCATTGAATTTCAAAATAGGAATAGGCATATCCTAAAATTTCATAGACCAAACAAAAATGTTTACTCCTGCCATGTGTGGATTACTTGCACTCTTTCAATTTAAGGAAAAATGACATGGTAAAGATGTTTATACTCTTATTCATGAAAATCCAGAAGCCTTTGCTAACCATGAGTTATAGATGTGACTGCATCCAAGTAGGGATGTTTTATCAACAGTGCACAGCACAGATACATTCCTTTCAAAGAGATTCCTAAAACCAAGCCCTAATATTTCGTTGTGAGATTAAAAATTGTGTCTATTTTACTTCTGCTTGTAATCCATGCCAGATAGAAGAAACTCCCAATTTCTGAACATCATTTGCGAGAAGAATGAGCGAACTGCTTATTTTGTTATCCATTGATTGAAGCAGTGTCCACTTTGCACTGGGGTTTCATGCAGGAAGAGGAATATCACGATGTTTCAGGCCCTGTATAATGGTGCAGCTCCAGAATAGCTTTGCAGTGTAGCCAGGATCACTCACAGTCAGCTGCTGACTTCAGTTAACAGAGTGGTGTGTTCTGCATGAACTTCATTTTCCATCTCAGGTTAGATATATCTATATGGGGACTTCTCTTTATCACTTTGCAATCTCGCTACTGAGGTGGAAGTGGTGAAAAACAGAATTCATCTCTGAAAGAAATGCTGCAAGTTCATTGGCTACATGTCATACGATAAAGGTCACACTCTTCTCTGTGCTCCTCCAAGATCAGCTGGGAAGCAGGCCATTTGCAGAAAATGTGAAAAGATGAGGGGAAAAAATCTGAAAAGGTGATGGGACTGCATCTGAGAAGTTATTCAGTAGATGCTGTGTTTAAAAAAAAAAAAATTCCCTTTTGTGATCTCAGCAGTCTGCCACTCCCTCTTTCAGTGAAAACAAAATCTAAGTATGCCTGCAGCTATTCACTGCCATTCTGCAGCACAGCAGACAGGGATAGAATTACAGATTACTTCTGACCATGTTACATCTCATAATGACCTTGATTCCTTGTCTCTGTCCTTTCCTTAAGTAGCTGTATGTGCACAAATCCACAAAGGATCTGAGAAATACAGTCACTGAAAGGGAAGGTTTGTGTTGGTATGAATTCCTCTAAAGCAATGCCATACATTTGCTGAACAGATACTTTCTCCTTTCCTGGTCCCTCAAAATAGCAATTTGGTAATGGAAATTTTGAGGTGCCAACCCTGAGACGTGCATTGATGCCCCTGCTAACTCACATTACCTCTCATTTGGTGTCAACAAGTCACAGCAACTGCACCAGGTCTTACTAGTGGCAGACAGCCATGCATTGCTTACACTCCAGCACTCGTGGCTCTCAGAACAGCTTCTTGTCACTCTTAAGAGGATAAGTAAATAAATAATCAACAAATAAAGTCTTTCTGTTGGTGATAATTAACCAGAATATCAATTTTCTGTGCGACTGTTATTTTTTCTTAACAGGGAGGGGTTTTTTTAATGCTAATAATTCATTTGGTGATGGTCAGGCATTTATCAGCTAGGCACTGATGTCAGATTTCAAGAAGCATTTGGACAATGTTCTGAGGCACATGGTGTGACTCTTGGGGATGTCCCGTGCAGGGCTGGGACTCAATGATTCTTGTTGGTCCATTTCATCCTGGGATGTTCTGTGATAATGTAAATCCTCTTTAATCAGTTATTGTTACAGTGGGTATTGTGAAATGATAATTCAAGAAACAAACAAAACAGAGAAAAGCTGCTTTCCTGGATTGCACAAACGTTTCTGACACGTGCTACTTTTCTCTTTTTAGCATATTTATCTCAATATCTATTTTCAAAACTTGGATCCTCTACAGAAAAACTGCTGGTTATAAAGGTCTAATATCCTTCTATTAATCTTTTCATAGGTTTCTAATGTTGGGTGGGTAGATTGTGTGCAAGAGAGAATTCCTGCTGACTTACTCAAAGACTGCTTGTTCTCAGACAGTTCTTTTTTTGATCCACATATACAATAAACACCGAAGAAAGGAATTTTTGAAGTTCAAATTTCTCTCGGAACTGACAGATTCATAAGGAACTGTGGTTCTCAGTTACCTCTCAATTATAATTTATACAATACGAGTCTTTGAAACGAGGACTGAAAAGCACAGATACGCTTCATACCAAGAGGCTATCATCTTCATTTAATCAATCCTACAAAGACAAAAGATTGTAAAAATTGTATTCTGCAAATTTCCCTTGTATAGTGCCGTAATAATTTTCATCAGTGGAGGTCATTACACACGTGTGTTTGGATAACTGATAATAAGATGGGTTAGTATGTATTAGGATGTATTATGTATCTTGCTGGGGGAAGGTAGCAGTGTTTTGCTTTCCACAGAATTTCATTTGGTTACCCAACTAATAATTGATTCATTGACCGTCTATTAGACTTCACTTCTTTACTTTACCCTCTAGCAAATTAAATAATCCTGTTTTTAGAATGTTCCTAGTGCCAATGGTGGTTCAGTCTGTTTCAGAAACATTATCATCTGAGGAGAGTTATAAATAGTGGCAGGTTATTTTTTATGAACCTTTACAATGAGTATCATAAATATCTGATGATTTTAATTGAATCCTATTAAGATATTTAATCTCTCCTGATTGCATGGCAAATAATATAATTGTATCTGTTTAACACCTGTGAAAGTCAAAGTAGGTACTTTATTACATAGATTTTAACATTAAGTAAGTACATGCAGGGTTATGGATTTAAAACACAGTTGTATTTTTTATGCTTTTCACCATCTCAAAAACCTTGAAATAGATATTTCAAACAGCCACATGGTACGGTATTGGTTAACAACCAACTGAATGCTCAAAATATATTAAATGAAATTTTGCATCCATCACATTGATATGTGTCTGTTATATAGCTGCTTATCATAAGTAAGTAGTTTATTTAAATATTGTTAATCACTTAATATTCAATATAAGGGTGCTGCCTCAATGAAAAACTAAATTCTTGGAGAGACTCTATTCAGCACAAAGAATGACAACAACTTTTTTTATAAGTTTATAAACATCTGTGTTAGTATAGAGGAGAAACCAGTGTTGCAAATAACCAGCTCTCTTCATCTTGAGCCTTCTCAAATTCACACCAGGAAAGTACTGGTGAATTTAGATCAGTTATCCATAAAAATAAAAGTTCTGTAAATCTAAGTTTGCATAAACCTCAGTCAAGAATACATGTTGAATTCAATTTACTGGATAAAACTCTGGTACTCCTTGCAAATGTGGAGAGTAAATACAGCAGGTTGACCCCAGATTTTTTCAGGTTGATTCTCTCAGCCCTTACTCTTTCTCAGGCCATCTCTTCCCTATGACCCAGGTATCCATTCATTTTTTCTGGAACACAAAGCCCATTTCATTTTTAAGAAAGCTTAGTTTTCACTTACAAATCCTAAAAGAGAAGCTCCTTACTTGCTTGCTGGAGAGGAGTACTAACTGTATGTAACAGAGTGCATTCCCTCAGCTCTCAAGGTGTGCTGCAGGAGTGAGAACAGACCTGGCACCTCTGCTGGTAGCCCCAGCACTGATAATGAGATCCTCCACACTGCAGGAAAGGCAGAGGAGCACCCATGTGGAACTCCTGTAGGACTAGGTGCTCACAGGACTGGGGGCTAAGAATACAGTCTGCCTTGACTGGAGCTTGTTAGGGATTCAAAGTATCATTTTAATGGAGTGCTTCATGATACAGGGATTTAGGGAGTGCTTTCAGTTAACTACCACTTATTTCTTATTCTCTTCTCTAAAATATTCTCTTGGCTCAAGGGGGACATCTCTCTTTGATCACCTGTGCTAGGTGGCTTATATATCAAGCACAGCATAGGTTAATAAATATGATTTCTGAAATGATTGCAAAGTTTCCTGGTGTTTGAAGCCAGAAGGGATCCTCAGATCGTCTATACCAGGTCATTAAGGTTTACCAAGGCTTTATTCTAGACTTAAAGGTGTTCATTAGAACAAAGAATTTTAGACCTCATGAGGTTTAACTATGCTACAGGCAAAGACTGGAACTAATCCCCAGCATCCTTGCAATGGTAGGAAATTAATTAGATGAAATATGCCTGGACGAGCCCAGAAAATAATCTTGATAATAGGTGTTGAGGAAGGCAAAACAAAAAAAATAAAGGTCCAGTTTCAAACTCTAATCCTTGGATTTTGTTACATCTTGATCATTAAAGTAGGTGGCTCTCAATTACTGGAAATCTTCTCCTTCTGTAACTACATATAAAAAGTAATCCCTTTGCCTTATACTTTTTTTTTTTTTTTGGACCAATTGGATACATCAGACTTCGTATTGCATAGCAAAATTTATTTTCTAGTGTCAGGATCATTTTGGTAACTTCTTTTATAAGTTCTTTCTAGGATTTCTACCTGCCTTGTGAAAGAGATTTTTGTTGAGATCTTACAATAGCTAGTTCCAGTACCTTACCTACAAAGGAAATAAAGCTTTGCTACTTTTGCCTTATGTGTGACTTCTGGATCACATTTGTTATGTGACAACACTGCACTAACGGGATCATTATCTTGGATGATTGCTAAATGCATATTGAAGACACAAACAGAGATAAGCATTTATCTAGGGAAACTTCTCCAGTAATACCTTTAAATTCTATAATGAAGCAAAAAAGTATAATCTTTATTGCCAAGACAACTGTACTAGTGACAAATGCAACAGCACTAAGCAGCTGACATTTGTAGACATTTTAGAAATCAGCTTAGTTTAATACATTTTAGCTCCATATTTGTCAGTGGATTTCTTGTTTGATATATTCCAGTAATTGGTAATGCTTTTTTGTTTGCATCACAGTTTTTAGTTCAGGTAGCTTTTCCTGGTGCCTGAATCTTTGATGCCAGCCACATGTTGATCAACTTCAATATTTTTTAATAATGTTTCTTATTTATTTGATTTTCCTCATATCATTCACAACTATAAACAATATTTCATAGGCTTTGCTAGTTTTGTGAATGTGTGGGACAGTTTTGTGAATTTAATTTTTATTGTAGGCTTTCTCTCAATGCTATAAGGATTCTGTCCTTTAATGTAAGGTGTATTGTGGGGCCTCTCTTTAATGTTAATTGCTTGTTTCATTGTCACTCTTTAAATGGATGTACTTCTCTCTGTTTCCTGCTAAAGGCTGGGGTCAGAACATATTTCTAAAGATTCAGTCTGTCTTTTGAGATCTTTGTGAAAGGGAAAAGTAGAGAGGAGCTGCTGATACTGCTACTGAATTAAAAGTTCAGAAGAATTTCTGAATAAACCTGAAATGAAGCCAAGGCTGAAACACATTCTAAACACATTCATATGCATGTATCAGGATCCAAGTATTCTGCAGCAGTCTCAGTTTAAGGTCTGCTGCCTTTGGTTTATTTTTTCCTTTGTTTACCACATGTTTACTTGGAGATATAACACCAGGAGCAGAATCTCATTTGATCCCCTAAGATAAGCAATATCCAGTTAGGTTGGTGTGTGAAAAGATGGTGTCCCAGGGAAATCTCAACTCTTTGTTCAAAGTGGCATATTTAAGAATGTGCCATTCCTGCTGAAAAATTGAACTTGGCTTTGGTTGTATATTTTAAGAAACTGATCTGAATTTGAATTGCTATAGAGGGGGTTTTTTTTGTCCAGGTGAGTCTCGTGGGAGGGGGATTTTTGAGATGCTCAGTTCTGTGCTCAGTAGGGCAACATCCTGGAGTTGGTTCAGGGAGCATCAGCGTCAGTCACACTCTGATTGATGCTGGCATTGGGTAACTGCATGTGTACCCAATTTTGATAAGCTTTGAAGCAGAATTAGACACCATAGTGCATTTGATAATCCTTCTAATCCACTCAGACTTCATGTGAGTGACAAGGCAGCTGTTAAGAGTGTGAGAAGCAAACCTTAAATGGTGATAGAAACGTTCTCCTGCATCTCAGCCTTTGTTCATTCCAGTTTGGATCCTCACCACTGTGCTCTAATTGCATTCTTAGTATTTCTAAGTTGCAGCCCTTTGCAAATGCCACTTGAAGGAGGTATTTGGTCAATGAGCCTGTTTGTACAAGCTGGAATTCTTCCTTATATGTACTTCAGCCTCTTCCTTTCCACAAGCAATGAAATATTTCTTAGAATAAAAAAATTCAGCTCCATCCATTTGATTTTCAGAAAAGACAGTATCTCTCTACAAAGCAACACAGATATTTGGCCATAGGATGGTTCAGTGAGGATTAGATTTCACAGCCTTCACACAGTTTTCATATGGGTGTGTAAACTTTATACCACATAACATGGTTGTTTCCATGAAGGACTCATTGATTTTGGTTTTTTGCTTTTTATGCTTAATATCCACAGGTTTTATTAAATCTTTCAGGCTAAGAACTATTGGAAAGAACACTGTTTCAAAAAAGATATAGGACTTGGGCACAGTAAAGGGAAATGAGAAGCCTTGAGTTTGTGAAGTCATTTTTCACTGTTGCTAAATAGAGAATGCACTGGAGTAAAAGACACCTGGTTTTGCTTTCATCCACAAGAATTTCACCTATATGTGATTTCAAACACAGATGTGTTGATTGTACTGAAAAATCTGTTAGAAAACTGCTTAGAAAAAACAATGGACCCCTTTGTTCCAATTGGTAGGCATGTGAATTCTTTCATCCATGCTATAACTGACCTATTTGATCTCTGGATACTAGACCTGTTCTGTCAAGGTGGCTTGGAAAAGATCACAGACACGCCCTAAGTGCAAAAATCCATCCCAAATTGCCAAGATAAACAGACAAAATAGACAATCTTATTCTGCTTCTTTTCATCATAAAAGTGTAAAGTTTATCAAGTTTAAATTAAATTAAATTAATTTTTAAATTAAACATGTTTGATTAATGTAGGTACCTACAGGGAGCTGCCCCAAAATGGGATTTTCATCTTGGTTTTTCATTTGTTCTTCACTTTGGTTAAGGCATAATGCGCTAGAAAAGGTTTTACTCTGATTCATGAAACACTATTTAAGTATCAAAGGTAAAACAATTTTTAAGCCTGTAAGTGGAAAGGAAGAGGTTTGCATCAGGTGTACTTTCGATTGTTGAAAGCAGGAATGAAAAAATAGTCACTGAGGCACTCACAATTTACAGTGATTCACAAACCCACACAAACGTAATGTGACAATAAATAAGGGCTGGAAATCTAGTTCCACTTTTACACATCTTCACTATCTTCATAAGCCAGGTTTCTGACTCTCCAATTTCACATTCCTGCCTGTAGGAGTAAAATTCAGTATGAAAGTGTTTTTGTCTCAGGTGGGTGATTTTTCTATATCAAGTGAAATAATAGTATAGAATTTCAAACCATTGACAAGAAAAGAGCTTAACCTATTGACTTAGTTGTCAATGGAGAAGCAAAGTTTGTAAATCATTATTAATGCTGAGGTAATGCTACAAGCATATTGCTGGTCCTTAAAGTTTATAAAATAAAAGCTGTGTCTATGTAGAAGTTCAGAAGACAGTTAACTATTCTGACTATGTACTTTACTTGTTAAGCAGGCTTCCAGATTCCAGATTACACTGTCCACTTTGAAAAATTATCCTGAGTATTTACATGTTGAATATCTTCCTTTTTGCACAATTATTCTCTATTTCATTCAACTAATGGAAGAGATCCTTTCTCCATCATTAATTAATAAACTTGTTGGAGTTTCCTCTTCAGAACCACTTCTCTCTTCATTACCTAACCATGATAGGAATATAGAAAAATGTCTTGCATTGCATAGAGCCTTACAAACCCGTTCCCATCTTCAGGATTACAACATGGAAATGAGCTATCCATAAATATTAAAAATTATCTGCTTCTCACAGATGTTCCCTCTGCCTATTATCTGCAAAATTTCTGGATCAAGTCTTCAATATGAATATGTTAGTATCCACTAAAGATTGCTTTTGGCAGCATATGTGTTGATATCAGCAGGAAATAAATAGGAAAACATTAAAAGGTATAAAACTTTAAAACAATAGCTTAAAGGTGTTTTATAAACTACAGATGGCTTATATCGTTCAAGTGGATATCTGGTGTAGAATTAGAAACGTGGAAGTCTGCAAGAAAATGAAAATGACTGGAAATAATGGGTCCCATGCAATATGTTGTATTTAAAGTAGAGATAAGCAAAATGAAAATTGCTGCTCTTTTCTTGTACAAATAGTGAGGCCATGCTAGCATTTGTGAGTGGGAGTGGTCTCCCATTTTTTAATATAATGTTCTAAAGAATGATACTTGTCACTCTGGATCATCTCCAAAAAAGGCGATACTTTCAAAACTAGATTGATCAGTTTTCTGTGCTCATTCACGAGCCTCAGCCATTGAATTTACATAAAGAAAGCGTTCGTCTCATGTAGAAGAACTGCCAATATCTATAAATGAAATGGGAGCTAGATGAAGCAAACTTCCTGTTGTTAAATTGTTAATACGCTCTGTAACACCAGTGCTACTGTCTCGAATCTGAACAAAATCAGTGAAGTCTCTTCGTAGAAGAACCATTTGAAAGTGTTTGTGGTTAACCCTGGATCGAGCTTACAGGTTGCACCATTCCTATCCTAAAACACCCCAGCACTGTGAACTCATCCCACTACAGGCAGCAACAATGAGGAAGGAATTAACACAGGTGGAGAAAAAGAATATCACTAAAAGAGCAAGGGCAAAGCAAACTAGTGGTGTTCTAGCAGGCTGGTGTGAGCAGGATGGGAGGGTTGAGCAGGCACGGTGCGGATAAATGACAGCCAGAAGTTACAAAACAAAACACACAGAGTCGGCACTGTTAATAAGACTCTATACATTTAAGAAAATATTGTGTGATAGTGAGACATTTTACTCTGACGAAACCTACCTTGTGTTCCAACATAAAAAAGTTCATTTTGGTTTATTGGGTTTTCGGGGACCTTGTTTATAACTTGAGACCACACTTGTCTGCTGAGTGCTCCTCCAGTGCAAACAGAAGTCTAGAATCTGACCTGTGGATTTTGATATTTTATAATCACTTGCCTGAGACTTCTTAGCAAGGTTTTTCTATTTATTCAGCATTCTTTGAATCCAACCTTACAAGCAGAAGCAGCTGAGGTGTCTCAGTGGTGGTTACGCTAGCAGTACTGATTGCATTTGCTTCAGTAGAAAATCCTCTAGCAGCTGCTCTAAGGGAAAATTTCCTTTAATGGCTGACAATAAGTCATGTCTCCTGATCACCAGTTCCTACAGACAGACAAGAGTTTACTTTCCTCTCTTCACCAAAATATTCTGCTCTAACTAAATATGACATTTAGTCAGCCTTTAATGTGTGCCAGGGCAGAGAGTTTTGATCCAGAGCATATTGCCAGTGTAAGAACATGGCCAATGTCAGTCATCCATGTGCCACTGAAGTCTCGTTGTGCCAAAAAAATGCCACTTACCTGGTGTCTCATAGTTACTGCCTGTTGGGGATCAGTCTCACCATCAGATCTCTTTTCAAATACTGTGCTATCTACCCACCTTCCTAATCAATGCGTTCACCAGCTTTCAGGATCACTCGGAAAAAACCAAACAAGAGTCTATATTAATTGCATATATAATGTAGAGTCCTTACACTCTGGTAAGTGGCTTTGGGACAGTGTTTTCAGGCTGAAGTATCTTACTCCAAGGCTTCATCATAGAAATGACAGAAAGTAGCCAAGCTGCATACACCACACAAGAGCAATTGTTTCTCAGACATTAATGACCACAAAGGCTCAGTTCCAGTCTAAATGCTCAAATAAACGTCCTTAAACTAGGAATTGTGCTGTAGGTGTTTAAGAGAGACACACTGAGATATACACAGGGATACATAGGATACTAATCTGCTTCCAGAAGATGATGAAAAATACAGCTTCAAAGAAACAAAAGTGCCCAAAGCTTTGGACAGGTGACATAATTTCAAAGGTAAGGTTGTTATTTATGAGAACCTGTGTCCAAATTGTAGGTTTACTAAATTTCACAGGTAGAAACAATGCAAGCAAAAAAGTGTTTGTCAATTTAAGCCTTTTGAAAATGTTCTCCAGAGAAAGGCTTTTGGGTCATGTTAGTCAGGCAAAACAGTCAGTGGTTTTGATAGAAAAGTTCTAACGTCCTTGTTTTATCATCATGAAAAAAAAAAAGCCCAAACAACCCCACAGTATTTGAGGGTAAGACAAAGGTGCAAATGGAAGACAATGAAAAGGAGTTTAAATTTTAAATATTGTAAAAATATTGTTAATACTGCTTTGAAAATTACTTTAGGGGGACACACTTTGTTTGAAAAATCCTGGATTATTTTGCTGTGACAATATACTGCAAAGTCAGGTGCTTTCTAGTAATTCCCTATCCCAGTGTCCCAACAGCCCAGATAAATAAACCTATAGATTTGTATTTCTGCATTTCCTGTTGAAGGAAAACCATAATGTGGTAGATAGACCATGGTCTAGGGCTCAGTCCTCTTTGCAGTTAAAACACAGCTGGAATGGTGTATCTGGACCCAGAAATTTATGAGCTCTCTCTGCACCAGTTTAGGCTGAGTGAGTCAAACAGCAACACTTAAAATTAATTTTGTATATTCATAGCTTTTATATAATCCATGAGTGACGAAAGCCACAGAATACCACACTTAAAGTTTTACCATATGTTTTGTTTTCTCATGCTACTCAAAAATCAGAATTGCCTCCACGTAATTGAACTATATGTCAAATACACAGCATGGAAAATGCTCGGTTCCTTGTCAAAGGCAAGATATGCAATAGACTGGTTAAAACCTGTGACCATCAGAACAGCATTAATTTTGTATCATTACTTACATTTTCAAAATTCTGAATAAAAAAGACAAGTTAACAAAAATTCATGTACAAGTTAACTCACATCATTTCATTCTCTTAGCAGCGCAGTGTTTTCAGCCAATTTGAAACATCATATTCATTGAAATTCATTGAGATGTTTTCCATGGAATTCATTCTAAAGCCTTATGGATATATGGAAATTAATGCTGTATTATGTGTGGCTTTTTCCTTTTATCATCTGGGGTTTTGTTTTCTAATTGCAATTTCTACAAGCACAGAATTGTGGTTCTTTAAACTTCACAAAATAATAATAATAAAAATAATTAAAAGGCTTTCATTTACGTAGAAAGAAAGTTAGAGGTATCTATTTCTGTGATAGGAATGAGTGGAGGGTGCAGACAATGTAGACTGACCTTGCTTATTCAATATGTAGTTAAAGCATAGACCTGCAGACAAAGAACTAGAGTGTCTTATGGTAAATGCCTCTGTTCTGGCATTGTTTTTTACTGTCAGTCATTACTTTTCTATTTATAGCTTCAAGACACCTTCTATCTCCAGGCACTTAAGAGAGAATCTTGATGTCCCAGAATCTGTGACTTCACTATCCCACAAAGCAAAGCTTAAAACAGAACGTATATACTTTCTCATACAGCTTTTGATTCATACTTTAAAACAAAGCTCCCTCATATTTATTGATTGTTAGAACTTTTGGGGACAGATTATCAACTTTTGCATGCCTGCAGCACTGCTTTAGCAGAGTAAAGGACAAGGGAATCTCTCTCTATTAAACTGTAGGGCAAAGACCCGTCGGAGCTTTCAGCCTCTGAACTGAGCCTGTTTTCAGTGTCATTGCAGACATGGATGCCTCCCCAGATCCATTCAAACCCAGGGAATGCAACCTGAAGCCCTTGAGAACATCTCCGTCTATTCACCGTGATTTGAGTGGCACACTGTGGCAAATTGCTAATTTAGGAGCCTGAAGTACACCTGTCTACGTTTAGTATGATGAGACATGAGGGAGAAGGCATCATAACACATTAACTGCAAAAGTCTTTTCAGAGCAATTGTAGCCACTACCCTTTGAAACAGCCCAGGATGCTTCTTGCACTGAAGAATTTCATCCCTCAGCCAGATTCAGGGGAACATTTTAAAATTTCAATATCCTGGAGCACAAATGCAGAATTTATCACATGATTGTAATTTGATCCTATCTCAGCTGTGAAGAGTGCAGCATTTCTTTTGAAAATATCACAAAACTTGCATGCAAAGTTTTCTTAAAGTTTCCAGTTGAGTTACTTCACTTTTAGTCATGTTAAAACCTTGCCAAAAATAGCTCAGTGCATGTTGTAGTACCATGAAATCTGATAAATCTTATTGTCATGATATTTTAACAGTGCTATGAAGACAAAGTAGGAACATTTGTGATTATTAAATTGTGTTATTTTTGAAGGCATTCTGGATAACATTTACGAATGTTACAGAAATGCACCAAATCAAAACACCCTCGAGCTGAAAAATTGATTTCCTTGGAGCTACTGCAGGGAAACATGAGCCTATAGCATATTAAATGTTGGCTTTCATGTATTAGACTGCTTGGTAGGGCTTCAGAGGATTCTCATAATAGTTGATGTTTCCTTATAAATACATTCTGATTTTCAAAATGGGACGTTTTAAATGTGATTTTTCATCTGTATTGTAATCAAAGATTTCTTGTGTTCTCCAAAATAAGGTACCCAAAGAACACTTCACTGTCAAAACACAAATTATAACATCCCATGTCCCACGTACAACAAACCCATCAATTTCACAGGTTTTTTTATTAATACACAGTTCAGAAAACACAGATAGTAACAGGCATTTCAATAGCTCCAGAATCAATTTGAAATTCATATTAATTGGACAAACACTTTACATTGCTTTTATGTAAGGGCTACTTTTTTTCTGGATAGAGATGGAATAAAGTATGCATCTTAAAATACTCTGATTAGCTGTAAACTCAAGAGTTGAGCTAATTTCTTCTGATCCAGAAGATACCATGGTAAAACAGAATTAAAATAAGCAGACCATTTTAGTGCTGCTTTTGCAGATTGAAGCAGAATATTAGATTGCTGAACTGTGAGCTTACTGAGGAGCCTGACAATTTGAACTGTTAATTCAGTGGGTTGTTGCCCCCCTAAATTTTGGAATTCCAGGTGAAAATAATAGGGTTTGTCTTTAAAAATGGAACTTATCATACGATAGAAATTGACATGTCAGTCAAAATACTTTGGATATCTTGATAATTTCAGATTACCTTCAACATTTCTAATTTTCCACTTTTGTTTTTACACAATATATTTACATTAAAAAAACCACCAAAATCCGAGCTATTGCTTAAACTTATAATAGAAATAAATCTTTCAAATAATTACATTGCTTCAGTTTTCCCCTGAGAAAATTTATGTACACTTGTGTAAGGACAGCAAAAAGTTTGATCTTTAAAAAATGCAGAGTAGACAAAGCCATCATAGAGCTATTCTGACAGGCTTGGGTCATTTCTTTTTCTAATCCTATAATAAATTGTCAAATGTTCTTTTTCACTGCCATAGGAATGGTGACATAAAAGATGACTAGATTTCATCAGAAAGAGGAAGATGGAGCTGAACATTCAACCTGAAGAACCCTCAGTAGATTAAGATATATACTTTGTGATTAATGCATTTGTAAAAATAATATTACTTTATCTGTGCTTCTCCCATGTTGTTTGGAGAGCAATGTGGTATTTTTAAATAGTAATGTTCAGCAAGGCAATTCTACTCACTTTCTGAAAGCACAATTTCTGATATCAGAATCCCAGAGTTGCATTAATAACCCAAAGGGAAAGAAAAGCATTGCTGGTTCTCCTTCCATAGTAATGAAAAAATCACATTTGTTGCATTTGGTGAATTTAACAGTGCTGTCTTTAAATTATACCCTTAAAAATAATCTAAACTCATACATGTCCAAAATTATTCTTTAATTAAATTCAGAAAAAGGAGAGACATTACTTACCATTTTCTATTCTATCTATTCTATTCCATCTCCATCTGGATTCATCCAAAGACATTTCGATCTATAGCTGCAATCATGTTTTCAAAACTGGGTTTTTTATAACAACTTAAACCTAAACATCTGTCCATCAGGCAGTATGGAAGAGTGTCCTTGACATGTTTTTTGTGTTTTGTGATAAACAAATACTTTGGGATGGCCTGCATGCATTGCAGAGGTAAGCAGAAACCTTTGCCTTGGTGCTTTCACAGAAGCATTGACAAAGTTTTGTGCGTAATGTACAGATCAAGAACAGCTGAAACATACAACAGAGAACATGATTCCCTCTCTCTTTACAGCATTTCCTCCTGTGAAACAAGATACCTCTTGTGCCTGAGTTTCTCTTGCCTCAGTGAATTTTGATATATTTTAGCAGGATAATAAGGCAGCACATTTGGCTAGGAAGGCAAACACACTTGCAACTTTGTGGCTCTGTGGAACAGATGCAATTCTCTAAACGCTGAGGTAAAAGAGTTTGGCTGTTTGCTTCTGACATTCCTCAACAGACAGCCAGAGAAGCATGGGTGTTCCTGGTGAATAAGAACTGTATTGGCTCATCTAATTAGCAAATAGTGCTAACTTACATCCTGAGACTGGGACACCTTTTTCCTTCAAAATGTGAAAACAGGGCATATGATGTTGAATGTAAATGAGTGTAAAGGGTAATAACAGCAATATTACACAGTGGTGAAATTAATCATGTAAGAAATTATACAGCATGAGATAAAATGTTGCAAATTTTTTTTTTTTTTTTTATCCTAGCCTCCTGATCTGGCCCCTGTGTTAACCCAGTTGCCTTGGAACTTATCGTAAAATTGCAACTTCTTAGCATTTTAAAGTTATTTTTATAAACAACTCAGGCAGTGTTTTTCTCTGCCTTTTCCACAAATTTGAAATCTTGAAAAAATGTGTGCATATTCAAGGCCAGAAGCAGATTATGTTATAGGATGATCTAAAGTCTCTTTATCTTAAAACCCTGCAGGTTTAAAATGGATCTTTCCACCTAGGAAAAGGATCATTACCAGAATTTCACTGGGTATATTGCACTCTGATGCACAGAAGTTATTTTAGATCTCATTTAGTGTCTCTTTTCATGTCTACTTCCTTACCCTGCATAAAAGTAGAACAATTACAACTTTGATATTAGGGGTCAGGAATTTTAAAAATATGTTTTAATTTAAATTAAATTAACAAGTTCTTCTCCATAAAACAGTATTGAGAAACTGTTATCATTATGTTTTATAGGGTTTTATTGCATTTATTATGTATGGTGTTAATTTCTCTTCTTCAGAAGAGGTACACACAAAAAAAAAATTGTGTCACTAAAAGACTCCATATTACCAGAAAAAATGATAGCTTTTGTACTATTGATATCCTTATAATGAATTGTGGAGTGATTAATTTGATTACTACTGTCCCACTCTCTATATTTAATACTTCTACTCTGTTCAATATTTTTTTCTGAACTAGAGCTCAGAAATGGGTCGTGGTTTGGTGTTATTTCATGATTTTCCATCATTCATTTTGGATCTGTCCCTTTGCAGTGGAGTTGGTACTTAATATAAGAATTGCTTAGAACATGATGTCTGATAGAAAATCTGTGGGTGGAGATATTAACATTCTTAGTATCAAGGTTTCCATATTAAATATGACATTTATGAAAAAATTCAATTCTCTGTTACAATGAAATCAAGACAAGGGAGGAGAAACAGAGAAGTAGGAGAGAAAAAATTATTAAGAACCACAAAATGGCAGTTACTCAAAATAGTTGGAAAATTCCCGTGGGACATAATAATTCAATGTCTTTATCTGTTTAAATCAGGAACTATACTTCGATTTCTCAGTCTCACATGAGTCATGTTACTGCTGTATATCATATATTCTGGTGTCTGTATAGGGCCAGAAAAAGAAAGTCTTTTTTCTATTTATGGCCGATAGATTTAAATTCATCTAACTTCACACTTTGTGTAGGGATGCTTCCTACTGAGGAATTTCAAACAAGGTCTGTGCAGGCTTGTACTCAATAAAATATAACTCAGCAGTTTATCTTAGAAATGGGTAGCCTGACCTTTACATTGGTGGTCATATGTCTAAAAATTGCACAACAACTTAATGACTTCAATTTAAAGTCTGTAGCCAATGGTGCAAAAAACACAGAAGCAAAGAGCTTGTGTAATGCTATGGTAGGACAATATCAGCCTACAGAGAAAGGCTGAAAGTGAAAGAACAGTAAAAGTAAGCTGAAAGCTTATCCACAAGCCCGATTATCAGAGGAGGGGAAAAATTTTAAAAAGGAAATGAAAAAAAAATTTTAAAAGACAGATGGAGTTATGAAGTTCAGTCGGCTAATTTTCTACCTGGCTGCCTGGATGAAAAACAGAGATGTACTGACCTTGTCCATCTGTATTTCTGAGAAATTCAAATTGTCAATCTGCTTCAGTTAACCAAAAAGCCTAGGATGAATAGTTACTAACTGAACCCTAATCACTCATAAAATGTTTCTTAGCATTACAAAAAGGTCAGAATTGTTCCTTGCAGGTGTGTTCTACTATTCATCCTGAAAACGTCATTTCCCAGTATCAGATGGCTGAATGGCTTTAGCTAAAATAAGGGCAGAATCTAAATTGCCACTAAATCTTACAGTAAATCTTTTATTTTTCCTAATTTCCCCACAAATTTCAAAAGAGCTTTGTACCTCACTGACTTGTTTTTCATTTTCCCGTTTTGCTTCCTGCATCTTGCCAGGGCCACAGTACAAATATGAACATCTTGACATCAAAGGTTGTTTTTTAGATCATGATAATTCAAATAAATGAATCCCTTGGCTCCTCTCAACTATGACTTTCTAATCTAACTAGAAAAGACAATTACTAAAAATATTAAGATCTTAGAGGCCTCCAAAGGAAGGACACAAGGATGGTGAAGGGTCTGGAAAGAGAGGCTGTATAAGGAGAAGATGAGGTCACTTGGTTTGTTCAGCCTGGAGGAGTCTCCTCCAATTTATTTCGTTCAAATTTTTTAAAAAAATTAAGAAATAAGTCCGTGGATATCAAGAGACACTCAACCCCAGTAAGTCTCCTGACTGCCAGTAAGGAAAAAGGGGTATTTCTCATCAATTGGCTGGTGTTTTTTCTAGCAGTGTGAGTAGGCCGGGTGGTTTTAGCTTCCTCTGAACCTCTCAGTCATTCCAGGAAAGCTGACAGTATTGGGATCATTCTCTTACCACATGTTGCTCACATTGCCCCTGTTCTCACTGCCTCAAACTGCCCATGCTTGCTTGCTGAGCCTTAAATTGTTATGTGACACCTTGATAATTCAAATATTACCCATGTACTGATCCCTCCTGCTTTAGAGATTTATTCCTCTGAGCTATTTACATCCCGGGTTCTTTAAAGGATTGGGAACAGCCCAATTCCAGCTGCTCCTGCTCACATTCACAAGTTGTTTATTTTCTACTCTGCTTTCCTGTTTAGGATTCTTGGCCATTTGTCGGACTGAAGGACAGGTCTTTGTATCTTGGCCACCCATGAAGCTGTTCCCTGGTTTTTCGCTTGAATAAAATTGATCTGAATAAAGTATTGCTGTTGGTTTCTATTTCTCCCAGAGGAAAACTATTTTTGTTTTTTGGGTTTTTATTTTATCAGATGCATCCCAAACCTGATATATATCTTTTAACTTCTCTTAACTTCCAAATGTAACCTTCTCTGTCTTTTTTTATGTTCTATTTTGCATAAGTAATTTTTTTATTAAATTTCACCAGCTCTGTGCATGTTCTGTGGCATTTCAAAAGCAGCTAATGTACCAAAAGAGTAGAAATGTCACCTTCCTCCAAAAGTAAATGACTGTTCCTGTTGTTGCTGCTCTACTTGACATTTTTGGCAGTGAGATAATTAACATTACTGGTAAAAAGGGGGGATTTGGATGGTCATGGCCGTGTTATACCTTATCATGTGTTTTTAATACAGAAGTGATGAGGTCCACAGTGCCTAAACCTAGGAAATGGACTTCTGAGAAATGTAGTCTTGCATATAATGTTGTGCTCCCAGCTGAGAAAATGTAACTGCTCTGTGCTGAAAAGTGGGCAACCTACTGTGTGTCTGAGACAGGCAGTGCAGCAGCAGTAAATTCCATCATGCTTAGGGTATGGCCGTATTTATAGATTCTCACGATTTATCATATATTATAAACCAATATTTGCCTTGTCTCTGAGGAAAGACTTTAAAAAAAAAAAAATCGTCAGAATATTTTAGGACTTAACATGTTTTTCTTCTTTCATTTTTCCTCTTCTTTCCTTTTGGTCTATCTTTACTTGTGGAAAGCATGACTGATCTGTTTTAATAAAGGCAGTAGCATTTTGCTCAGTATAGGCAGATGACTTAAACTGAGACCATTTGGAAATTAGTCCTAAAATGACTGTGGATCATCAGAGCTTACTATAATGTAGAAGGAAAGTCCTAATCAGCCTTCCTGTTAATTCTTGTGGTTGTGAACTGTGAGTTCTTTGAGCATCTTTTCCTACAGTTTTGAAACTGGCTGATGGCCATTTCTGGAAAACTTTGAATTTAACTTCCCAAGAAGGGATTTTCTTTCTCTTTTTCTTATTTCGCAGCATATATTTTAATTATTTGGAGTAGAAATTAAACTTAAAGGCATTACAACATAATAATTAAAAATGCTAAAACATCGGCAGATTTAGTATGCAAATGTGTTTTAAAATAGTATTAGATGATTCTTTTGGAGCTACAATACAGAAATACAGCAGTAACGCTGATAACAGTGAGATTTTTAGTTCTGCTCATTGAAAAAGGAGTGTTGAGCACTTGGATAATATTTTCACCAGCACTCCTTCAGATTTCCAAGAGCTACAGAACTTACAGGCTGATTTCACTGATGTTTAACAAAGACAATCTTTTAAAGTTCCTACTAGTATAAAGGTAAGCAAGTCCCACATTACTCCTCTATAGGAAAAGTTGCTCTATTTGGTGTCCTGACAAAATCAGTGTCACTCTGACAGGCACATGTTCAGGGTACACAAAGTGCAATAGGGACTTAGATATTATGTGCGGGGTGTGGAACTGTATTAGATGCCAGTTCTTATAGAAGCTTTTTAAAGCATTATGTAAAAATAAATTAAACAGTTGTTTAGCTCCCACGAGAGTGAATGTTAATTGATCATCTAAATTCCCTGAGCAATTTTCGAAAACATCAAAGCCATTCGTATTTATAAAAAAAAGTACAATGATATCTAGAAAGCTCAACTGTTTCAGTTCTAATAGCACATGGGCCTAAACTGAGCAGAATTTGGCTAAATACAGGACAAGTATGATTTTTTATAAAACAAAAGGAATTTTTATTTCATTTAAATGTCAGAGGAAAAATAGTTCTGAAGTATATTGATGCTGTCATAAATTAATGCCAGGAACAAGGCGAGTAATCCACTATATATTTACATTTTCATCCTAACTCAAACTACAAGAATCATACATATAGTGACAAAAACCAACCACAACCCAGTTGCTCTTTTCATTAAAAGCCCAGTCATGTTATCTGGTTTAATATAGATTTCCTGTAGCTATTTCTCACTGGTTTCACATACAGTTTTCCTTGAGTCATCTGCCAAGCTGCTGAGAGGTCTGGAGTCAGTTTTGCAGTAAATTCTAATCAGAACCATGTCAAGGACTGAATCTATTGCACTTCCCTTGCCTTGCATTAATGGGGAAAAGAAGTGGTTCATGGTTAGTCTGTGAAAGGTATAAGATTCCACAGGCTAATTTCATTACAATCTCTATCAGCTTGGTGCCACTTTTCCTTCAGAGTTTTCCTCTGACTACTAAATTTAAATGCAGTAAATCTTACTTCTTTTTGCCTTTCCCTTTTCCTTATTTCAACCTTCACTCTTCTCTCTCACAGGGGAGATGCTTATGAAATGGAGGAAATTATATTTTCTTTTTTCATATACAGAAGGTCTGGCATCCAGAATTTTAGTTGTTCTGGGACAGTGAAAGGAAACTAAAATTAGAGGTTAAAAAAATCTCAGGAGATATTTTAAGGTAAACAGAAAAGGAGTGTGAAATGGGGAAATATGGCAGTGAAATATTAGAATTGAAAATAGAAAATGAAAGGTTGATGGAAGATATGAAAAGACATGAAATAGAGTTTAAATGTGAGAGAAGAAAGGAATATGAAGAAAAGGCAAAATTTGGAGGAAGAAGATATAAAGATACAAGTAATCATTCCAAACATTCTTGGAAGCTGCTGAAGAATACAGCATTTGTTTCATAATTCTCCACAGGTCTGAGGCCCAATTAAAAATCAGGTATTCAAGTGGCAGCAAGTGTTTAGATGTGCAACAAGAAAATAGATAAGAGAAGGCTTCATAACTGTTCTGAACTATTGTTTGTCAATCAGCATTCTGGAAGGATCAACTAAAAGATTTAAAGAATTTCATTTCCACTTATATTGAAAAATTCTTGTACATAGTCCCCCTCTGTCTGAAAACCCCAGATGACGTTGAGACAAATACATTCCATCTTATCAAAAATAAAAAAAAAATAAAATAATTTTTTTAAAAAAAATTAAAAACCAGTGGATTGAAGGACTTGAAGTAGAATTCAGGTGTAATGAAAAAAATGAATTGTGGGGGAAAAAAGAAAAGAAAAAAAAATTAATGCATTTTTAATAAGGAAAATGAAAGATGAGAAAAATTCAGTTGTTTATTTTACCACATAATATGTATGAAAGTGGATGGAATCATCAAAGCATAGTATCTTGAAAATATAATTCAAAAAAGACCTTAGAGAATTTGAAATTTTATGAACAGCTATTCAGCAGTACTAGAAACTTAGAAAAGTGTAAAATCACAAACATCTGAAAGGAGGAGCCATGCACAGGCTAGAGATTAGCACAGATATAACAACAGAAATGAGGAAACAGTATAAGTTCATATTTGGTTTATTGCATGTGGTAAAATAATATTTGGTGCCAAATAGTTACAATAAAATGCAGAATGTTTAAATGCAGTATATAAACGAGAAGTTGAGAACGTGAGGCAACATTTACTATGTTCTTTTTTGTATGTAGTAAATTACAATTCTGCAGTCCTAGCACAGCACATGTAGTCACTTCTAAACATATTTTAGTACTTTTATATGCTCAGTATTGTGCATAATTGCCTCAGTGAAAAGAATTACACCTATATTTCCTAATAAAGCAAAGGCCACTTCTACTCCAAGACATATAAAAAAAAATGTTGCCAATCTAATGCTCAAGCCACAGTCCCGTTTCAGGGTCTGTACCTATCCATAACAATGTATCAGCAGTGATTTAGGTTAAATTGCTGTGTTTTGTGCAGAATCCTGCTTTGTACTTTGCACTTGGTCAGTGCAAGCAGCAGAGCAGGACAAAGAAACATGATTCTGCAGTTTTCCTTCAGCTCCTCTCTGGTCTGAGACTGCCTTGTACCTGGCTCTGTGCTTACCTGTTTGAGAGGCACAGGACAGGAGGAATCAGGATTTTGATGCTCACTGTTCCATGAAAGGCTTTTCCTCCCAGTTCCTATCTTTAGTGTTTTCTGTAGGAATTTTGAGCAAGGTTGTTGTAAAGCAGCATAGGACACACAGAGAGAATCATCTAAAATTATCCTGAGTTGCAATTATTTTCAAAAGTGTGTCAACAGTCATTCCACTGAACATTTTTATCAGAATTGTCATGTAAAAATGTAAAACCAAGTAGTGTGAACTTACTCTGGTGACTTTAAAAGTGGATTCTTAAGTTTCTACTTATGTAGGGAAGACTGCTAAGTACTGAAAATTCAAAGATGTTGAAAACTAAGTACAGTACAGAAACAAAGCAGAAAACCTTGCATAACACTTATTTTTTCCTATTTAGGAGCCAGCAGAATAGCAAACAAAAGCATCTCAAATCTAATCAACTTTGGTTTCTCTTCTTTTTTCCATTACTTTCCCCACCCGTATAAAAAATAATAACAATAAAAATAGGTTCTTCAGATCCATCCAGAAAAGCACACAAAATTAGAGATATTAGAGTTTTCTAGCATCACTCAGATTTTAGCTAAATTAATGCTAATGACTAATCTAGCTTTTACTTGAGGAGTAAGAAAACAATACTAAGAACATGATTCAGTAAGTAACAGCCCAGTGACCCAGAAGCTGTAGGATGTTGAGTGCTTATTATGCCCTCCTACAAGCTATAAAGTATCAGAAATACAATGGTTGCAGAGAAGGAAAGGAGTTGGTACTATGTTAATGAGATTTTCCATAGATAACAAAATTAATTTGCACACAGATCAACCATTTTCTCGAATTTATTATGGCTCTTTCTGTTTTGACCAGATGGATTTGGCTTTTTAAAAATCTTTTATACGTGCATATTCTAATTTTTCCTGGCCTTTCAAAGAAAATTCATATTAAGAAATACCTGAAAATATTAGCTGAGATGCAAGAGAACAATTTAGCCAGAAGGAAATAAATTCAAAGAGGATGTCTGGAGCATCAGAAAGTTAATCAAACTTTCACTCTGAAGATTTCAAAGCTTTTAACTTTATTTACTGTGGCAACCACATTTGCAATGACTTTTAGAGTTTTGACCTCACTTTGCTTTTTCTGTAGCTTTGCTAGGTTGTGGGTAATGGTGGGGGCTGTCTCCTTTGCAATACGTTCCTAGTCCACTCTTGGAAATAATATTCAATATAACCAATGTGTAAAATTTTCTCTGACAAAATCAATTCTCTGTAATTATTGCAGGAAACACTGCAGCTCTAACTCTCTGACTGTGCCTTCTGCTCTCACCTGCCAAGCCACATTACACTGGTGCCTGTTGCCACTCCAGCCAAAGGAGCCCAAGGGGAAAATCTTTGGAGCCTAATCAACCAAGCTGTGTGTCTAGACACAGGTAAGGATTGAAGGTGGTGTTTAAATATGCAAGAGAAAGCACTGCTTTCATAAACTGGCTTGATCACCATTGCAAGTAGGATCAAAATTTTGGGTTGACCTGTGGCTTTCACTACTTTTAAGGGTTTGTCTGAGGTTATTAACATACTTTTACTACTATGTAAATTACAGAAAAACTGTAATATGCCATATACTGTATAATTATTCCTCCACATACACAATAAAGCATGATTGAACATATGGCAGACATGGTTTACTGTACTTTATGCTAATCTCTGCATAGAATTTAGCTCACCTAATTAACTGTACCTGGTATACTACACACTGCCTTGCAGCAGAAAATCAGGAAGGAATCCTCTGGATGAAGCACTAAATGTCTAAGAGAAGGGGAAAATCAATATTATACTCTATTATGACTTCCCTTCCTTCCACCTAACTGTTTGTTTTTTTATTTTTAAACACCCATTCTTTCTTCAGTGGCTGAGACAAAGAAAATTTCAACTAGACCTGGCCTTTTTTTATCAGCAGAATACTGTCAACTCTTCTAATAATCATATCATTGGAGAATGCTCAGGAAAAACAAATGTTGAAGTACTTAAACATTCTTATCAGAATGTTCACTTCTAGTAAGGGAACCACAATCAATTCCAATTCACTTATACATGTAATCAGATCAAATAACTAAATTTTTCTAATGACAAGTCTGGTTTTAACTAGATTCAAATCTTAACTTGTAAATTTATTATAGGAAATCATCAAATTCAAAATATATGGTCATTGAAAATTTCTACTTACTTAGCTGTCATATATTATTAAGAAGCAAAAATTTGGCAAAATATTATACCTCATTTATTTGAATAGAGATAAAGGTCAAATCAAAAAATTATTCAGTCTAAAAACTCTTGGTATGGTTTCCAATATACAAATAGCAAATAGTATCCAACTCTCCTTAAAATGCAGGGCACAATCTGTTGCAAGGAACACAGTAAACTCCATGGGTAACTGTGTACCTGCTGACCACTTTCAAAAGATTTTTTTGCAGAAAAGACTATCTTGCCCTGATGGACCAAGCTAGGGGAGAGGTGTCCTGGTTAACAGAGGTGGAACAGTAGCTGCAGCACTAGATTAACCCAAGGCAGGGGGGCCATTCCCAAGCACACAATTCCTCTTCTCTTGAGCTGTCCCCTGAATCATGATCTATACTGTGGTTAGGGGAAGAGCCCTCTTCTAGGAGCCTGTTTCACATAGTGGTGGTTTGAATTCTTGACAGCAAGTTTGGAGCCCACCTTGAATGTGTTTGCTGTTTCATCAAGTATATGTTACTTTTCTCATTAATCTTATTTTCTCAAGTCTCCAAGCTCAACCTTTATCTAGAGATTGTTGCAGAAGCACTGTTTTTGAAGCAGCAAGGATGTTCTTTGCCAGAGAGAGCAATCACAGACCTGTGTCTATTGACAAAATATATCTGTTGTGTTGCTTGTTGCTGCTGTCTGACCTTCCACTGTAACAGTCACAGCCCTCAGGGCACTCTTGACAAGTCAATGATCAATATATCCATGCAATTAAAGGACCAAGTATTGCTTTTACCTTTTCCTCCAGCCAACCTCTATTGCTTCAGTCCTGTCTAGGGGGTGACTTTCTATCTTGTACTAAAACACACACCAATGTTGGATCCTTTGGCCAATTCACCAACACAATTTCCTTGAGAAACCTTTGATAAAATACCAACCATTATAGAAAACAGACTGGCAAAACATTCTGAGGGAAAAAAAAAAAAAAGCAAGAAAATACATTTTTTTGTTGTTCTGGTTTTTGGGTTGGGTTTGGGTTTGGTTTTTCTATCGGTAGTGCTTACAATTCAGATTTCTGCCATGGAGTTCCAAAATGTCATCACAAGAGTGGGATTGGCCACAGAAGCCCTTGGACTAACACAGGGTTTGCGTGCTTGCTGTATAACAGTGATGGCCTCATGGAAACCTCACACTACCAAAATACAGCATTGTTTGATTTAACAAACAGCTTTTCTTCCCTTTGCTGTCTGTGTGCTGAATGTGTTTGCTTCTTCATGCACTTTATGCTGCTGCTCTAGAGGGTTATGACTTAATTAAATACCTCTTCCTTTTTTTGTTAAGGTTTTATTTCAGGATTTTTAAAAGAAAAAATAAAATAAATAAAGGCAGTCAACTACTCGCCTCTGATTCACTTCTATCCCTCTCATTTACAATCTGAGGAAAAAATGAGCACACTGGATACCTCCTAGTGAGTGGCTGACAACTAAAGATGAGCAAAAACTAATACTTTGTTATTATCTAGCCTAGAGAAAAGTTTACAGGATAACCAGCTATTGACCTTTTCAAGTAAACATATTTAAGAATTCAGTGGTTGTGGGGAGCTTAGACAAGACACAGCATGAACCCTTCAGAAAAAATGTCCAAATGCTTGTACTTGAAGTTTAAGTGTATTACTGAAACAATTCTTTGTTTTTACAGTTTGTCTAACATTTCAGACAAAAGCAATGAAGCCGAAGTTCCATTTTCACATTATATATATTATAAACCAGGTGTACAGTTTGAACATTTCTCAAATGCCAGAGCCCACTTTAAACACTACCCTTCACTCCCTAAACTTTGCAGAAATGCTGCTGCAGTGCTATCTGAAAGTATACACTAGCAAGGAAATTATCATCACTTTGAAGAATAACACCAGTAGACCTCACCAGTCTCCTTTCCATTCACTCTGTATTTCTTTCTTTTCTCTCTTTCTCTCTCTATATCTTCTTTTTATTTTCTAAATTCTCTTTGTCATCTATTTTTCTTTATCTCCGTTTCTCTTATTTATTTTATTTCTTTTGTAAAGGGAAGAGCATTTCCAAACTAACTCATTTAAATTAAGTCTCCATTAAATTGACTGTAGACAAGATTAAAGTCAGGTTGGATTTTTTTACAAAGTGAAAAAAAAAGAAAAAAAGAAGAGCGTATTTGTCGATTGCTGCGCATTTGCCATGGTGAGTTCTTTGGCACATGTTGATTTAGAGAGAGCAAGGGATTGTTTTCTGCCATGAGTAATCAGAACAGATGAGCTTTTCAAGGTTGCCGCTTCCCTTAACTCTTCAGGAAAAAAAAGGTTGAAAATTCACACAAATCTCATTAACTGTGAATAACTTTGTTTTAAATAAATTTCCATCAGTTGCCTTGAATTTTTTTCACACCTTTCTATTCAAGTCGTAAATGTACATACAAATTGAGGATACCTACATTTTTTTCTTTTTCTCTAAAATGTTGCACTTTAATTGTTTTCTTGACTTCCTGAGGACAGTGGCACAAAATGACATGTTTTATGACTGATTGCATTACTTTACATGTTCTTGTACTCCTTGTTCCTATAGGTTGGGGTATGGTTGTTTGGTTGTCTTTTGTTTTAAAAATAAACAAGCTACCTTGTTTATTTTTATGCTAGCTACACTGTAGTGTATCAATCCTAGTTAATGTTTGCAAGCTGAAGCATACATGTGTCACAAATCCTGACAGTAAATAATTAAAGTATTTAAATAAACGTGTGTTTGTGTGGTACTTTTGTGGTTGTACAAATTTGTAGAGCAAGATCTTATACTCATGTATAATTATAACTGCCACTGACTAGCATGATCCTTACTGAGTCAGATTAATTTACACATTAAGCAGCCATCTGTAGAAATTTTCATAGTACCTTGTTTGCAATGCCAGGGCTCACATGGGGATTTAAAAACTAACTTGGCCTCTTTGGATTTTTTTTAGCACTGCTATTGGATACATTTGCTGTTAACACATTTTTCTAGGCACTGACACTTTGTACCCTTTGTCACTGTTTTATATCAGCAGAGGCTTTTTAATATTTTGCATATATAATAGGATAGAAATTGGTAATCTAAGAACAGTATTTTATATATACATATATGTATATTTATATTTTTTAAAGTCCTTGACTCTATGTTAAAAATCTTTGCAATACTTCTGAACCAGAGCAGATTTGCCATCATCTGTAGTCACAAAAGATATAAACACAACATATTTTGGCTACAGTAAGAAACATATTGCAAGCGTGTTGATGCTAATTCTCTAAAAAAAGGGATAATAACTGCAATGTACTGTGTAAAAGTCTTCTTTTGCATGGATGTTTTGTAAGTAAGCACAACTTGTGTGCTTTAAAGGGGATATAGCAAAACTTATTTTACTTGATACAAAAATAAATTGTAAGTATAAATACAGTTTGTAAACCCAGTTTTCGAAGATGAACACTGCATTCTTCAGTTATATTCAATCAAATGGGTGAATAAAAGAGCTGCTGGAGTCAGAAAATC
>VZSR01000245.1:7306111-7333434 GCA_013398615.1 Brachypodius melanocephalos
TCTCATTCCCATGTCTATACAGCGTTGCTCAGGTGCTGAATCTGGCACTTGCCCTTGTTAACATTCATAGAGTCGGTGATGGCCCACCTCTAATTTGCTGAGGTGTCTCTGCAGGGCCTCCCTTCCTTTGAGAGAATCAACAGCTCTTCCCAAGTTAGTGTCATAGGCAAACTTACCTATTATTCCTTTGAGTCTTGCATCCAAATCATTAATGAAGATCCTGCCATGGTTATTCAGCTGTGTGCTGGATATTTTGTCCAGAAAGAGACTGAGATGGTATCAAAACTTTTCTGAAGCCCATAATGATTACAACTACTGTAATTTCTATCATCACATGCCCTATAATGGTATGGAAGTAAATTAATTGTTCTGCTGTGCTTTTCCTTTCTCACTTTTGTCAGTTTTACCTGTTTGGACTACCAGTGTTTTCAGACAGCAAAGAGTCTTCCAGTTCTGCTAAAGTATCTACCACCAAGGCGGGTTCAGCTCACAGGGGGGCTCTGAGCATTATTGTAACACTGGTAAAAATAACTGTAATGAAACAGCAAAAGCACAACCATCTGCCAAATTCAGTCACAAAAATGGGCTCTCCAATATGTAGAGAGCATTCTACTATGCAATAAAATATTCATGATACTGAGACCAAGAAAGTCATGGATATTCATGGAATAGATCCAACAATAATAGATTAAGTCATTTTCCATGACTTAGAACAGGACTTTTAAACAGAGGTAGAATGATTTAGGGTAAACCTGTAATATTTAAGAGGTTCTACTCATGGCAAAATTGAATCTACTATGCCCACTTTCTGACTCAACAGTATATGAAAAATGGTAACAGGAGTCCATCCAAGCTAATTGAATCTGATTTACAAATAAACTGGAAGAAATCACGGCAATTTGTACACACATACACACACAGGAGAGCTTAATGCCAGTGAATAACTTTCTAGCTGTTGTTAGTATTTCCAAAAAATACCAGCTAATCACAGGCCCAAGGATATTAACAGGCGTCTCAGTTACTACAGGGAGTAGGAGGATCAGACCAAATCAACCGGGAACTGTTTCCCAGCCACTGGTGGTCAGCTGCAGGTTTTTAGGAAAAAGAACAGGGCAAATGGACGACCCCTCCACTAAGGCTTTCTAGGTTGTGATTCATTGGTTTTGGTCTTTTTGACCAAGATGTGCTTAAGGCAACCAGCAGATATTGTCATTAAAATAATTCACATCTCTTTCTGAATTAATTTTAATCTTGTTGTCTCCAGCAGCCTGTCTTAGTGAGATCCACAGTTGCAAGCCGTGTCAAAAAGTACTCTCTTTGTTGATTTATTTTGTTTGTTTAAAATCTATCATCTGATCATTTAGTTAAAATATTTTAATTCTTATTTAATTTGAAAAATTGAATAATATTATTTCCTACTCATATTCTCATCATCTATGGTTGTATGGGCATCTCATCATATTTTACAGAGAAAATTCAGAGACCAAATTTTCTAATTTTCTCCTCATACTGAGATTAACTTGGCCTGTCAATAATTCTTTTCTTTACCCAGGCAATCTTCCATTCCACACACGTTCTTTATGCAGACAGCATGGCCAAAATGGTGCACAGTGTTTGAGGGTAAGACCTGTAAAATGCCATGATCACCTTTTCTGGTCTGTAGCCTGCCAATTCCTAGCCTTCCAATAATTCTTAACATAATGTTTTTCTTTCAGAGTGCTCATGAGTATAGCTTTGAAATTTTTCAAGGACCATCCACAACATTGTCCACTTCAGGTGCTTTTATTTCTACATGAATTCAAAGCTTTGCTAATAGTTTCCAATGCATTCTCCTCAGTCCCTAGAGGAGCCAGTAAGAAAACTCTCTTATTAAAAGCACTGCTACACCTCACTTCTTCCCTTTGAACCGGTATATGAAAACATTCCTTCCTATTCCATAGCACCTTATTTTCTTTGGGAAGCTCTTGTGAGAGAGCTGTTGTGAAGAGAATAAGCAGACCATTCCTTTTCTTACAGATTCTGAATTAATTCTGCCTGGTTACACAAAGCAGGACTTTTTCTATTGGCCTTCCTAGCTAGATCTACTAACTCTGTGTTGTTTGCTTTGGCACAAAGTAACAGATATAGCTAAAAAATCTGCAGTTGTACAAGTCGCACCTGGAACCTGAATACTGACAAGAGCACTGATTTAAGCATCAGGTTAGGCACCACAGTTTACTGAGCAGCTATTTCATATTTGTAGCCCATTAAAACTCAGAAAGAACATCTGGAAATGTGTCATCATTTTCTTCAATGGTTTTTCTTAAAATTCTTCTTCACATACTTTCCTCTGAGGCTCAGCCTCTCCTTACTGTTCTTTATTGCCCCATTTCCTAGGTTTCCATTTTTACTTCAGTCTTGTGCAAAGTCTGATATAAAATTCCATAAAATTTTATTTGTATTAATAATAATCATGACAATATTTAGGTTTTGTTACTTATTACCTTCTTCATCTGGTAATTTCTTTCACTTTTGATTTCTAAGAAATCCTACTATGAAGAAATTCCTTTTCAATTTTTTACAGGTTAACATTATCGAGATTTGTTTCAATCTTATTTTTTTGTCTTTTTAGTGATGTGTACTTTACTGTCAGTCTCTTCATGCTGAAAACTATAAAATAAGTTTGGTGAACAAAAAAGGCATCTTGCAATACAACTTCTGTTGAAAATTATGGCCTGTTAATGTCATGAAACCTTCAGAACTCTGCTTGATAATTATCGATTGATACCACAGAAGCACTTTACCAGGGCACAGTGATGGCTAATGCACTCTCATCTGTGTTTTGCATATTCTGGGCACTGCAGACTCTCTGCCTCCCATACAGTTCCCTCCAGGCCTTAGCATTCTGGTTGTAACCAAAAAAATTTTTCTTATATTATTTTATTTTTAAAATTTTTTTGGCTTAGTCTAATCCTACTCAAAAATTTTACCAGGATCTTTGAGAAAAATCTCCCTATTAGATGGAACAGGATGTTTGTGGAATTTTCTTCTCATCAAGCCTAATATCAAGTCTTATAGTGGGTGTGCTAGGATCACATAAGTTTTTTTCAATATTCAATTTATTCCAAGGCATTTGGCCATATTACTCCTTTGTTGGATGAGATCATGGCTGTGCATGTTAAATATGGTGGTATTTTAGAAACAGATTGGCTGTAAGCAAAGAAACTATAGTTCATAAGGATAACATCTGCCAGTTATTGTAATAAAAATTGATTAGATGATTAGGAAATTAGTATAGTATAGTATAGTATAGTATAGTATAGTATAGTATAGTATAGTATATTTTCCTTGAAAATTAACTTATTAGAAAATATTTCCTTTGTAAATAAAAATCTAATAGGACAATTTAGCCTGGCCATAGATGGTAATAGATAGTAAACAGATAGATGGTAATAGATGGTAAATAGAGAAAAGATAAAAAATGCAGCATGAAATTCTATCCATGGTAACAAGAACAACTGGCTGGCAAAGGAGAGCTTTGCTTCAATTCAAAGAAATCTGGGACAAAACCTCAGAGATGATATAAAAATTCTAATTGAAATCTACCTTTCTGCCCAAGTTCATGAGTTAAGACAGAATATAAGGGAGCATATGCAGGATTATCTTTTCTTCAAGGGAAGAGCTATGAAGCAAGACTACAATAGCCCTATGAAAAGGAACAGGAAACCTCAACATAGTGACCTGACAAGACCAATTACCTCAACAGTCAATGTGGTATCCCAGTGTATGTAATTCTAAATAACTTGGGAAGGTGAAACTCTCTTGTGATATGTGCACAAATAAGTTTAACACACAAAACTGTACTTTGTCATTACAAGACTGACAATTATCATCACACTTTGAACCCAACTTCCAAAACTTCTACACTAATTCCATCTACAGAAATAATATCACTACAGGGAATTCCTACTGAATGATCATTCTATTCCCCACTGCTGGTCTGCTATCCCCTCTATGATGATTTCAAAATATTCCTGTACGTGCTCTAATCACTTGAACAAGAGAATGTTAATAAAAATGTGCATGGCAACACGAAAACATTAATAGTTGCCTGGAGAATTAAGGAACGCATTTCCAAGTGTGCATTACCCTTAGCTTAGGCTTCTTTCCTAAAATACATCGTGCCACACAAGATTCAGAGGAGCCATAATTTCCAAGACCCTCATCTGGCATATGGAATAACTATCTACACAGTCCCCAATCCAAAGCTATCAATGGTTTAGTCTCAGAATTCTCAGAAGAGGCAGGATCAAGCAAGTGACCCAGGAGCTAACAGGCCTAAAGTTCATCTAAAATTACAGCCCCCAAGGCCTGTACTGCAAGTCACCTTATCTAAGGAAAATCTAAAATGTACTGTGTGCTTGCTTAGGGCATTGCATCAAAGTCTGCCTTCCAGATCTACCTGCTGAGCATCAGGAATGGCAGCCAGTTTGGTGCCTCACTGCAAAGACAGGGTACACAGAACCTCTGCAGAGGCAGACCTGCAGAGAGCACAGGAACCTCCAGGGCAAAGCCAAAATGTGAGTGAGTTCAAGGGCTGCTTGACGTTTTGCTGAGGTTTTTGCATTTTGCAATTTTGCTGTTTTGCACCCATCATTTTGGTTTTGCTGAGAGAATCCTTTCGTTCAATCTGATCTAAAGCCTGTCTCTGCTCACTGAAATCCTGGAAAACTCAGAATCAAGTGTGCACAAGTATGACCCCCAAAAAATTACTTTAATGCAGAACAGCAGAATTCATAGTGTTGCCTGTATTGAGCACAGCCAAGAGTAAGGAAATATTGCAGATGCAGGTGAGTTATCCTTTATCTGGTGAAAAATTAGCAAAATCAGAAAGGTCACTTCTGGTCTCCTTTGCCTGGCAAATATCCTTCATGTGATAATATTTGAAACCATGATTCCAGGATTTTTAACCATCTCATGTGCCAATAGCCATTACTTTTTACTGGAAAGTTAAAATATAGAGGATGTTTGAAAAGCAAAGCTAGAAAAGGTGGTCTTAATCTTGGTCAATTGGGAAGACAAACTAAAATTCAAAAATCTATGCAATCTGTAAACCAGATGGCTCAGAGGGGGATTTAATTGTAATATATAAAATCTAATATGCTACAGACACAGTCAATCCAGGTTACTATTTTTCCCCTAAAACAAATATTGCAGTAAGAGGACATACTGTAAATTGAAATTACAGAAGAACTCTAAGACGCAGGGAAGCAATTTTTTCCTTAACTAAAAAATATTCTGCTAGACAAATACACAAAAAAACCTCAACTGCAGACTTCTAGAAATAATCAAATGTTATTATAAGGGAAAGCTGGGTTAGAAAAGTATGCCTAAATTTGTCAGCTGTTTTGCATTAAATCCAAGTTTTTAAGCCATTATATTTTTTCATACTGTGCACTCACATAAACAAGGAAGTTCAATTGTGTGACAGTTTGGAGATTCTATAAGGAATTGCAATAAAAAGGGAAAATATAAAAGGTTGTGGGAGAGAGATGATATTTATTTATTTTCTGTAATAAAATTTATTTGAGGAACCTTAGAATATGGTTACATGGAAATGTGCAGACAGCCACAACCTTACTTAGCCTGTTTTCTAAGCTAGCTGGGAACGTGCCAGATATGGTCCAGCACTGTATAACCATTCAGTGAGCTTGAGGTAATAAGTTCTGCTGCAAGATCTGTCTGCATCCATCTTTGAAGATATGCCCTGAGTGAAAAAATAACAAAAAAAAATTCCAGTTTGGATATACTCTGAAAAATTCCTGGAGCTTGGGAGTTAAACTCTCCAAGGCTTCTTCAGTGTCAAACAAGTGCTATTCTTGGGCTGAGCAGGATTCACTACAATTTGTTCTGCATCTGTAGCAGTAGACAATATCAGCACCAAGAGCACTACAGCCACAGACTTCCACCCAGCCCACAGCCAGCATTGTAGTGAAGTAGCACAGCCATTGCTGCAGTGTTTGGCTTTCTTTCTGCTCACAATGTATAAAAAAACATTAATAGAAAATAAATATCTCATTTTCAAGTATTTATCTCTATTAAAGTAATTTCTAAGAATCACAGTCATTACCAGAAAGGAAAGAAAAAAAAGCCCAAACATTAAAGATTGTGAATCCTTTGTAACATCATCCATCCGCTACTGTTTATGAAGATGAGGCTCCATTGAAATAATAAACTTATTTAAAGAATAAGAGATCAGACAGTTGTTTCTTCTTCAAAACTTTACAGAAATTAAATGTTTTTCCAACTTTTTAATTGATGGCAATTTATTGTTAACAAATGGTAAATAGAAATTTAACAGAAGTTTCCATTTAATTATTTGTCCTAAATCTCTCATGGACTGTTGCCTGAGAAACAACAGGCAGGGAAAAACATTCAAGAAGAACCTGGAAGAAATGTGCAAAACCCTAAAATTTTACTCGTGCTTCAGGCAGAAGGGATTGAGAAACACTGTTTTCAAGTCCATTTGTAGATGCCAGCAAAAATCTTAAAATCCTGTTGAAGAAGTTGTGTGCAACAATAATGATACTTTCTAAAGAGTCTCAAACTAAAACAGGGACAAGTGTGAGGTGTGAAGGGATTCAGATCAATCCTGTCAGATCTTTAGCCACAGTACCTCTTTTTCCCAATCTCACTGAATTTTTTAGCTATGAAAAATGTCAGGCATTGTTTGTCATGAGCAGAAAGATAATTTGAGTGAGTCCATAGGCACAGGTGTTTAATTTTTGCTTAGGTGACTACATGACTGTCCTCCTGTCCATCAGTGGGATGAATCTATGGGTGTAGGTCTTTGCTGTTGTACTTGTGCAAACAGAGCTGTGATGTGCCACATGGACATGCACAGCAATCCAAGTTCAGCTAGCCTGGATTCCTCTACCTGCGTTCCCTACGAGCTGCTTGGAGGCCTTCAGAGTCACCTAGTCAGTGGGAAATATCAGATTAAGGAGTTTATGTGGAATTGAAGCCATCCAAATCCAGGCCAAAGTCTCATCATTACTACACCTGTAGAAGTGCAGCTCGGAAGTTCGCCCTAGCTATTCGTTTTATTCAGCTGTTTTCATCATTTCTGTGCACTGTTTCATTCCCCAAATTGCCAATAATGCGTATCAGTCACAAAGGCCACATGGTAAATCACAGCAATGGAGCACAGATCAAGCCTTCAAATTCCAGCACATTCATTAGAAGCCTTGAGAGTATGTCATGCTGGTAAAGCCAGTAAGGTGGTGCTACTTGCAGGAACGTGGCTAATCAATGCACGCACATCTCCTGCAAGGTTGCTCAAAGTAATTAACAACAGTGATAGAGGGAACTAGATATCAAAACTGAAAAATAATGGCTATCAGCTACTAACCAGTCAAACATGACAGCAGGATACAGAAAAATCTTGGCTAGAAGATGGTTTCTTCATGGGGGATTTTAGCTGCTCATAAATCTGTTGGGAAACAGATATATCCAATCATGCTGTGTCAGAAAGAGAATTTCATCATTTGCAAAAAAAGGCAAAACTGCCCTAGATCAAATTCTCACTGTGAGGATAGATTTGCCAAAGGATATGAAAATAAAGGAATGCGCTGGAGCCAAATTCCATAAGCTTTTTAAATTAAGTATGGCAAATGATGGATCCATTGTAGAATACAAAGACAAATGGGAAAATTTATGTTCAGATATCTAACCTAAGTTCTTGGTTATTTCAAAGTCCATATCAATGTTGTCATTGACTCCAGGGGATCCAGAATTTGATTTCTGATTAATAAAATGCATTGAAGATGCAAATGAGGGATGATAAAATCTCCCTCGTTTCTACAGTTCTTAATCAAAGAATTAACCAATGTGTCTTCAAGAAAAGAATCTGAAGTTTGATACAACATAAAAATTCTACTTAAATTAGAAGTTAACTAGATTAGATTACTCTGTAACAACAGAGTAAAAGTTGTAAAATACAAGAATAAAAAAGAAATGTTTAGGGACTATGAGAACAAAAAAGATTTAAAGTGTTCCTAAAATTTCTAATGAGAAAGAAACTCTTTTCAATAGAAAAAGATTATGCTAATAGCAAATCAGAATTGTAACAATGATGAACTATTATTTAAAAATACACCCTTAACAATAATAAGAATGAAAAAAGAATGGAAGGCAGTAAAGATAAATGTGAAAAATTAACAAAAAGGCTTCTTATTAATTGACTTTTACAAAAGAGAGGATAAGAGCAGGTTTCACAGATTTGAACACAGCTGAGTCAGTCCTCCTTAATCTTATTGTCCTCTGATATTAAGAGATTCTACAAACATGTTTTGTATCATTGACAAATATTTGCTGAAAAGCTACTGGAAGAAAGGAGGAAGTTTGTCTAAGAAAATTGCAGGAAGCCTAGCAATTACCTTCTACATAGATTAATCACTGAAGTTTTTGTCCTGGAAGTCATAGCTCAATTTAGTTATTCAAAGGCAGGTATAGGCCCTTCTGAGGGCCAAGGCTACCAAAAAAATCCAAACCAAACCAACAAAAACAACAAAATTAAACAGTAAATAAGTAAATAAACCTCTTATCCCGGCACAAATATTGAAGAGAATAATTGGAAAGAATCAAACTTGTATTTGATATATGTTAGAATTCCTAGGTATCTCAGTGTATTAAATTTAGGCTCAAATAGATTATCAGAATGATTCAGTTGTAAAAAAGAGCAAAATCAGGAAGGAAAGTAGCCAGTTAAATAGAGTTCAATAAAAAAGTGTAATTCCACCATTTATACAATAATGATGCTGAAATCTCTCTGCTGTCGTTGTCTGTAAAAAAATTTGGTCCCAGCCTTTTGCAACAGGAACTACTGCTCTCCTTGTTTTCTAACAGCCTCTCTTTTCTTATCACTTTAGGCATTAGCAGCCAGGAATCTATTAATCTACAGAGCAGGGATTTCACTTGATCAACATTAACAATGTATCACCACTCCTTTAGTTTCTGCCAAGGGAAATTTAATGACTCCTCACCTGGTTTTGTTATCCACCTTTTGTCTCAGATTAAAATGTAATGAAAAGTGCACAAAATGTTCTTTCCCCTTTACAAACGAGGAGGTTCCGCAGCTCAGCAGGATCAGATGTCCCTGTCACTAGAATGAAGTTGAACTGGAGTGGCAGCAGCGCCCAGCCTTCAGGAAAGCCACTACAGGTTCCAAAGGGAAGCTCTGTGTTTTCTGCTCAACCTTCTCCCCATACCAGGAATATAAGTGTGTGACATGGGGAAAGACAGGTATTGATATATTTATTAATATACATTATGGGCATCTACTCTCTTGCTCTCACATTCCTCCAGCCCAGTCTCTTCCAGTGGCACCAGCAATCTCACATTTGGGAGCACCTGCTATAATTTCACTGCAGACTGAACAAACAGAAACACCATTTCGACCTGAACATTTGAAATCCTGAGGTCTGGAAACACAGTAAGGAATTCTGACAAATTCCTACTCCTCTTCAAAGTTCATACAATCCAAATTGTAATTAGATGTAGCCTGTACCTGTATTAACTTGGACTGATCTTGCAAAATAGGTGTCATAAAAACACAAATGCTCAGTGTGTATATTGATATGATGATGCACAGAAAGAATTCTGATAAATAGCACTGGGACACAAGAAGGCCTTTTCCAGAAATATGACAAAAATGAAGGCTACCGAGTTGTTGTGGTATTAAATATGAAAGACCTTTCTGATTTACTTACACCATCCAGTATAAGGGATTTATTAGCAGTTCCTAACTTCATGGTAAATGATGCATAAATTATGGCAAAGGTGTACGAGAGAACCGTATAAAGAC
Organism: Brachypodius melanocephalos; assembly: GCA_013398615.1. Lineage (NCBI taxonomy): Eukaryota > Metazoa > Chordata > Aves > Passeriformes > Pycnonotidae > Brachypodius > Brachypodius melanocephalos. The sequence goes on from VZSR01000245.1 coordinate 7,315,956, forward strand.
TCTTGCAGGGTGAGTAAATAGGTTGAGTGCCAGCTTTCCTAAGGGTGAATGGTTCCACTTACTTGTTTAGGACATATCATCAAAGATGGATGTAAAATTACAACATTTTTAAATGGCAACAGTTCAAGGGAAGATTCCAAATTTATGAGGGACAACACTTTTATTCTAATAAACCAAACACATGGCCTCAGCCTCTCCCTGAAGGAGAATAATCTTCTGTTCCAAGGCAGGAGAAATGGAACGAAGCACTTTGCATGCACAAGAACTCGATTTTACTGCACAGAGCTGAAGCTCAGCTGAAGACCAGACAGACTTATATTCTGAGGGATCTTTTCATAGTTATACTTGTGCATATTTAAGGCAATCATGTCCACACATAATAATGTCCTTTTGAAATGAGACCAGCATTCCAGTAAGCTTTCTGTAAAATTCACAGGTATTTTTGCATCATAGTCGATTGCCATTTCCACAGGGCTTTTATAATATACATAAGGAAAGTGTCAATTCAAATTCAAAGACAGAGAATACCTTTTTTGATGAAGCATCCTGTATATCATGTACTAGCTGGAGGTGTTCTCTGCTGCCTGACAGGGAACAATGACATGACAAGCAGGGAGAAAAGGAGCTTTTAACCAGTTTAATGTGCAGAGATTTGGCACTCACTGAAAAGTCATTTGCCTGTTTGCTATTTTTTTTAAGTGTCTCTTTCCTTTGACTTGTCATTACTCCTGTAATATACAATTTTGTTTTCTGTTTGTAATTTTCTGCTGCAGTGATTTCAAAGGCTCGAAATAATCTTTTTCTATCTTACTAGAAAAAAGATAAGGAAATATGTATCTTAATAGTTTGCTTATTTCAAAACCTAGATGAGGTCCCATTTAGTATACCTTTCATTGCTAGACTTTTCTTACTGTTGCTGCAGAGGTCTTGCAAGTGTATTACAGTGCTTGTGCTCTAGGCTTTTCATACTTCCTGGAAGTCATTTGGGCAAAAGGCATTTTTCATAAAAGAAAATAGTCAAGATTTGTTCTAAATGGCATTCTGTTAAGCACTGTTGTGTGGACAAAAAGAAAAATAAAAGTCAGAAAGTCATTGCCCTTTTCTTCTGGGGGAGAAAATTAGTCTATTAAATGTGAGGCAACACAAAATTCTACTTGGAGCTAAATAACATGTTTTGAACTCTTATCGGGCACATTAAATGGCATAAAAAGACAAAATCTAAGAATCAGTGAGTTTCTACCATGCAGTTTACTTTTCAGGTTAAGCTTTCAAATATTAAAAGTTCACATTCAGTGCCTTGATCAAAAATGATAAATGAACTACTGAATTAGAAGAAGATGCTGCTATTATTTTAACCAGCAAACTAACTCAGGGTTAATCTGGGTGCTATTTAGCCTATTGAAAGACTTTTGAGCGAACATATGGTTTCTATTGTGAAATCAAGGCACAGTTTTAACTATGAATATAGATAATTACCCTTTGGACTTTAAACATTTATATGTGTCACGTTATGTTGGAGCATTTTTCATGGTCAATAGGTTGAAAGGTTACAGAGTCGAAAATGTAAATTGAGTGTGTTTGAGTAAAGCTATCCAGTGTAATGATAGTACAATTCACTACTGCTCTCTCTTGGAAAGAGGCAGCAATAACACTCAGAGAGCATGAGCAATGTAACAGTCTATTTATTTAAATACAGATTGTTATGGTAAAAGATTCTATTATGAGAATTACAGGAATTCAACCGTAGTATATATTGCTAGAAAATCCCTGGTTACTGGAGCTTAATTTGATATATACACAGGGGATGTTTGGGGGCCTAATTACAATGCTAACAATAAAACTTTTAAATAAACTCTGCATGCACGTACAAACGTGCATGTGAGTGCACACGCCTCAGAGCCAGGGGCACGGCTGTAACCCACTCTTGATTTAGTCCTGAAAATATGTTTGGTTTTACTCCCTGAGTGCAGCCCTTGGCAGCATCCCCTTGCAAGGAGCCAGATGTTCTGTCTGCACTGAGGATGCTGGAAGGACCCAGCGAGCGTGTGCAAGGAGCCCTGGAGTGCAGACTGTGCTGGAGCTGAGCTGCAGCACTCCACCTCCACCAGGCACCCTCTCCAGCCCAGGACACCAACCCAGCTGGGCTTTAACACCTCTTGGAAAATCCTTCATGGTGAGGAAAAGGCAAAGGGAGGTTCTTCTTCTGGTCCAGGACAAGAGAGGTTCGGTTTTATCCTGCCTGAACAGTTGGAGGCATCTGGAGTTAGGTGAGCAGCTTCTTGCTCTGTACTCATGGGTCACCAAGCTCCTGAGAACTACAGCTACATTTGTCAGCAAGCCACTCCTGAACACCAGCTTTCTTCTTCAGGCATGTGCTTACCTGGACACCAGAGCACCCTCCAGCATGGCTGTACCTCACTGTTCACTGCCTGTATTACCTCTCTTCAGCTTCCACCCGTGGACAACACGAGTAATGCATCTCCTAAACCAGATCAATCCTAGTCAGTTAATTTCTTATTAAGATTTTTTAGAGCATTTAATGTGAATTATCAAACACAGAGTGAGGCATTAGATGACAAAGAGTTGCTACAAGGACTTCCAAAAAACCCCACAAATAAAATGTTTATTGTTGATATTTCTCTCATATATATGTTAATTTTTAATATATATTTTAAATATACATTTCTGTGAATTGTATTAGATTTTAAAAGAGAGTACAGCCTTTCTCAGGGCACACTAAAGAAAAATGAAATCTCTTTTTTCTGTGCCCACAAAAGCTTTGTGGAGCCATTTATTGAGCCATTTTAATTACAGCACAGTTCTATTCCTGCTCTTTCCCATTTCCAGAAACACACACACAAAGAAATATTTTTTAGTAATTTCTAGAAGCATGGATATTCAAAATATTCTTTGCTTACTCTTTACACCATTGAGCTGCACCAAAATATTCTTCATCTGTTCCTTTCATTGACAGCCTGTTTTGTAATACTTTCCAACATTGTTTTCTAGCTTCTGAAGAATCAGTTCTTTCCTTTCCTCCCTACCATGGTAGGTGGTCACTCCCTGTCACTTTCAGTGTGGGAACCACACTGAAAATGAAGTTATTGCTACTATGTAATAATGGTTCCTCAGTAATGGCAATTAGCAAAAATTAACTGCTCTGTGAAAAACCCCTATATCTTACATTTTAAGTTGTTATCTTGAAGCAAAATAAAATCTTCAATTTTTTTTTTCACAGATTTTGAAATGTGGGGAATTTTTCTCCATTGGAAAGGATCGGGTTTTTATGTCAGCTCAATCCTAAACTGTGTGGCTCTATAATAGTTGTTGTTTTGGTTTCTGACAGACTAACTGGACTTCAAATAAGCCACAGATGTTGAGTGGCAAATGTATTATGCTATTTAAAAGATGAATTCCCGTGATTTCATGTAGAGGTTATGAAATGCAGTTTCTGAAGTGTTTTGGATCAGTTCAGGTAGCAAACATTTTCATTTTGGATGAATTGGGTTTTAACATGGTACTCTCTTCCAGTTTTCCTGACAGCAAAATTGAGTATCATTGGCCTAGTTGAACTGTGTCAGTGTCACAGAAGTGCCATTTGCTGTTAAAAATGTTAAGGTGAAAAATTATTGAGCAGCTTTCCCAACTATTACCATTACTGCTCTTCACTGTTTGTGCTACAGTAATACAGAGGCACAAGCTGAAAGAAAGACTCTATTTTGCTAGACATTGCAAAAATATATAATAGGAGATCTTTCCCAAGAGAGTTGAGATTATCTGTAGATTGAGGAGGGGGAGCAGAAGAATTGAAAGGTGGAGCAGACAAGTGGCAGTGCAAGAAATGGAAACTTTTATTTTATTTTGCCTTGTTTTGAAACTTCAATTTGTTATTCCCTCAAAATCAGCCTTTTTGCTACTTTTAAAAAGGCATTTTGTTTATTGTCTGTGTGACACTTTTCCTTTTCTGTGTTACTCCTGTCACTCTTTTACTTTCTCCCCTCTCAATTGCATCACCTGAAAATTATTTTCTTAAAATAATTAGTTGTATCATCACATTTAATCTATCCTCCTTAGGTTTTTACATCAATTCTTGGACCAGTATGTATATGTCCTCTCTAAGGAAGTCTGTCTTTGTCGTTCCACTCCTTTATAAAGTTTTTAGTTTTGCCTGCTGTTTTTAATCTTTATTATTTTTGTGCTGATGGGACTTTTAGATTCCTTGATTAGAGATGTGCAAACCCTTGGGGAAAAAGAAAAAAAAAAAAACAGGCCCCTGAAGATTTTATGATCTAATGGCAGAGAAAACAAATTGCCACATTTTCTTTTAATGAGGTGTGCTGATTTTCCCCATCACGTGGGGAAAAGAGAGAAAGGCGCTAGCAGTGCTCTCCAGAATTTGTGTCTTCCCACTAGCTGTCATTGGAGATGAGCCTGGAAAGAGATGACAATTGCATTTTGTCTCTGCACTTTGAATAGGTTTCTGGTGAATACTGCAATTACACAAGAACAACTGCTGCATGGAAACACACTTTCAAACATACGGGAAACTTTCTGGTTGTGAATTTTCAAGATGCTGAAATGACCAGTCTATTTTAGATAACATCAGAATAGAAAATCTCCCAGAAGTTGGCCCTGGCCTGTCTGTCACTGTTTATGTCTCTCTGTGAAACCTTAAGCTGCAGCTGAAAAAATACTGACAATGGGGCCACTACATGTTTTTAATCCCCCCTCTTCCTCCCACTGGAAAGATCTATTTTTTCGCCATGCAAATATTCATTCCTATTTCTTTCCTAATAAGCTTATCTTCCTGATAGTTTGACTAAGCTCATGTTGTATTCAAAATTCAAAGTCTCCTAATTAAAGTCCAATTCCAGTACTCCTCCTTAGATATTCAGTGCTTCTGCATACTGTGAAGAAAGATATTTTTGGAAAATATGGGCCACTTAATTCCCGTTAAGTTTTCTGTAACAGATGGTATAGTTATTTGATTTATGCATTCACCTTCACGTGGCCCTGCTGACTGCCAGGTTTTTTTAAACCTCTGAAATTCTTTTTTGTTATGCACTGAAACTTCACCCTTTTCCCCCTGCATGAAATATTAGTTTTACTTAGAAAATCTAACTGCGTGCAATTTTCATGTTACTGAAATTGTGCACGGTCTGGTGATTAATTGTATTGTCTTGATCACAGCCTCAGCCTGATGTTCAGGGCTCATTACAGCAGGAGGAATTCAGCAGAACACGAATCTCAACCAGGTGTGGCTTATTAAAGTGGCAGTGCCCAATTTAAAGACCATAAAGGATTTGTATCAAAATTGATGCTTTTAGCTACATTCCCCTCTCAGGATCCTACAGTTGTAATACAAAAAGGACACTGTAGCTTGCTCATGAAAATCACTCACATCCATCATGTGAAAAGGCAGCTCAGATCTGTTCTTCCCTTGAGTGGGAAGAGTTGCACTATACATTTAATGCAGCACACTCATACCAAACAACTTCAAAACTTTTCTTTAGCTAGATTAGAGTTCCCAATGTATAGTTTGCATCATGTAGTGAATTGTGCATTTCTCATCTGTCAGGAAAATGTTTTCCTTTTCTCTGAAGATGCCCTTAGAGCATCAAGACAAGCACTGAGGGGAGAAAAACCTTGTAGGAAGTGATCAAGAGCATTTATCTGGAATTCAACCCACACTTCGTAATTTTGTTCTGTATTTTAGGAAGTTTAATCTGATTTGGGGAAAAACAGCGAGGGGAAGGGGTGAGGGAGAGGAAAGAAAAGAAAACTTTTTATTATTGGGTGAGCCTATCTTCACCTGGTCTGGGTGCTGGTCCCTCACAGCTGACATGAGTAAGCTGGTGATAAGCTGCCAGGTGGCCAGCAAGGCTCATTACCTACCAGAGAAGCCAGACAGCTCAGTGTTTATTCATATTTTGGGAAGCTTTCAGGACAGGGAAGATTTAAGTGGGATTTTTGCCCCTCTCATGAGTGTTGGATGAGTGTCATGAATTGGGTGTGCTTTTGCTGCTGCTGTTGTGAGCCTGACACTACCTTGGGAATGTGAGCTAAACTTTACACTTCCTCACAGATAAAAAACCAAAATCTGCATAAATCTGAAATTTTAGTTTTTTGCTGTTTCATTGTGCTCTGTTGATGTCAGGAGAAAGTATCAAAAGCAGCCATGCCTTCACCAGCTGTAGTGTTTAAAGCAGCTGCTCCTCCCAGGGCAGTGCTGGTTTGTGCTTCCTTAAACCTAACAGGGATTTTCCTACTCAAAAGAATGGAACTGAGACAAGTGTTGCAAAAGAAAAAGACCTCTGCGACATTGTTTATGACTATAAATTATTTCAACTGGTGGTTTCATATGCATTTTCTCATAGTATATGCCTCTGAAGTGTTTACAAGCAGAAAACAATCTGGGACCCCCAAAATTTCAGTGTGTATATTCTGTGTTTAAAGACAGTGGTTAATGAATGACTTGTTTCCTTGTTACTAGGGAAAGTCAAGTGTGGTTTGGAATGCGACAGAGTTAACTTTCTCCACAGTATCTAGTGTGGGGCTCTGTTTGGGATTTACGTTGGGAACAGTGTTGGTAACACAGGGATGTTTCAGCAAGGGCTGAGCAGGACTTACAGTGTCAAGGCCTTTTGGGTTCCTCACACCACCCCACAAGTGAAGGGCTGGGGGTGCAAAAAGAATTGGAGAAGATATAGCCAGAAGAATAACCCAGCTGACAACAAAGATATTCCACAATTATTCCAATATATTCAGCATATAAAAATGGGGGAAATAGGAGAAAGGAATGGCACATTCAGACGTAGCATTTTTGGGTTTTCAAGTAACCCTGCCTCCATGGGAAGCGGTGAATGAATGCCTTTTTTGTTTGTTTGTTTTGCTGGTGCAAGTGGCTTTTGCTTTCCCTATTAAATTGTTTTCATGTCATCCCACAAATTTTCTTTTTTAACCTTCTGATTCTCCCCCTACCTCAGCGAGAGGCAGGGGGTGGTGAGCGAGGTGCTCTGTGGTGCCTAGTCACCAGCTGAGGTTAAACCATGACAGAAGGAAAGAAGGAAAACATCTTTGAAATGTGATTGAGGCTTAATCCTCAACAAATCCAGAACTTTACACAAGGTGATGCATTCCTTTTTTTGTATTCTGTGTGCTTTTAGCACACTAGCCCTAAATGAGCTGCAGACAAGCAAAGAGGACTACTGTGCTCCACAGCCATGAGAAGAGTGGTCTGACATGCATTCACTAGTCAGTGAAAGGGAGGAAGATGGTTAGGAGAAGAAACTAGTTACATAAAAGCTATTGGAAATGTAGGTTATCACCTCAATGCTTTCTCTTCTTTACTTTCAGAAGGTTTGCACTGAAATTCTCCTTAATATTTAAAAGTTATGGATGCAGTACATACTTTTTTTTGAAGGTGGTACATTCCTCTGGTCGTGTATGTGACAAATGTTTTGATCCATTAAGTACATGTGTCTGACCAAGAATTTTGGCAACAGAAAGTGCTCCTCTGAAAAGGAGTAAGCTGTTGAGTGGAAAATCAGCCTTGCCAATAGTTGTTGTCATGGGAAGCTCAAATAAGGAAGAAGTAGAAGGACAATGCCTGTTGAGAACAGTGAGATCTGACGTGGACTGGTGAGAAAGGGAATTCCCAGACAGCAAACACTGGAACAAAGGGAAGGTGCATGTCCTGGCAGGCTTTAAATGCTGGAGAGTACAATTGAAAGCTTACACAGCTTCAGGAATTAGTCAGGCAGTCTGAAGCAGATCCCAGAGGAAAAGCAGCGCTGTTTCAAAGCATAAGAGCATTATCTCAGTGGGCAAGAAGGGAAATGCTGGCAAGATTGTATGGTGAGCTGCCCTGAGGTGCAGCAATGCACTGCACACATGCATTACACTGCTGGGTTCCCATATGGAGTTGGTAACAGTACAGTGAGATTACCCATCTTTCTCTCAAGCCTATAATTCCAAAATTTTGTATGGGCTGTTCCTTTTACTGCCTCTTAGAGAGTGTGGAAATCTAGACTCTGGCTGGTGCTGTGGTATATGTTTCTTTAAGGAGGTGCTCTACAGAGATATCTTAGAATTAGCATGTGTATTGTGAGACATAGAGGTTGCCATGGTAAGTACACATTTTTTAATTGAATAGCAGACTAATAGGCACATAAAACCTCCATAACTTCTTGGCACGTAAATTGCCTCTCCTGGGGCTGTAGGCAATTAAACATACCTCTTTGCTGAAATTCTTTCCAAGTCTTTTTCTCTGTTTTTGTTTAGATTGAAGCCTCTCATTTCTTTCCCTGTTTCCCTCAACAATGCTGCTTGTTTTTCTTTTGTCCCTTTTAGATTACCCTATCTGTCTCTCTCTCCAGCCTTCTCTTGAATATCATATGCTTCATGGAGTAGGGAAATAAAGAGGGTATCAAGCTATAAAAGGGGGCTGGTTGGTTGGGGGTTTTTAATTATTCTTATTTTTTAAAGCATCATTTGGTATATTTCCTATTTGTGGAATTCTCTGAGTGCTTAATAGTGTGAGGCTTACACAATATTACTCATTTGGACAAATATCTAGAAGCATCCATTAAATCCCAAAAGTTATGTTCAAATCAAATATATGCATTAATATACTACAATTTAAGTAGGTGTTTTAATAATCTTCTTTATGCAGCTCTTCTAAACACACATGCTCTCCTCAGAACACGAGCTCTAAACATTTTGTAACTTTAGAAAACCATAAATCTTGTTCATTTCTTTTGTATTATTTGAGCTTGCTGGCCCAGAGGTCTTTTGATGTTATTCTCTTTGCTGACAATACTTTCCTCGTTGGGCATGGTTTATTTGGCTCTTCCAGTGGTGTAATAAATACATCATTTGCCTAGGTGCATTGTTTCAAAAATGGGCATTGTCTCTAATCTCTTCAGCAATACAATAAATCACAAGCTGAGGCACTGCCTTCTCACTCCAGTTTTTAAAGATTTTTTTTCTTTTTTCCGGTAACACAGTCGTTATAGAGAAGTAAACCAAGAGAAAGTTATTTGTACTTGCTCATACCTCAGTTATTTTTAGAACCCATATTGACAAATTTTCAAGCAGCATTGTATTTCATAAAGAGCACTGCCCTGAAATCACTGTGGCTTGAACAATAAGAAAATCCAGGACTCCAGGAGGCCAACGCAACAGGATATCCATAAGCAACAACGCCTACTTATCAACAAGGGGTGAGCTTAACAGACTTGTTCCTGGCTGTGACAAACAGTGAGTAGAATTCCTAGTGAGCAAATAAAGGCACAAGATAACTCCGAAGAAAGATTAGACGCGGCTGACTTGGTCTGTACCGTTGCACAAATCAAGAACTATTTAAAACAATAATGACTGATGGTTTTCCACAAACACCCTGACTTTTCTCCTATTACAGTACAGAGTTCATCCACCTTTGCTTTTTTTGCTTTCATTTCGGTGTTCATTTTTTTATGATGTTCATTTTTTATGATGAAAGCGGTCTTGTCTTGAAGGAATAGATGAGTAGACTTTGTCTTTTTGTTGGTTTTTTGTCTGTCTTTCCCCTGAGTAGTTCAAAGATACCTCTAACGGCTTGGAACAAAAGGAAATTACTGTACAGATCAAGGGATTACAAAGCAATGTTTTTACAGATTTAAAATAAAATATAAACAGATGTTGGGAGATGAATGGCACAGAGACAGTTGTTGCCAATTCATTAATAATACCAACACAAATCCACTTTGTTTATTATGTTTTTAACCCATATTTGTCAATAGGGAAAACAGTCATAGTACAAACTTGTAAAAATAATGAATGTATACCAGACAAGCTCAGTGTGGAGGCTTGAGAATACCAGCATGACTAGTATTTGCCATCTGTCTATGTGTAATCAATATTTCCTTACACTGTAATGAGAAATGGCTCATTTATAGCCTTGCCCCTTTGGCCCAAACAATTAGTCATTGTTTGTGACCACGTAGGTTTGCCTGCAGTTGGAAGAGAACAGGGAATCTCTCAGTCACGTGTGCAAGCACAGCCTGTCTATAGCTGGAAGGAATTTCCACAAAGCCTGTTTCCTCAAATTTGACAGAAACAAAGACATCACTAGCCCTCCCAGGGCATGGGAAGCTTTGAGGCAGAGCTCAGACACTCTGAACTATTCACTCAACTTTTCCCCTTGCTACTTTCTCTTCCAGTAGCTTACAGGGTGCCAAGGTGTCCCTCCCCACCATCGTTTCAGCTTGGGGGTCCCTGGCTGCCTCAGTGTCCCCAACAGTCCTGAGCTCTGTGCTCCCTTTGGCTGCAGGAAGGTGTTGAAGTTCTCCTCTGGCAGTCTGGGGGAGGGATGCTGAAAAATCTCACCAGAGCTGTGCCATTCAATAGGAAGTTGGGTAGCTTCTATTAGAACTTCACCATAGCCGAATTTCTTTGGTGTAGTCCCTCCACAACACTACAAATATTGGGATTTTTTTAATGAAAGCATGGCAGTGTGGTCCAGCTTGAGTTCTTTGAGGCTTTAAGAGCAAAGAGAAGGGACCTGAGTCACAGAGGAATTGCTTCCTCATCTCTTCCTAAGGGCATTGTCATTGTGTAATGACTTGTAGCTAAACAAGTTCCTGTAGGACTCTGAATATAGAACACAGAATTTGTAATGGAATGATAAATTACATCAGGCCCCAATCTCACTGCTCTGTAATAGCTCTCTCACATGGAAAACACGTAATTTCAGTGTATGTTTATAGCATTTTTCAGGCTATAAACTGCGGGAATTAGGTTCTCAAATAGAGGAGAATTTGATTTTTTTGGCCTTGCTATCTCTCTGTATCTGTACGCTATGTAACAAAAACATAAACTACAATCTCAGAGTGATAAGTACAGTAGATAACAGTCCACATTGTGGATTTTTTTCTCTTTGAAAAATAGCTTTCTATAATTGAATAGACTTATATGAAGCTGTCTGTAAAATTTCTAAATTGTCCTTCTCTGTATACTAGAGAATTATAGCTTTTAGTTTTGGACAATCAATTCTGAAGATTTTTCAGATTTTATTGGCTAAAGTTGAAATCATACAGGTCTTAAAATTTTAGTAAGGAAAGGTTTGGGCTGCTGTTAATTGTCTGCTGCTCTTTTCCTGGAATGCCATTAAATCAGTTCATATAATTTCTAAATAATCTCCCAAGTGTCAGTGTTCTTGTTTCTTGAAGTGACACTTGCCAGATAAATGGCATTTAAGGGTTCCAACAACATATGAAATGTAGATAGGATTCATTAGGGGTTTTGCATGTTTTGAACATCTTATTAATATTAAGACCATCTTCCTGAGGAAGCCTTAGTGAGTTTTAAATACTTGTCACTGGCTCTCAGATCCCTCCACTGCTGGCAGCAAGCTGCACAAGGGTGGTACATGCAATTCATGCAGGTTTCCTTGGTGGAGAGTAGCAATGAAAATTGCATATATTCAGGTTGAGCTAATTTGTTCAGAACTGCTGATAGGGTGGTGTATACTTATGCATGATGTACATACACAAGGCATGCAGTGCAGATTATCATCAAGGAAATGTGTCCATGCTGAGCTTCCAAAGGGATGTGAAAAGGAACATTAACAGCTTAGCTATGAACAAAATTTTGCTGCGCCAATTAAGAATTAAGATATTTGTGTCCACCAAAGGATGCAATATCTAGAAATAGAAGTACAGTGGCCATCTCGTTTAGAGTGAGATAATACAGATAGGAAGTGTAGAAAGAGATAGTTAATTCTTGGCAAACTGGATGATGCATTTATTTTATTTATTTATGAATTATTCCAGGTTTTATACTGCTGCTACTCATGTATCCTGCTCTTAACAGTTCCTTTCTCTAAGTAATTCTGTTGTCCCAGTGCAAGAGAGGACAGTAAATAGAGCTTGAGCACTTCATCAAAATTCTCTTTCTATCACCACTCAGCACTTCACTTAAATAAGCCACATTAATGTCCATGAGAGACTCAAAAAGCAGTTTCTCCCCTTGCCCCCAGGTGTTCCTTCTGCTATAAAATAATTTAGCCATGTTTTATCAGCAACATTAATAGTAAATGCTTACTCAGTAATCCTTCCTGGGAGCACATATTTAGTATATCTACTAGCATGCAATTATGATTCTGATGGAAAGGGATCTTACCCCTGATAAGGTATCTGAGAAAATCAAAGTGTTGTTCTTTCTCTTAAAGTGGCCTAAAATCCTCTATATCTACTAAAATGTATACATTTACAGTAAATATGTTCTTGGACGCATGCGCTTGGTATAACTTCTTCCATTTAAAATGCCCATATATAAAAGCGCCTTGGTTTTGTAATATTTGCTTAAGACCTTTTAAATTGAGCTGATTGATGGAAAATACAGAACATATCCAGAAACCTACATCCTCTGTAAATGATTTATCTTGGATACCAACACAGTCCATTCAAATTTCTCTTTTGGAAGCCTAAGTTGCTCAGAGTTTAATGAATGATGAATAGACCAAAGTTCTTCTGCTGTGCCAGTAGAGAAATTTGTAACCAATTTTCTTACCTGGCAAGAATACATCTGAACAGCATGGATACATCTAGTTTTCTATTGTAATGTAAGGAAAATGGTTTGCAAAGACTCAGGTTCATTTGGCTTCTATCTATGTTTTTCATCTAGTGAACTTTTGCTTCAGATACTGAAGCATAAGCATTAAAACAACAAAAAAATAATACATATATCTGCTCTCAATTTTGTGTGTGTTTTCTCATATTCATTACTTAAATGTTGGACTGTATGCTGGATTTCTCTAGGCAGTTTTTGCAAGTTTGTCTCTTTAGAATAATTAATTGTGAAATGACTCTGTTGCATAACTACACCAAAGGACATGTTTGTGCCACCTCCTGCACTTGGCACTGATTCATTCTGAAGTGTGTGAATAAAAGTTGCTGCTCAGGAGTGCAGGGATTCCTAACACTGGATATAAGATATTGTTAGTATGAACAAATTTGGGGGCATTTTCCCCAAGCAACTGTAGCCCACACGTGATTTCTATGTAGCTTGATCTCTTCAGAACCCAGACCCATTGCTGTGCCAGAAGAGGCACAGCATTAGTGTTAGTATTTCTCCATCATGGAACAGTGATGGTGATCATCCTACCCAAAGAACCTCTTGTACCAGGTTTGGGGTGGGAATGGCTCTCAGGCAGCAGAACAGTCCTGCTGGGCTTTGTGCATTGAGGCTGTGCCAGGCTAGCTTTTAAGTTTTTTACCAGTTGCCCAAACAGCTACAAACCTCTTATTTTCCTCATAGCTTGAATTTCCAGGCACTTTAAACCCCTTTAAACTAATCTCACTCCCACTATTTGTCAAATTATCTAGGGAAAATTATGGGGGTAGATTTGGTTTCACTTTTCTGGGCCTCTGGACGCTTTGGGTTTTTAAGCAGTCTGAAAATATCTTGTTCACCACCAGTGTCTTTATGTAATATGACTTCTAGTCTGTCAGCTTCTCATAAAGTGACAAATATGACAAATACTTGCTCTAAATATTCTAATATAATTAATTTAAGCACAGTAAGATAATGCAGTTTCATAACAGATTATGTTTATTGATAGAGAGTGAAAATGTGTAGCATTTAATGCAAAATGACAAGTCTTGTCACACAGTCACTGATTAATATTTTTAACAAGGTTTATTTTTTCTGAAATATTCACTGCTAAAATAGAACACACGATCTTCTGATGCTGATAGTTGGTCTATTTTAAGGCAGCTTTTATTCCAAACTAACAAACACATAGAGTTTTGATGTATTTTACAGAGCTGGGTCCTGCTCTCTAATGAGCTCTTTGCCATCATTTTTAAGAGCTCAGTGTGCTGAACTCTGGCAGTGCAATACAGTGGCCATATTCCTTCTCAGGGGCATCTCAGGATTTGTGTTGTCCTTGTCCTTTCTCTGCATATGTGGATAGCTCCTAATGCAAGAAAAGTATTAACACAGGCCCCAGGGGAATGTAAAATGCAATATATATATATGCCAAGAGCAGACATAAGGTTGCCCAGAGGAAGATGTGGGTGGCAGCCACACATGTCGAGGCGATCCCAGGTGCCCACTCCATAAAAAGAAAGGAATCCACCACCTTCTCTCCCCTGAAGGATTACATTATATCTCTGCTACACAGTAAGAGAAAGTAATTAACTGCCAGTACCTGTGAGGGTAACTTTCTCGAGGCTACTTAACCAATTTGACTGCTCTGATTGTGTATTATCCAAGCAAGTGTAAGAGCCACTATGCAACACCAAGCACATGTGATGTTCACCCGGTGCCACAGCCTGAGAAAGAGGGAGGCTGGGGACAAATTATGACATGTAAGACAACTTAAATTGCACAAATTAGTCTACAGCTGCTCTAAGGAGTCTTGATTGTACACCTGGGTCTGTGTATTTCCACTTCTCCACAAGTTCCAGGATTAAGACAGATCCTCGTTCTGCAGTGACACCTTTAATGGCATAGTTAGAGGCGATGGCTCTGACTGCGGCTCTTGTGCATTTGGTGCATGACCCTCTCGGGCTCCAATCCCTCTTAAGCACAAGATAATCCTTTTCCTTGTGACAGGTTTCTCATTTCAGTTGCTTTCAGAATAACAACCCGGAGTTTCTTCCTTGCCATCTTCTGAATCAATAACTTTAAAATAATATTGCTGTTCCCATGTGAACGCGGGTCTGAAACTGTGATCCAATGCAAGATGAATATTGAGGACAAAAAGGGGTAAAGAGAGGCCTCATTTTCATCAGATTAATTCACTGAAATTGTAACCTGGACTTTTCTTGCTATAATTTAAAAATGCAGCCAAATGAATGGTGTGACCTTTACTGTAAAAGAGATAATAAAAAAGGTAAAGAAAAAGGGAACCTTTTTCTCTGAAGATTTATAGGAGTCTATTTCTTGACCTCCTTCTCAACCTCCTCTTTTTGGGGTGATTTCTTGATTCTGGGACACTTTAAAGATTCACTTAAAAATAAGTTTTAAAAAAAAGTAATCCAGAAAAATTGTTTAACCTCCATGCCAGCTTTTACCACCATGTGCACAAGATGCTGTGCACTTTAAAATGGCAAACTGGTGTCCTCACATTCAGAAGCAGTTTCAGAGGTGACATTCTCATGGCAAAGGTCAACTGCTGTTTTGCAAAACAGGTTAGTACACAGGGAATTTTTGTGAGATTGTAAAACAGAGCACATCAGCAAAGGTCTCTAAAACACATCAAGGAATATTAACTTTTCAGTCAAGCAAGCAGGATAACAGGTTTGCATGTTCTGGCACAGCTGATGAGAGTCAGTGTCCATCAGCAGTGATGCTGTGCATAAACATTTGCCCTACACAACAGAAAGATTTCCTTAGGGAACATTCCCCCAAATAGCACCATATTTCACAATTTGTTTGATTTCAAACCCTGATCAAGACAAAACATCTTATTGAAGTGAGTTATAACTTCAGAACCTAAATTTTTACCATGAACTAGGGATTACTTCTAGTGGAATTTGGAGAGTAATAGACTAACTGTGGGTCAAATGCACTTACCTATGATAATGCACCACTTGAGTTTATAACACATGTATACACTTTATATATATATATATATATGCTGTTTTCTGTTGTCTACAGAAAAACTCAAGGTTGTTGCCCTTTAGCGATCAACTCCTTCTCAATCAGGCAGACTCAAAGTGGGATGAGACAGACAGGAGCAGGTTCTTTTTGCAATTATGGATAGCGTTACTAAGTACATCTCAACCTGAAAGACCAAATACTGCAACATTCTGCTTAATCTTTTTTCTTACTCAAAAAGTGCATGTAAACCCACTTTTTATTTTACAGTTTCACATGTCTCTGTTATGATTTTTCTCTGTAATGGTAATTTTAATTTTTCCACGAGTCTTTTTCCATTTTTGCAATTCCTGTAAATTCAGCTGTCATACAAATGCTATCACAGGTTAATGCATGCCTCATGTCAACACTGACTATCACTCTGTGGTATTTGGACAGTAGTGATAAGTAAGTACAGCCATATTGGAGAATGTTTGGGAGGAAAGAATGTTTTAATTAAAACAAAACTAGATTTCCTTTTTTTAAAGGTTTTAGGACAGGAAAATCTTTCCTTTCCCGCTTCAAAAATGCTTTTGTTTATTGAACATTTTGTTACATGCTCTTGGGGTTTATCCTTCAAGATTTAATTTAGGAACTATTTTAAGCAACAAAAATAAGATTTTGAAAGAAGTATTTCCAGTAAAGATACTTTTAAACAGTGTCCCCTTGAAAAACTGACCAGTGTGTGGATTTAGGGTTTTTTGGATGGGGAAGAGGGGAAAAAACCTAGAAAGGAATAGATTCTCCTCTGAAATATGAGTGTCTTTCAAACAAACGAATAGAATCATGGAATGGGTTGGAAAAGACACAAAAGATCACCTAGTTCCAATCTCCTGACGTAGGCAGGGACATCTTTCACCAGACAGGGTTCTTCCAAGCCCCATCCAACCTGGCCTTGAATGCTTCAAAGGATGGAGCATCCACAGCTTCACTGGGCAACCCACTCCAGTGCCTGCCCCCATCACTGTGAAGAATTGCTTCCCAAGATCTAACCTAAACCAACTCTCAGTTTGAAGCCATTCCCCCTTGTCCTGCCACTACAGGCCCTTGTGAAAAATCCCTTTCCTTTCTTACAGGCCCAGTTTGGGTACTGAAATGTTTCTATGAGGTCTCCCCAGAGCCTTCTAAGACTGAACAATCCTAATTATCTCAGCCTTTCCATGGAGGACTCACTCTAATCATCTTCATTGCCTCCTCCGGGCTCTCTCCACCATGTCCATGTCCTTCCTGCTCTGGGGAGCCCAGAGGGGATGCAGCACTCCTGGGATGGTCTCACCAGAGGGGAGCAGAGGAGTGCACTTTGGTTACATTAACCGAACCATTGGCCCTCGTCCTGTACCCATGGGGTTTAGCTGTGATCTTTGCAGGGCTCTCATCTCATGTATCCATTGATGAGAGAGACTGAGACAGACAGCGTGGTAACAGCCTGTGTTATGTGGCCGTGTCTTTATTGAGACATCTGGGAGAAAGCTGTCCAGAGATGAGAGATGGAGTTAGCCAGAGCCATGAATCAAAATGCTTTGAGTCATGGTGTCTAACCCTCATTTCTTCAATGTCTGTGTCCTGCACTGCCGTGTCTGACAGCTCTCTGTTCCTGTTACAGGGGATAGGCTGTAAAGGGAAAGTGCCAAAAAAGAAAAACCAAACCTCTGCAAGTGACTAAAATAAATCCAAAAATTCAGCTGGTGTGGCTGTCATTCAGTGTGGGGAAAAAGGCCCAAATCATTTCTACAGTCCAATGAATGACAGATAAGATACGACTCCTTCTGGGGCATTCCATATCTTTTTAAAACACAGGCTAGGAAAAGCTGGTTCTGTTGGCAGTGCCTGGGGAAGCAGGGCTGTGCCCCTC
>VZSR01000245.1:7333534-7345770 GCA_013398615.1 Brachypodius melanocephalos
GCTGCACTGCCTGTCCCTGAGGCTGCTCAGGGGTGGGTGCTTGGGAGGACAGCCGAAAACAGCCAAAATGCAGGAATGTTTCAGATGCATCTTTACTCCAGCAGTGACTCTGTGTAAGATGTACCTGCGGGCAGAAGGGTGGCATGCAGCCAGATATGTCAGCATTAATCCCATTAGGGATTTCTCTGCATCAAAGTTCCTCAGGTGTGACAGGTTTACATGTACTCTGCATCACCAAAGAGATCAGCATCTGTCCTAAAATGCACATTGCTGTTTGAAAAGCCAAATAAGTTACTGCCAAGTGATGTTGCATTAATTAAAAGAAGATAATTGCCTGTTCCTAAAATGTATCTTTCAGTTTCAGCTTATTTCAGATTAACTGGTTTAGCTCAGTGCTCTTCAGACCATTAGAGGAAAGAAGCAAATTAGCAATAGAGTGTAGCCAAATATAATTCTCCAAATTACTCTTATTACATGCAGTTGGGCCACAGGTTAGTGGAGAGAGAGAGATGAGTTTACAATTGGCAAAGTTTATAGAAATGTGGAATCCCTCATGTGCACAAGAAAAGGAAAAAAAAAAAAAGAGTGAAGCATATGGTTTTAATTACAAGTCTTCCAGATAGTAAATTATAGTAAGATGTGACATTCAGGGGGAAGATCTGACTGCTACTACAGCTGAAATGCAGGCCATGCCATTGCACTGCATCTTGTTCCAGGAGATACAACTTGATATATTCGTAGCCCAGAATCCTGTAACTGATTTTATTTGGTCCTGTTTTCTCATAAATGAAGGGGGTCAAGATTAGTGATGGTTGAACCTCCAATAGTTTAGAGGTATGGATCAGCAAAACTTAATCCTAAAATTTCTTGCTGCTTACTTGAACCCTTTGGTGTATTTTTCCTTCTTTCCATTTCTGTGCAGTGCCCTCACAAAGCCGAGGCTTTGTCCTTTCTTTCCACTCATTCAGCCTAATCCTCCCATCCACCAGTTTTATTGTTTCCAGGTTCTTACAGAAAGCATTATATGCCCACCTACATTCCCAAATCAGGGTGTGAGCCCCATTTTCTTCTCCAACCTGTACTGCTTTTCTTTCTTTCTTTTCGTCTGTTGTATGGTGGCTTCAAGCACTCCTATCTGGACTTCCCAGCTCTCTCCCTGGTAATTCCTGAACAAAGAAAGGGATACAGTTGATCAAGAGTAGGGTGAATGGAAAGGAACTACCACTAGAATCCATTCTTTTGGGTGGAAAACATTGGCCAAGTGGATAAAGTTGGAAAACTGAAGACAAAACTCAAAGCAGAAGCAGAAAGTCATGGATATGTAGGGGAATGAGAAGGGAAAATGTCTGAGGCACAGACAATGAAATGGCAGCCAAGAAAAGGGGATTTTATTATATGAACTAGAAAGTGATAAATTATCCTGTGTATCACACAGGTCATGTTGATCAAACACCTTTGTGAGTTTGATTTGAAAATACTTCTGTTTAAAGTAATTTAAGTATGAGCAGCTCTGGTAAAAAACAAGCAATTTGCATAGCAGACTCTGCAGGAAAAATTGTATTTTGTCACAACATAGAGGATAGACCTGAGGATCTCAAACTACAAGATTCCTAAAAAGTGTGACCACAATTCTGTACACAAAGTGCAAATGGTATGTCATCAGCTTAATAGTGTAAAATTTACCTTAGCCACTATCACAAAGGCAGTTCTGTCTGCAGTGGTGGCACAACTGCACAAAGTCCTCTGTGCCACAATGTGGTACAGCCACACTTACATTTTGGGAAATGTTCATTGGAGCTTGGGAGTTTTGCTTGCTTGTTTGCCTTTTCTTTTGCTGTTACACCAGAGAAGCTGCGACTTTGACCAATGTGGTATGACAAGTATTTGTTATCACATTTCATTGCCCTGCAATGATAGTTCAAATAAAACCCAGATTTTGCATGCTCAGCCCATCCAGGCTGAACATTTCCATCTGTGATATCCTTCCACCACAGTCAGTGTGGTGCATTAGGAGAGTTTGTGTCTATAGGAAGAGGTAGACTTTGCAAGGCAGTTTTATATTTTCAGTTAAGGGTGTCTGTCCTTCCCCAAATGACAAACCCAAATCCACAACCACACCACAGTAACTCACTGCTCAAAGCCTAACCCAAACACGAGCAAACTTCATTGAGTCCAAACATTTGAGATGGGCATCCGAGTTCTTTTCTATTTCTCATCACAAACCAAGAATGATTGCTACATGGCAGACAGTCTCAATAGCAGAAACACAATAAGAAATATTAAAGAAAAGTTTTGATTGTCTGTCAGCGTGTCCCCTTAGGAAAAACTGACACATAATAGCTGACACTGGTCCTGGCTCCACACACTTATGCCATTTGATTTGATGTGTAGGATGTGAAGAACAGTGAGTTGCAGCTGGCAGATGTTATTGTAATATTGAAGTATTTCACAGGGTAAAGGCACATACAGGCAGCATGGCATATTCCTAAGAGTTTCTGTGTACTTTCAGTTCAGCTATATGGTTGTGAATACAGATACTGAAGTGCTCTCTGCATTTAATTGACAAGACCTGTGCAGTGATACAGCATGTTATTTTCCTTAACACTGCTCAGGTAAGCTGACAGTGGAAGCATAATAAATATAAATTAGTTATAGACCATATAGGCCATATGCAGATGTGTGTGGAGCAAGCTTGAAGTTTCATGAAAGGATGCATGTGGAAATTTTTGGAGCAGGCTGTGGAGGTGTTCTGCATAGCAACAGTTGCTCAGTATCTCAGTTCTGGAAAAAAGTAGAAACTATGGAGCCAAACAACAATGAAGTTTAACAAACCCTGAGTTGATTTAACCTCTGGCTCTTAGCATACCTTACTTGAACTTAAATCACTTTTGTCACTCAGGGATGGCTGCGTCATGTACCAGCAAAGAGGCCAAGCTACAGAGAAGGTTTTATCTCAAGATAAGTCAGGCATTGTGGCTTCCAAAGGTCAGTATTTTAATGGAGATTATTCTGTTCTGCTGTTTAAAAATAGAAATTAAATATGGTTACAATTAACATCCAGCATTTAATCAGATGCAGTTCTCTCAGCATTCATGCAGTGTTTGTTTTGGTAAGCTACTTGCCAAATCTGAAAGCCAGAAAACCTGGGAGAGAAAAGAGAGGAACAAAGGATCTAGAGATTTTTTTCCTGCAGAAAGGTCAATAATACTTTTTATTGTGAGAGGCTATGGGACATGGACACTATCAGTGCTTGTGGATAAGTGTATGAGGAGGAATTAAAAGGAAGCTACCTATTTTCAACATTCTGAAGTCTCAAAGTTTTGAATTTTTCCCAGACTTGGAGGTATGTGGAGCAACAGAATAGCTCAAGTGGGTTTTTCTGGCTTAGGCAGGATCAAAAAAATATCCAAGCATCAGAGTGTTTCACAGTGTATGCACTCACACACAGACAGTGCCCCCTGATTTGGTACAAAGTGAATAGCTGGAAACACTGGAGAAGGGGTGAGAGCTGCTGAGGAAAGTCTCTTTTGGCCTCCAGCAGATTGCAGGAGCACCAGGAGGCCTCAAGGCAGGGGGCAATTGGTCCTTCCACACGAGCTGCTGATGCAATAAAAAGTTTTCTTTTACCCTCTGAAAGAAGGAATGTTGAAATTTTAATGTTTAGGTTCCTTACCAAACTTCAAGAAATAAAAATTTGAAACACTTGCTATCAACTCTTGTTACATTAAAACAAGTGGAAATACTAGCTCAGCAAGTTGTCTCAATCATGATCCATCTGGAATTTACAAGAAATCGATGTACAGCTGTGAATAGTTTCAAATGTATCAAATTATCATTTTCTGGTGGAAAAACTGTTTCACTGGAAAAACTTCTGCAAGCTTCAGTACAGAAATCCCTGGACAATTATACAGTCCAATAGCTCAGCAAGAGTATCTCTCCTGCCATTTTATATTCTTTTGATGAAAGCTTCTACCTCCTATGGTTTTTGCAATGCACTCTTCTACTTTTTCAGTGTATCTAGTCAATAGAAGTGTTCTTTCCAAACACAAGAGAATGCTCCAGAATATGAAACCTGTGGGTATCTGTTTCAGCTGTGCATGAAGTCGCCTTGGGCTAATGCCTTTCTTTACATTATCCCATGGGAAGGCAAGCTTTAAGGGCAAATGTTTATGTATTGCATTTGTAGGGAGAGTGCAGATTCACTCCCTGCCTCACTGCACAGAACAGACTCCCCTCACACAGCTGAGTGACCACAAATAACCACTGCCATTGAGATTCAATATATATTATCATATTTTTGAGCCGTTTGCCATTAGGCTGTTAAAAAGGGGAAAATAGCTTGAATAAATTGAGGGAAACAGGCTGTCTTAGAATGTAGGAGGGGAGAAAACATCACTACATTGAATGGGTAAATAAATATATCATTATTTCAATATAACAATATAACATTTGGAGTTTTTATACATGTGAGGTGTTTATTGATGCTTAGACTTTATAGTGAATTAATAGCTTAATCACAATGTTATTTGTAGATGTTTGCCTGTTGGTTTGACAAGTGCCTGCTTTCTACCTTTCTCCTGAAAATGATTCTTTGACTTTTAGTAAGAAACAAGAGTAGCTAATTATTTTATTTGTTAATTGTTCATTGATTTTTTTTTTTTTTGTATGTCTGTAGAGGAATGGCAGGTTTTTAAATGCAGCAGGTTTTTTAAATTTTCTCCTCCAGGTATTCTTTAAATATGCATTAATTTATATGACTTTTTTCAGAAAAAAAGTGGCTACTCCACTGAACATGAAAATTTATTTTAGAAATGGCTCTTTCCTTCTGGAAAAAAATTAAAATTGCAGAAGTAGAGAAAAGTTCAAATATCAGAAGCTCCTCCCATGGGCTGACAGAAACACCATCAAAGAGGGTACATTTATCCTGTGGATGTCATAAGCTCCAGGTTTAGGTCTGCATAATTCTGGAGAGGGGCTTTAATTTCATTCTTTATCTCTGATTTTTATTTTGTTACATGTCAGTTCCTGTAGATAAGTAGCTGAAATCTGGGGAGAAAGGGCCTCTGCAGCCCTTGTGTGATGTGGAAGATCTTGCTCAAAGTAATGGTGTGCAGGAGAGATCCACAGAGAGCAGAACTTCTTCCCAGCAGGGAAGGAGGCTGACCTGCAAGGTCCAGCTGCTTTAGGGGGGTCGAGGGTGAGGCTCAGGAAAGCAGATCTGCTGATCTGGACAGCCAGGGTGCCTCAGGACTCTCACTCACACCTGAGAGGCAACCTGGGCACCATTTCATTGTCTCAAAGAACTGGGAGCAACTGGAAAGCCCTGAGACCAGTGGGCAGCGTGCCATATAAACCTCACCAACCTCTGAGGAGGCTGAAAAGTGAAAACTGAAATCCCTATCAGTACATACAGAGCTGCCAGAGAGGAGATCGCTCTGACTTTGGGTTATGGGGTGTACTGCAGGGAAGTAGGGACAGCATGGCTTTCTCAGGGGCTTCCTCCTAGCTGCAATGCAGGATGTATTCAGTGTATATCACTTGACAGTTTGTCAGGATCATTTTTCATGTAATAGTGCTATTTATCGAGAGGAAAGATGGCAAGTGCTCTGGGGCTGGGGATGAATTCAGGGGGGCAATGTGTCTGAGATACCAAGTCCTGTGGAGGTATGGATCAGCAGTTAGACCAGAACCAAAAACCTCAAGGCTGTTACTGCAAGTGGTGGAAAACATTAAAAAATTGGCCTGAGGAAAAGTACCAGTCCCAAATCAAGCTCCAGGGCAAAGTCTTCAAATGGTAGCAACTGCAGAGAAATACCTCCTGGAGGTCAGGCACTGTATGTGAGAACTGTCCAATGTCCCCAGGGATATGTCTCGATGTGCTTGAAGAGGGAACTATATTTTCTCAAATTAATTGCCTTTTTAAAGATGTGTGAGCTCCTAGTCGTCTGCTCAGAAGGCATGAAAATGTTTCAATAGGCATGAGAAATTTAAAACGTTGTCTTCATTCTTTACAAAAGGATGTACATTTGGTTCCCCAACACTCAGATGAATGAAGCACTTGCTATGTACATGTATTATGATTTGTTATTTAGTCTGATAACCTTCACAATGAACATTTTTTATGCCAGTCTTGATGTGCTGCTAGACATAAAATTATAAGGACCATATAAGCTTAGTACACTTGAAGTGAAAAATGTACTAAAAAATGCAATATGTAGTGTCTTACCTTTTCAGTGGATAATTATAACAAAACCCTAATTTTTATGCTTGGATTCATGGCATCTGTACGTGTATGCACTGTTGGCTCTACAAATACTAAGCTGGCTTGTGCTTCAAGATGGACTGTAAAACAGACACTACAGTCTCATTGACAGTCATGCAAGACACACTGTAGAACGAGTTAAAGGGCCCTTGACCATCACAGCTGATTCCACATACTCACTTCCCATCCCCCTATCTTTCCCAGATGTCACCTAATTGGTTTTGAATTGTCATATTTAATCTCAACAAGCTGCCAGTGTTGATTGTGCAGGGTCACTGCTCTGCTCAGTGCTGCTCAGTTCAGGAGGGTCCAGAGAGGGTAGGAGGGGGAGCAGAGAAAAGATAAAAAAAAACTAATGAAAAACCCAAATTAAAAGACCTTTGCCATATGAAGTGAGAATTTGTGTTTCTTGTAAAGTGTTCTTTTGACAACAGTTATAATAAACTCTGAGAGAAATAAATTTTCCTGATAAGAGAAACCACTATGACTTGATATTAATACCCAATGCACGTGAAATATGCTACTACAAATTTATTGATATTTCCAGTCATTAAAGCTGGGTTGTCCTGTAGGTTTGTTCAGTTGCTTTTGGATGTACTCTTGAAATAATGTCTTGCAACAGAAATCTGTGTTTGGAGCCCCAGGAAGGCTCCTGCTGTGTCCCCTGTCTTGGTTGGATCCTATGTGCTTGGATAGGTTCTCCAAATGATCTGTGGGACAGACATTTCTGTCAGCTTACCTCCTACATCTAGTGAAAAGATCATGAGAAGAGAGAAATAATTTCTGACCTTATCATTTTCACACCAGTCTCTGGCCATTAATCTTCACCTCCAAGTTGCTTACAGTACACTATTCCTCCACACGTGCTGACCTGTGGACAGAGGAAACCAAATTCCATTTTAAAATCAGATAGTCAAAACCATCTGCTTAACAGAATATGAAGCAGAAGTCAGTATGAATCTGCCATTCCAACACCTTTACATTTCCACTCCCACTGGGTGTCTCTCTCTCCTGGGTTTGTTGCATTTCAGGTATTTTGAGTGCTCTCAGAATGATGGTCTTCGTTGTCCCTCCTCTCCTTTTCAAAACCCCTTGTCAAACTCCCATGGTTTTGCTACATCTGTGGCTGGAGGAATCTTCTCCAGAAGATATCATGTTGCCTAATTTTCAGTTCTGGAATGATATCTCTGACCAGAACTCCGCTTAAAACTAGGAAGAACAAATGAGTATTTCTAAGATAAAAATTAGCTTCTCTTGAGGGTGAGTTAGGTCAAATTTAAGAGAGTTGTTGAACTGCTAATTTCTGTGCTTTGACTATAATGAGCTCTAGGTAAACATTTCAGACATAGAAGGCTATGTTTTAGAGTGAGATACCATTTAGCCATTGTACTCATTTTTATCCGTCAGGGAAGAACTCTCTTCTTTGTGTACTTTCAAGATGTTTATAAATCTTATTTCAGATCCTTTGTATGGACAAATTTTAGAGTCTTACAATCCCTGCAAAAAGCTCAGCCTCTCCTCATCCTGTTTATCTCCTGTGGTTTTTCTGTTAGCCACTTCTTTTTTCACCTTTTTTTTTTTTTTTTGCTTTTGAACATATTCATGTTTTATAAGTGTCAGCAAGGAAAAAAAAATGTTTAAAAACGTGTGTGCGAAATAAAATGATCGAGAGGAAAGCCAAGAGGGAAATATTTGTAAATAGACATCACCCTGCAGCTCTGGAGTCACCAGCTCCAGTTTGAAAGAAATGAAAGAGCAGGTCCATGGGTACAGAAATTGGGGACCTGAAAGAGACAAGAGGAGTGCCACAATGACAGCAAATAAAAGAACAAAGTGATAGAGCTATTTTAATTTTTATTTTTTTCCTTATACATTTACAAAGCTTGTCTTGAGCTGGGAAATGCAGTTTCTTTCTTAGCATTTCTGTCCTTCATTCAGCAAATATTTTGTCTGGCTGCCTCGTGTTTGCTTCTCTCTTGAGCAATCAGAAAGCTCTGGAAACAGTGTCAGACACTTTCCTAACCCATCAGCTGAGATGTGGGTCAGAGGTTTTGAGGATCTCAGATTCAGAGGGTGGTTAACATTCAGACCATTCTGACTTTGTCTCTGCTTTTGTGGCTAGTCATTTATGATTTGCCTTTGTGCAGAGGAGAGGGGCTTTCATTATGAAAACAAACTGATGAAAATGTATCCATTTAACCTGAGCAAGCTGACACCTTTACATGTCAGCTGGGCTCTGCTGAGGGTGTGATATTGATGTCTGTAACAGCAAGAAAGAATATCACACTGACCTGATGGATTGGGCTGTTGGAATAGATACCCTTGATTTATCAATGGTTGTCTAAACATTGTGTGATGCTGCTGCCAAGCTCAAATCCCTCTTGGACACTCATCTGCTATGAAAATGAGTAAATTCTGAGCACCTTGAGTGCCACACACCAGGGCTCACCCTTCAGAGCCTGCACACACCTGTAAGAACTGGCCCATTCTCTGTACAGGGAGATTGAGAAAACTCCAGGAAAGAGATGCAAAATGTCATCAAATGCTTAAAGAAATACAGGAGAGCTCCCAGGAGAAGCAGCATCTCAAATGTAAATCCAGTAGGGAGATGTGAAACAAGTCCAGGTATCACCTGACAGTTTTGCCTCCATATCACACAGAATTGGGACAGAACAACACAATTTTTGGGCTGGCATGCCAAGGCAAATAGAGGCACAGGCAAAAAGGAGAATTGGGACTGAAGTGCAGTGAATGCAAAGTCACCAGGGATTTTTAAATTGAAATTATTTTCCTCTATAATTCAGGGGAACTGCATTTCTCTGAGTAAAATGGGATTCTACAGAAATTTTTGTTTATTAGTAGAAAAATTGATGCATTGTTTCAAAGGAATTAGTCCAATAGATCAAAACTGAGGGGAAAAAAAACCCCAAACCAAGTAACATTTGGTTTTCATCAAGCTGACACAGCTGTCAGTTTGAGCTAGCACAATATCTTACATAAGTTAAATTGCAACATTTTAATGTTGCCATTTTTTTGTATATTGGATTTCGGTGTGTCATCCTGAAAAAGGAAAATTGAATAATAAACCATTTGTGTGCTAATGATGTGCACAGCACATCAGTGACACAGATTCATACTGAAACAACACCACTTTGCTTGGCTTAATTGATTCTCAACGTTTTGATGCTGGAATATTTGGCGTTTTTGGAAAAAATAAACCCAAAAATGTTATTTCTGAATTTCTGTTTTCCATTTTTAATACAAATATTCTTTAAGAAGGAAAACAACTTTTCATCCTGATTCAGGGAGAAAAGTGAGAAACTTCCCCATGAGCTGAAATTCAGATCTTTATTAATATTTGTCTTTGAGCAGCATGAGTCAAGATCCCCTTCTTGCTAGATAATACAGTAGATAAATATTGGCATTGCTTTTACTTAGTGGAGTCAGTGTTAAGTGATTGGAGTTTTTGCTCAGTTTGGTTTTCCTCAGTGTTGTGTGTTGGGTACTCTGGGATAAATGAGGGCACTTGACATTTGTAACCCTTTTAACGGTGAAGAACTGAACCAAATTTTAAGGGGTTATTACTCTGCAGAAGATAAGGTTGTAGTATGCCCTTTTTATGGGCCACCCAGACTCTGTCCTTTAGAGTGTACATTATAGAATCTACTTCTTATCCCTCTGCCTCTAAGCTGACTGCTACATCCAGCCTGAAACCTTTTATACTGTTAAAAAAAACCGCCAGAAAGTTAGAAGAGGAGCTAATAACCATCTCAAGTGTTGCTAAAAGTGAACATATATTAATACTTTAAATAATTGACTATGTTTCAAGTTCTGAAGAGATAAAATTAGTTTTAAAGGTTCTGTAGATCAAATTAATTTCTTGACTAGAACTAGAAATGTCCCTTTCAGGATAAGAAGCCGCTGGAAAATCTCCTTGATACTTTTCTAATTCTCCTCAGTACTTTTCTTATTCCTCTCTTTTACTAAAAAAGATTTATCTTATTTAAATAGCACTAGATACATTTCACATAAAAAACCAACTTCAAAAGTGTGGAGCTTTCTTCTTACCAGCAGTTATTAGACCTCTCCAAATGTTTAGGTTTCTACGAAATTACGAAGAACTTCTTAGATTTTTGACAGTTTCAGGGATCTTATTCAACCAAAAAATTCACTTTCAACCTCAAAAGACCTATCTGCTCATGGCAAGGTGATTTTTGGTTTGGGTTTAACTGTCCTCCTTCCTTACAGAAGTGTGTAATCCCTTTATATTTGTATATAAACTAGAAATTTTTAAAGTTCTGTACATATCTAAATGAGGACCATTGACTTCTTTTCCTGAAATAATGTCATGACATAAAGCTGTTACAAAAGGCAAATGTAAGGATTTTCCTGATGATCACGGAAGGGCAAAGGATGCAGGATTTGCTGCCCTCATTGCAGGCAGACTCCAGGAGCAGCTGGCACTCCCTGCTCACCCACAGACAGCCTGGACAAATACTGGGGGATACAGACAGGAGCGTGGGAGAGATGAGGGCTTGCTGCAAACACGACACCCCTGGAAATCAATTCAGGCTTGTGTTGTCTTCTGTTCTCCCTCTTTCTGAGATTTATTTCAGCTGAATGGCTGCCAGAGCTCTCAGTACTACTGGCTCTCTGAGCCTGCAGTTGCTTTAGCAAACCAGCTCTGTCTGACTCCTTCTTCAGTGTGTTTTGAAGTTGTTTTGGCTGAAGGAGGAACTGGTGATGGCAGAAAAAGCCCCTTTTTCTCCAAACCTCTGCTAGGCTTTACATTCTCCAGTGCTGGAAACAGATCAGAAAAGAGGAGGGGAGGCGAGCTCTCCAAAGGTTTTCTGTAAGACTGCTCTGCTCCCAGCCTCAGGACAGGCTATCTGTGAAGATCAGCTCACATCTGAGATGCAGCAGCAGCAGCTTCTCAACACGTGCCAGCAGGATCTGCAGAGTCCTGGCAGAGGGATGCTAATGTCTTTGGGGTAGTTACTTTATGTTCATTTAAAATGCAATTAAACAGAACAAATACTGTGAGGAAATGGACAAGATTTTGCATTTACATACAAAAATTAGAGGGGAGATCTTTTCATCACGTTATAAATTTTATATAAACATTTTGGAAGGGAAGTAATATGTGGCAATAATATAGACTGATATAATGAAATAACTGGAATGATGGTATTGTCATCCATGGGGTCAAAAATGGTTCCCAGGAAAGAATTAATAATTTATGGAAGTGTTTATCCTTGTAATTAAATGTTGGAATTGGGAGCCACATCCTGCTTGGTTGTTTTAAGTTCTGCAAAAATTAATCCTAAACTCCAGAAATAGAAACTTGTATGAAAAATAACTTCAGAAGGTTATTGCCTTTTTGTCTGAAAAGGCTCCTTTGCTCTGATTTACAATGGGATGAGCCTTATTTTCAGACAAAATGCAGGATGCAAGCAAGGAGAACCATGGGATTCGTCTTGGAAAGGGAACTGGAAATGAGCAACCAGTCTATGATTTTGTACGTGTAGTGCTGTTGTACTAAATGGTAATAAGATATTTTAACATATTTCTTAACGAGTTTATGGTCTATAGTGCTGGACACTGTCAGCTGGAGCACACCTGCACACCCAATGATAAACATGACAAAGTTCCTGCTTAGGTGTTCTTGAGCTTGAACAAGGAATTTGCTGTATAAGGTTGCAGAACTAAAATTGCAATAAAGCAATTATGTTGAATACTGCTTTTCTACAAGCATCTTCTGAGCCAATATGGCTTGTGCAGCTCTTTGAATACACCAGGAGTTCAATTCCAATCCAGAGTAAAGAGATGAATTCCCATTTCAATGAACTTTACATGAATGAATGCAAAAGTGGAGGCTTAGCTTTTGGCAGGCTACCTCCCATATTTTTTCTAACTAATGTTAATGAGTTTGATATTATCATAATGTAACCACTGCATTTCATCTTTTAATCTG